>JAJJMC010019063.1:12025250-12164641 GCA_023531435.1 Papaver californicum
AACTACCGATTATGCTTGTACAAAATGTTGAAATTTTGAAAAAAAAAATTGATTTCCAATTTGGGGCTACTCATTATAATCGGTAGTATAAGAATTTCTTAAACTACCGATTATGCTTGTACAAAATGTAGAAATTCATTAAAAAAACCGATTTCCAATTTGGGGCTACTCATTATAATCGGTAGTTTAAGAATTTCTTAAACTCGATTATGCTTGTACAAAATGTTGAAATTTTGAAAAAAAATACGATTTCCAATTTGGGCTACTCATTATAATCGGTAGTAAATATATTTGTTAGATTACCGATTAACACAATCAGTAGATAATGGTGATCACAAAACTTCCGATTGTTAATATTCGTTTGAACTTAGTGTACATATTTTCTATACACCCTTGTTACACCAGGCCTCAACGGCTCTTTTTTTTGAAAAAAAAGAGCCGTTAAGACTCTAATCTATATAAGGAGGGTGACCTATTCTCATTTATGCACCTCCAATACATTTTAACTCCCCAATGTCGAAGAAATAACCGTATAGATTAATGGCTCAATCGTTCACGGTAGAGGAAGATTTATCGTTATGTAAGCGCTATGTGCAATTCTATCCGAAGCGAGGAGAAGAACGTAGGAAAAATGGTGTAATGAGTATGAGTTATTTAGATAGTGTTCACGAACATTTTTGTGTTGATACCGGGAACCCCAATAACCGTAATATAGCTGATCTTTTTTTCCGATTTCATTTTATAGGCAGAGAAGTTGATTCATTTGTGAATTTAACTTATTTTATCAATCGATATCGTTTGAGGGGTGAAACTAATGATGAAGTTATAGCGAGATCTCTCGAGGAATGGTGACGATGGAAACGATTAAATTACCGTTACGAAGCTTATTTCAATATCATTAAGGTGATGGATAGATTTAACCCGTTTAAGGTTCTTCCACGCCGTTAAAGCAGAAAGGAATTTTCCAAGACAGTGTAAAATAATAATTAATATAATAATAGTGTAAAACGGCAGGTTTATAAACAGAAACCAAAACCTAATCCTTCTTCTTCTCTACCTATTCGCGCATCTTTTTCTTCTCATTTCCTTCTTTACCTCTACCTTTACCTATTCTCAACTAAAACAGGAAAAGTAAGTTACATCCAACTTTTATGTTTTTAGTTATTACTTTGAAGAAATCATGATTCTTGTTTATAGACTTTTGTCTAACGCATAATCGGTAGAAATCTGACGAACTTTATCTACCGATTGTGCCTCTAGTTTATCATTTCTGAAGAACATCATGCACAATCGGTAGGTATTACATAATTTTATCTACCGATTATACAATCAGATATTTACTGAAAACACTCCCTACCGATTGTGTGTAATCGGTTGATATTTCATATTTTTAACTACTGATTGTATGCTTTTGTTTATTTTTATAATAGCTATTGTGTAGTTAGTTAATAATCAATGTTTGGGTATGTTCATTGGGGTTATGGATGAAGATGATTCCGATGAAGGTCTTTATCTTGCTCGAAAGACTGAATTGCTTTCTCGTCCTCTTTTTAATTTGTCGAAAGGAGTTTTCGTTAGACAAATATATCAAATGATGTTGGACGATCCGGATTTCTCAAAAATGATGAAGGATCTTAATTGTTGGTGGAACGGTCCTGACAATCCCTTCAATTGGGTTGATATTTCATCTTCGGATGAAGGATCTGAGGCAGAAATGAATCGAAAGATAACGGCTGATCCGGATTTTGATCCTCGACTCTTTTTCAGGGAGAAAGACTTCTCAGGTATAAACCCATACTACAATGAAGCTGGAGAGTACATAGGTCCAGTTCAGGATGATGAAGTTGTTGTTGATCCTAAGGGGAACGAGAAGAAGAAGAAGAAGAAGCGGGCTGAAACTAGGACCAAGTCGAGAGTAACAAGGAGTGGAAGAATTTCATGAGAATTTCTATGATGTGTTTTGTTTCGTTTTTTTCGGATGTTTTTAGTTTTTTTGAACAAGTTTAATGAACAATATGTAGTAAGTTTATTTGAACAAGTTTTCTTCGGATGTTGAAATAGTATTACGAAGTCAGATGTTAAGTAAAATCGGCATAATCGATAGATAATAATGTTTCTAAACTACCGATTACATACAATCGGTAGTTATTAAATTCCCGTGCTACCGATTATCCACAATCGGTAGTTATTTATGTTCACTAACTACCGATTATGGCAAGAAAAGTCTTGGACAAAAAAACCATTATAATCGGTAGATAAAATTGATCTTTAAACTACCAATTACAAAGTTAAAAATTTTAAAGTTTAATTCAATTTAGACTACAATCGGTAGATATAACAATTCCTACCGATTGTGAAAGATGAAGAGTTAGTTTTGAAAAATTCAATTTGGGGTATAATCGGTAGTTTAAGTACTCCATTAAACTACCGATTGTACAATCGGTAGGAATAAAAATCACGAGCCTACCGATTGTACAAAACTATAACTCGAAAAATCAATCTAAAACACTCTCGATTTTTATTCCAAAACTAACTCAAATAATTTTCTACACTAACTATAACCAAATTAATTAACTAATTAATCAAAATTAACACTAATTAAATAAGGATAGATTAGTCATTATATAAAATATATGGATAAGGGATGTATTGAGATTACTTCACAATGACCTTATTTTATTTTATTAATCGCCCCAAAATGATTTTTGGTCGCCCAAAAAGACGCCAGGTTTTTTATATCCACAAACAATCTAAGCTGTGAAAGAATATGGAAAATTTCTCTATCCATATAATCAACATTTCTTTTTCTTCGACCTCGTACGCACCATTGACGGCTCAGTTTGTGTCTGCGCTAGTGTTAGTCTAGTTTCTCCAACTTCATTGTCAACCTCATCGAATACAGCCATCTCAGCATCCATATCGTAAATCTCTAGCAATTCAGCTGCATGAGCTCTAGTGGGACTAAGTGGCCTATCATTGTTTTGATATCGTAAAACAATGATAGTGCACGGTGAGTTCAAACCGAAGAAGATAAAGAAAAGGTTTCAACGTTCGATGACTCGAAACTCGATGAGTGATTTCACGGAGCTACTAATATACTGTGCTCTTTTCCTTATAGCTATTTTAAGAATCTTTTAGGGTTTTTTATATAAGACGAAATAGAGATATTTAAAATAAAATTTAAAACTTCCTTATCCATAATATTTTTATAATGATTAAACTATCCCTGATTAGTTAGTATTAGTAAAATTAATTAGTTAATAGATTAAGTTAATCATAATTAATCTTAAATAATCTTATACTTAATCAAATCAAATCAAAAAAAAATTCTTTTTGGTTTGGTGGGAAGAAAAATTAGAAGAAATATAAGATAATTTTGTAAAGTTTTTTAAAAAATCCTAGATTTTGATTCAATCAACCAGAGTAGTGAGGTATACCTCTAACTTAAACTCTTGGTCTTTTAATGGTTCAAATTTGATGAAATTACGTAATAAAAGATGATTTTTTTTATTCAGAGAATTTTACGGTTGAGTTTTCATGTCGAACCCAACCGTAACCGCTAGTTCAGGGATGAACTACAAATTTTAACAATTTTACGGTTGGGTTTTCGCGTCAGACCCAACTGTAAATAATCTAAAAGAAAAAAAAAAACACCTTCTAAATAAAAAGGAAAAGAGAATATAATTTTTATTTTTAGTTAGTAATAACAAATTAAATTTAAAACTAGGAGTAAAAGATAATGGTAATATAAATTAATAAAGAAGTAATTTAGATATTTATTATCTATTAAAACACCCCTTAACCACATACTAGAGAATATAATCCGGTTGGAACCCTGAAGAATTTTCAGCAGCCTTTAACATAGAAACCTGATTTAGGGGCTCCCACATTTGTAGAGGGGCTCCAATGTGAGGCAGTATGACCCAAAAATACGTTAAGGGGTGTCCAAGAGGCTATGTTAAATGTCCATATTACCCTTCTATTAATGAAAAAGTCTAATTTTCCCTTCAGTCAATTGAAACCTAAACAAAACAAAACCTTACAAAATTTCAAAACCTTTCCCTCTCCCTCCATATTTCCTCATTCTCCATTTTAACCGAATTTCTCAATCGAATCAAAATTTTGTCGTCGATTAAACTCTAAAATTCGTGATAAAGAATCCTACTAAAGGTGTAGAAGGTACTAGTGATGACAATCCGGATAAAACTAAACAAACTAATGAAGAACTTGGGTTACAGAAAAATTTACGGTTGGGTTCGATTGGAAAACCCAACCGTAACTGGTTCGTTCTTCGTTTTACGGTTGGGTTATTAAACAAACCCAACCGTAAATTTAAAGGTAGGAGATGAAGATCAAAGTTTACGGTTGGGTTCGATTCTGAACCCAACCGTAAAAAAAATTGCACTTACAAATTTTTTGAAAGTTACGGTTGAGTTTAATTCTGATTTCCAACCGTAAATAATTTTGCATATGTCAAATTTTTTATGTTGAGGATTATTTACGGTTGGGTTAGATTGTAAAACCCAACCGTTAATTCTTCTGGTTAGTTAACATTTATTGTTGAGGATTATTTACGGTTGGAAAACTCAACTGTAACTAAGCAAGTTTCAACCGTAAAATGAACAGTTTTGTGTTTCCTTAAAGTAGACAAACCCAACAGATCTTTTATTTGAAAATCTAGCCGTTGGGTATTTTTTCACTATAAAAGGAAACCTTTCCCTTTCTCACTATTCCCTATCCCTTTCATTCTCATTCTAATTGTAGACTTTCCAACTCATTCTCACCATACCCTTTGAAGCACTAAAAATGGTTTACACTACCGATGAAGATGTTGCAATTGTTAGAGCGTGGGTTACGATGATAATGCACGAGTACGATAGAGCGCACTATAACGACAATAACCAAGCCGTCAATGAAGATTGGATGGCGGATCACAATTCCGATTCTTGGTGGAAGCGTGTGTTTCAAATTTTTATGGGATTAGACGGGAACGAAAATCGGAGGACGTTCAAAGGCATTAAGAGAAGGTTTGAGGCGGTGTTTGAAAAAATGGAGAACTTAAAACAGGAAATGAAATTGAGAAAACAAGCATTTCCCACCGAAAACTCTGTGGCAAGAGTACATGTGTTCTTTAATAAATCGTTCAAGAGTTTTCAAAAATTCAAACTTATAATTGATTTTTTTCAGCATATGATGGCTATGGAGCAATATAGAATCAAACATGGGGAGCTGTTTTTGTATACCGATTGCTATTGTATTCTGGAACAAAGTACCTATCATGATTTCATCTATTATCTTTAAGTGTTTAAGTGTAATCATCTAATGATCTATTGTATTTCATTTCCTTTAGTTCTTCCTTTAATGTTAAAAATAAGGTTTTTTCCTACCCTTCTATTTCATTAGTGTATCCCAGGTTCTTTTACCGTTGGGACACAAGTCCATACCCAACCGTAGACCAACCAAAAGCTTTAAGAAGGACAGTTTTACGGTTGGGTTTTGACTCAAAACCCAACCGTAAATATTCATGTTAACTCAAAAGTTGTATTGGAGTGTTTGCGTTCGGTTGGGTTTTTGTTTGTTTGAATGACCCTTTTTACTTTAAAACTAGTAAAATAGAATGAATAAGCCAAAAAATTCGATTTTTAAACCCAATTTAGAGTTTAATTGAAATTCCAAAAATAAGTTAACAGGAATATTTACGGTTGGGTTTTGACTCAAAAACCCAACCGTAAAACTGGATGAAACGTTTAGTGACAGGTTTACAGTTGGGTCCACAGGACCCTACCCAACCGTAAACCTGGCCTTTATTTCCCTACAGTTTTACGGTTGGGTTTTTGAGTCCAACCCAACCGTAAAATCCTTTTCAAGAATCTTTTGTTTCGATTTTGAAGGCCTTTTTGGTTTGAAAAAAATATAGCCGTTGGAACCTTGTACGACCCATTCTTTGAAATAGAGCCGTTACACATGTCAAATAGTTGAGTACATATCATACCCATCAATTTTTTTAAAAATAAATAGAACCTTACTTCTTTTACAACAATCATATCCAACAAAACTATTACTCTAACATACTAGATTATGGCTCAACCTGGAGTTCAAAATCCTTATTTTACTTTGGATGAAGATTTATGTATTTGCCGTAACTATGTATTATGTTATCCAAAAAGAGGAGAAGAATGAAGGCAAGGTGGTATAACGAGTCAGAGTTATTGGCAAACAATTTATGAAAACTTTTGTTCTGAAATCGACAACCCTTATAACCGTGATCACGTCAAGTTGATTTGTCGATATGGCACTATACACCGACAAGATGAAGAATTTATGGCATTAGTTCGTATTATTGGTCAACTACGACTTAGGGGTGAAACCGAAGATGAGGTTATAGAGAGATCTATTCAGGAATAGAGGAGATGAAAAATATGGCCCTTTTTATACCTACCTCATTACCACATCCTAAAGGACTTTTTGCTCACTCGCAAACCTATTTATTAGTTCTTTTGTAATGGAATTTGGTTTTGTTGGTGGTAATCTCAGTTGTCTATGTAATACTTTAATGGTCTAATGGGTTGTAATTTGGTCTAAGTAATGAGAAATGGATGTTTACATTAATTGTGTGTTTTCAGACACATTTACGGTTGGGTTTCGAAGGTCGAACCCAACCGTAAAACTGGCATAATCCAAAAAATTTGTTACGAGTCGGCTATACGGTTGGGTTTCGAAGGTCGAACCCAACCGTAAAATATAATAATTTTATTTTCCAAAATACTCTATTCATATTATGATTCCTCCAAAATACATATGATATTGTCACTACCAATATTACATTTAGTCAATAATATTATCATTCCGACTCCGAGTCAGAAACAATTCCTGTGAATTGAAAACGCGATAGTCGTAATGCGTTCCAGAGTTCGAAACTTCGCTCGAACCGTTTACACCAAGACCTGGCGATTGCTCCGTCATATCCTCTCCTTAGCGGAGGTAATGGGCTTCCTTCTTTCAACTTGAGACCGACGAAATGACAATTTTGCACCATCCCAATCACACATCTTCTTTTAGCCAATTGTTCGACAAAGGTTGTTCTTGTTGGTGCAAATATAAGACTAAATCTACTTGAGATATAATGGATAACGCAATTGAAAGCGTTTGCGAGGATTTGGCCACATATTGGCATGCTCATCCAATACTCGCTAGTCAAATTCTTGTTGCCTATTAAACGCCTTTCGAATGGAATGAACTGCTCGTTTAACGACTCTTCTTCTCCCGCTTCACTCATCATTGATTTGTATAAATCCAGGTAAGAACGTAGTTCAACCGCGGACTTATGCCTTATATAAGTGCATTCGTCCAAACCCAACTCTTTTGCTTCACTAAATGGTCCAACTTGCTCGATGAATACATGGTAACCACAATTACCATCACAGGGTACATCGTCGGTGGCCTTTATGTATTCACGAAAAAAAGCCGGAAAACATAACATATAGTTTTCATATATAATGTGCTCGGTTCAGACGATTTTACCATTCTCATTTCTTGAAAAGTTAGATGGTGCTTGCATCAATCCTCTTGCAATACGGATCGTATGCGGCTCTTCAACCATTAATGTATTTCCTTTAACATTTTCTTTTCTTCTTGCTAATTCTTTCATACTAACTCTTCTTGAGTTTGGGTGTGCGGGAACTTTTCCCTTGGCACCAACTTCCATTGTTGAACTTTCTTGAGAGGGCAGCGCGGGAACTTTTCCTTTAATATCTACTAGGCTTGGTCCCCCTTGTTCCTCCTTCTCATTCTCCGCTTCATATTCCTTTTGCAAATGCTCAAAAGCCGAAGGGTCTTTTTTCTTTGATTCTTCCAACAATTCCCTAGCTTTTTTTCGTCCCACAACCCTCTTTTCTTTCGTATAAGGCATACCCTTTCTCTTCCCTCTATTTGGTTCCTTGACATCGTACCTTGTGTAAGGAAACACGAATTTACTCAACTTAATCAACCATATTTGCCTTTGCGCGCGATTTAATGTGTCGTATTTCTCGGCTAGAGCTTTTCCAACGTGGGTATCGGCAAACGATGCACCAAAATCTTGCTCGACGATGGGTTCATCGAAAGACAATTGTTGCCAAAAGGATCAATATCTTGAATTGGGATCACACCGTCTTCTTCGTAATTGGCCATCATATGCCGGCATGGAAGTCCCAAACTTGACATGTTATGACAAACACACTCTTCTTCTTCGTGCAAGTTGCCTAACCTAAAATGCTTAACTTCATACATTATCTTCTCAATTGCGCAATGCGACACCTTATAACAAATTCATTCGAGCCATGGCTCGTCTTTATAAATGGTGTGTTTTCTACAACGGCTTTTTTCGAAAAATTCCTTAACTCTATCAAGGTCACGGAGAAAATAATCGTGCATCGCTTGGAAGACCGTAACAAACCCGCCATCACAACTATGAAGCTTCTTCTTCATTCGGTTGTGAGATAACTCCGCAGTACTTGTAGCTTGGTTGTCAAAGTGCTTATATTGGTTTGTGAACGCCGCTACAAACTTCTCTTTGTGCGGATTCAACCAATGGTCCATCAAATATTTTAGAACTATTGGATAATTACACCAATGCAAGCAAAACATACGAATATTTTCTTCATAATCTTCCTTGGTGATAGATCATGTCAAAGCGTCCCATTCACTTTGGAAACTAGCCCATTTTAGTTCCGCCAACTTGTCATCCCCCTAGAATTTTTCTTTGGCCTTTTCTTGTTGAGGTACCGGTGATTTCTTAATTCTCTTCATCTCGCTTTTCTTTGTAGGCCGAATAATCGGTTTGCACTTGGTTTGAATATTGTTCCATAAGTGGAACGTGCAAAAAAGATGATGAACATCCGGGAATACCCTTGCTATGGCATTCATCAAGGCTTGTTCTTTGTCGGTGATAATCACCTTGGGGGTATATCCTTCAATGTAGAATAATTTAACTTGTTCCAATCCCCACACATAGCTTTCTTCGAGCTCGTCTCTCAAGAAGAAAAAAACAACACTAAACGGGGACTTGGTAGAAGTTTGTCCGATAAAATTCAAGACTGGGAGCTCATACTTGTTAGTTCTGTACGTGCAATCCATTAGAAGCACTTGATGGGAGCACCGTGCTAACTTCATAAACTCGGGATGAGCCAATATAATATGCTTTATTTCTTTATTCTCATCTTCTTCGCGGAACATGGTGTAGTTGTACTTCTCCCCCAAGTACATAAGTTGTTGGATTTGGTCCCTTTCTTGCCATTTCTCACTTTTCAACTTGGATTTGGCGTTGTAGATTGTCTCCAACGTAGAGACATTCTTTGGGTTTATTTTCTTCAAGTGTCCGAGGATACATTCGCTTTTCCGTCATGTCGCCTACGATGACCTTTTCTTCCTCGGTGAGCCGTCCCGCAGAAGGATGTGTTAACAAAGTATCTGGTGGTAGGTGGTTGTGACGACCACATACAACTCTAGATAAGAACCACTTATTCTCGTTGTTGGTATGAAATTGAAGCTTGAAAGGACATCCCGTCTTCTTAGTGAAAGTTTTTTACTTCCTCTTCGTCTTTCCTGCATACTCAGTACCCTTCTTCGCATGACTTGTATAGAATCCACTACACTCGCAAACCATTTGAAAGCGGTTGTCTTTTTGTTGGTTGTTACAAACAATCACACACATGATGAGTTTGCCATGTTCTCTAGCCCATTTCTTTGCATCATCTCTTTTATCCCATGTCTACATGGTCCAAGAACACAAAGTTAAAAAATAAAAGGTTGAGTTAGCTATATTGTCCAAAGGAATTAACAACTTATCTATAACCTACCAAGTCGTTCAAATAGTGATCCGTGGTATCTCTAGTTTGAATATCATTTGGAGGAGGCTGATCATACATTGGGTGAGGTACAATCTCGAGCTGAACAAAAAATATCAAGGCATTAGGCAACAAAACACTACAAACTATAATTTTACGGTTAGGTTATGAGCGTCGGACCCAACCGTAGAGGAAATTACGGTTGGGTTGTGGCTTCAAACCTAACCGTAAAAAGAAAAGAAAACATCCCTAACAGTTTTACTGTTGGTATCAAGAGTCGAACCCAACCATAAATAGTGCAATAAATACCCATGCACATAATGAGTTACGGTTGGGTCGGTGCTAAACACCCAACCGTAAAACTGTTACGGCGTACTTTTCCTCCATGAAAAGTACGGTTACGGTTGGGTTTTCTTCTCAAACCCAACCGTAAAACTTCCTGAATCACAAAAAGTATCATTATTATGTACGTGATTTCATAAAATTTGAGCCAAAAAAACCAAGAGTTTAAGTTAGAGGTATACCTGACTACTTTCGCCAATTGAATCTTCACCGTGACAGCTAGTTTCTCCATTTGGTTGAGTTTCACCATCACAACTTTCACTTAAAACCTCTCTACCATCCAAATAATCATACATAGTTGGGTCTTCCTCAATGGATATGTAAAATTTGGTTTGGTTATCATACAAGGATTCACCCACCACAAATTTGCCACTACATTCACTCATTTTGGTTAAGAAAATCAAAATCTAGGGCTTTTCAAAAAACAACCAAAAACTCTCTTTTCTTTCTTCTACTTTTTCCACCAACCAAACCAAATAAAAATCTGATTTATGCATAGAAAATGTGGGATAAAGGAGATGAAGATGATCATTTACGGTTGGGTTCGATTACAAAAGCCAACTGTAAATGTGTTTGCGCTAAAACTAAAACTCCTATTTTACGGTTGGGTTCGATTACAAAAGCCAACCGTAAATGATCATCCACTAAAACTAAAACGGCTATTTACGGTTGGGTTTTCAGCCAAAACCCACCGTAAATATTCCTGGATCATTTAAAATTGGATTCTAGTACTTGTGTTGTTTTCGGTTTTTCTTTGTTTGAATGACCGAATTTATCTTCAATCTAGTTAAAATGATTGAATAAGTTTAAAATTTTGATTTTTAAACCCTAAACTTACCTTAAACTCAATGGTCCAAAAGATGTTTTACGGTTGGGTTGGGAAGCCTAAACTCAACCGTAAATATTGGATGAAATTGTAAACTAAAATTGGTTTTTACGGTTGGGTTGATTGGCAAATCCCAACCGTAAATCATCCTGGATAATAATTTTTTTTAGATTATTTACGGTTGGGTCCGATGCGAAAACCCAACCGTAAAACTGTTAAAATTTGTAGTTCATCCCTGAACTAGCGGTTACGGTTGGGTTGGGAAGAACACCCAGCCGTAAATGGTGTTTACGGTTGGGTTTGACATGAAAACCCAACCGTAAAATTCTCTGAATAAAAAAAAAATCATCTTCTATTACGTAATTTCATCAAATTTGAGCCATTAAAAGACCAAGAGTTTAAGTTAGAGGTATACCTCACTACTCTGGTTGATTGAATCAAAATCTAGGATTTTTTAAAGAACCCTACAAAATTATCTTACATTTTTTCTAATTTTTCTTCCTACCTAACCAAAAAGAAAAAAAAATTGATTTAATTTAATTAAGTATAAAATTATTTAAGATTAATTATGATTAGCTTAATCTATTAGCTAATTAGTTTTACTAATACTAACTAATCAGGGATAATTTAATTATTATGAAAATATTATGGATAAGGGGTTTTTAAATTTTATTTTAAATGTTTTTTTTTCGTCTTATATGAAAAACCCCTCTATAAATCGTGGAACCCCAAAATCAGTTTTCTAAAAAAAACATCTGGCTATCCGATGGGATATAGAGTCAGTTGACCCCTTAACGACGATAGGCTAAGGGGACTGCAACGAACATTTCCTCACACCCTCACAAAATTCACAACCTAACTCCTGCCATATCACATCTTGTCTTCATATTAGTGGTGCTGACTACATTCTGCTGCTGCTGCTGCTTGATTTTGCTGGTTAGGGGTTTTCGATTTCTTCAGGTATTACTCTAAATTTAATCCAGTTTAACTTGCTAATTCTTCTTTCTTTACTCATAATCGAAAAAATTTCTTATCACCATTAACGATTACTATGCTACAAATTAATCCTACAACACAAAGATTATTAGCTATGTACCCATTTAAGGACCAATTTGAGTTGTTTTTTCTTTCTTTTCATCTTCTAGTATTGTTTCAGTTAGAGTTAGAGATGCCATGGAGTTGAGACGCTATTGGTTTCCTAAGAAAATTATGTTCAATGTAGTAAGGGTTTGGCAGATAAATGTTCATTATTCTTGCAGATCAAACATTGAAAATTCAATGAAAAGATTGACTTGTATTTATGGATCAAAAATAAACCTAGGCATGATCTAACAACTTCTAGAGTACAACACTAAGCCCCAAAATTTTCTTTTTCTTCTAAGTAACTAGATAATTTTTCTGTTTTATCTTCAGAAACCTATGTAAATTTTTGGATCGATAGCATCTTTGTCGTTTCCAACTAGGATGGCTTATATGATTTACAGTTCTAGTTCTATTTTTTCTTTGTTTTTAAAAGTTGTTCAGCTCTGTGATGGTTGTTCTTTCGTTTGATATGTTAATTTAGATGATTTCAAAGTGCAGGGATGCTGGCAAAATTATTAGCTTCTCCTGTGTTGACTTTGGAATCTGGGACATCCGATTCTTTATCCACTGTGAGTTTCTTCTTCACTCATACCCAACACCTAGCTTAGATTAGTAATTATGAATCTCAATTATCATTTTTATTCACTACATAAAGATAATCATGGGGGTATGTATGTAGTCCCTGTTCACGCCTATATGGCCAAGATCATACATAATCCTAGAAATGGTATAGTACTGTGGATTAAGTTTGGAGTGGGAAGAACTAAAACTAGAAGATAAGAAAAGTGCTACACTTGTTATGTACCGTAGAATAATGAATGACTATTTATGGAAGGTTGCAACCCTGTAGACCATTTTAGCCGAGTTCACAATGATGCTCAATTAATTTAGTTATGTGTGGTACTTTGTTTCTTCTGCGCCAAATTCTTACGCCAGTGAAGCTAACATTTACAATTTGACAATATGAACTGAACCTTAAAGCAAAACAAAAATGCAGAAGTTTATCCTTCTTTTGACTTCTTATTGCATATTTAAGGGCGTTTTCTTTTATTTTAAACTATTATGGGGCGTTTGGTTCGGGTAATTGGAAGCATAGGAATTGGATTATGGGGTAATCCAATTCCTAGAAATGGATTCCAAGAAATGGATTCCTTAATCAAAAAAATAGTGTTTGGTGGGGGAATTGAATTGCATGGTAATCCAAATTTCTAATTTCTCTTAAATACCCTTACTCTTTGAAATTCTATTACCTACATTAAATTGTTTTAAAATTCAAATTTTAAAATTCAAATTTTGGTTGACATAATTCAATTACATGGTAATTTATATGTCCCAAATCACTTTAATACCCTTCTTCCTCTTTGAGGAAATTATAATACATAAAAACATGCTAATTTTAAAATTTCAAATTTCAAATTTCTAAACCAAAATATTGTTTGTTATTGTTCAAAATGCAAAATTAAAATTTTATGATGATAAAGGATTACTAACAGAAAATCATTTATCAAAATGCAAAATTAAATATTCAAAATGTAAAATTAAATATTCAAAATGCAACATTAAATATTCAATATGCAAAATTAAAAATCCTATTCAAAGTTGCAAAATTCAAAATGCATAGAGCCATGAAAGCTTAATTAACTGCATCACTTAAGAATCCTGTTCTTCACATAGTTTGCTCGTTGTTCTTCCCCCATGCCGAAGAAAACCTTTGTTTTGGTAGATCAATCGAGTATAATAGATGCAGCATCTATCACGTCATCTTCAGTGAGGCCATCTATCTTTTTCAACTCCTCGAACAATTGTTTATTTGCATCCGCTTCTTGAGTTAGTGATTCACCAACCATTTCAAAGTGTTGAAGTGTACCTGTCACAAATTTATCGAATGAATAAGCCATCAAACTAAGGCCATTTGCATCCCCACTTGATTCACCGGATCTAATATCAAAGGATGATGAACGAACCCTTTTCCTTCTACCTTTACCATTGTTTGATTCAGACTGGTTACTTTTCTCTTGGTCATTCTCTTCTTCAGTTTCTTGTTATTCAGCTTGTTGATCCTTTTCTTGTTCATCTTCTTTCTCTATCTCTTCTAGCTCTTCAACAAGTGAAGTAGCTCCTTTGCCATTTGCCATATCTTCAGCAAATATGTCAACCAATGCATCTAAATGAGGGAATGGTTTCCCATACACTCCTTTTGCACTTGTATGAGACTGCAAAAACCACAAACGACACAATTTCAGTCCATTAACAAATCCCAAAGAAATCGTCAAGTGTTAAAAGGATCCCATCAAGTGTTTCCTGTGCAATTTAAGAAAGCTTACGGGAAACATACAAAATGTTTAACCAAAGTTGAAGCATAATCATTTTATACTAGACAAAATGTTCACAATTCTAGAAACATTCTCTGCAATATTTGAAGACTGAACACGACGCAGATATTTTGGGAGATCCCGCAGTGAGTGCCTACTGTCAAGAGAAAACTGAGAAAAACAGAAAACAATCTAAATTGTGTAAATTTGTTCTAATACACATCGACAATGTGATGTTAAGAAATGATTGTGATGCTTTGACCCTGACAGCAAATAATACCAACAAAGAGTTATCATGCCCCATTTTCTTGTAGGCAATTCATAATCAAGATGACCAGTGGCAAGTTGTATCTCATATAGGCATTGTAAATTTCTTCTGAGACAGTACTATCCAACATCAACCACACTATATAGAACACTTGGCAATATATAAAGCATGGATTGGCCAGGTACAACAAAAAACCACAAAAATTACAAGTTTGACAAAGGGTCATAATTCAGTTTTGAAATTACCTTAGCCCACTCATCAAATAAACTCTTTTCACACACAATCTTGTTGCTGTTATAATCCCATTGAAAACCGCTGCCAATATTAAGCATTTCGTTGATTGCCATTGCATGCTTCTTCAATGTTTTGATTCTAGAATCAATGTTGATGGTTGTTAATCCAGCAGTAGGTAGCTTTTCCACAAGTTTTTGCTCTATGGCTTTCAAATATCCCGATTTGAAACCCGTGTCACTCTTCCACTTACCGTCAAGTGCTAATTCCGTCAATATGTCCACCAAAGTATCATCTTCAGATTCAACCCAAGTCCGATGAGGAGGCATTTCAAACCTACATAGAAGTCCAGTTAGTATGTAAGTTACAAGAGGAAAGGTTTATATATACACGAAATGTAAAGAATCAGGAACGATACAACAATATTTCTGGAATTGATACAAAACAGGGTGAATTACTAGGCCTGGACATTGGCCTTGTTTCCAGCAAGAATGATTGAGATCTCAAGACCACGACTAAATGCTTGGTTAAAGAGAAGACGAGACTGGAAGGTGGATATGAATGGGAACCATGACATAACTACTGCTGGTGTAAATATAACCAGTCCCATTCCAGCAACATAATGAAGATCCACTACATAGGTGTTTCAACTCACATAAATCTTTGAAAGTCTTTGTGTATCAAGAGGATAAGTAGCATTCAACAAATGGGTGCAAAAAACAGGATTCAAATATACCTAATCTAAGAGGCTGAAAAATCTATTAAAAAATGAATAGGAAAATACACTCTCCTCCTAACGACTGAATTATTATAAGAACCAAAAATATCAAGTACGGAATTGAGAAATTCTGCAGTTGGACTAAACTTAAAAGGAGCAATCAAAGATTCTGTAATTCACTCCACTGCGCAAAAACTTCTGGGAAGAACTAACACTAGATGGGATAACCAATAAATGAGATTATTGATTTAGATGAGAATTAAACAGATGAACTTGCAGTTGTCCAGCCCGCTTTATTGACCTGAGCAGGAAATAGCTTTGCTGAACCTGCTCCTAACAGGCATATAAACAGGCATCTACCTGTTTGTTTGTGAGATAATCCTCTCCAAAGGTACAGTTAGCCTTTTTGTTTTTTTGCACATTTAGCTATCAAAAGTAAAAAAATATGTGATACTGAGTTAGGATGTTCTCAATGATATCTACAGACCCACTACTAGTATCGAACTTATGAACCTAACCTAATACACAAGCATAATCTCTATCTGATTAAGTTATACACCAACAACAATGTGTATGGAGTTTGAGATGACATCTGCATAGACTTGTTTCAGTGGAGATAACTTCTATCAGCTATATTCGTCGAACATACAAAATAAGAACCATAAATAAAGCAATCAAGTTCATAACATATTGACAGTATTATTAGCAAACCACAACTCAAAATTAAGTAAAACTATGATGCTAGCGACTCTTCCCAGCTATAAAAATATGTATATTCTCCATCATTCAGTCCCTATATTCTCCATCGGTCAGTCCCTATGTTCTCCAATCCAGATTCAGTTTTACAATGATATCGACAAAAACCAATTGATGCTCTTAATCTAATTCTCTAGGATTCAATCACACCATGTAAGTTAAGGTTAAAAATAACATATAATTGACAAGTTGGACCATATAAACAGGCATCTACTTGTTTGTTTTCGAGAATTTTCAGTCGATTCCCCAACAAACCTGACAATAACTGAATATAAAGCAACAAAGAAAGAATTTTTTTACAATGGAACAAAATAGTAAACTAGAGACCCAAATCATGGTTTTCATTCTACATAGTATTATCTCTTAATAAGAAAAGTCAAAACAAAAAAGTCACAAATAACCCCAAACAAACAGAGTGAAACCCAAATCCAAACAACCTTCATTTTTAACTAACTAAACGTCTGTGTCTAAGTCAATGCGCAGTCCATCTTTCCCACATTTTTCCCACACTAGCACAGGGTGTAAGAAAATGACTTGATAATATATACCCGTGACGCTAATAAGACCCACCCAGCCACCCAAAAAGCAAGAATGGTTAGCCTAGTTAGCATATGTAGCTATTTATCTCAGCAAATTTTGCAATACATGGAAACACCTGTCAGATAATACATAAAAGCAATTTATCTCATCTACTGGTAAAGTAACATAGACAGATGCTTTTAGCAAAAGCATAAAAGCAAGAATGGTTAGCCTAGTTAATTTTCAGGATTTCATTCTCTATTTATTACACTCTCTATGAAAATTCAAAACTAAATAAACCCAAAAATATCATCCCATACACAATTCAATTTCAAATGGAATCAAATTCAACCAGTAAAGCATAAACGAATTTTAGGGTTTTGATAGAGAAGTAAATTTCATAAAACCAAAAAACAGATTTATGGTGTCTGAAGTAATCAAACATAGCAAGTAAAGGAGTATTAAAGCTTAAAAGTACTAATGAAACAGATGTTTAAGAAAGAAAGAGAAGATTCGAACCTGAAACGGAGAAGAAGACGGAGGGGGAAGTGCTGCTGATGTTATTCCAAAACCTAAAACAAAACATAAAACAAATTAAACCCAATTTCAAATTTTAGTTTTAAAATCAATCAAATAATAACAAAGGGAAATTATGTTGGGATTTTTTTGATTTGAATGAGTAGAGAGAGGGAAAAAACTTAGAAAGTCTTGAGAAAATCTGGACGATCGCTCTGCTTGGTTTGTCTTCGTTTCTCTCTCTGTCTAAGATGAAAATGAAAAATGAAATCCAAGGTTTTGGTTTTGTTTGGAGGGTAATCTAGTAATTTCAGTCTAGTTCCCTTGATTTTATTCCAAAATTGGATTACATTCCATAGATATCCCAATGGAATGGAAAATAAGGATTTTGTGGGAATTGGATTCCTTTGGAATTGAATTCTGAATTTTTTTGGGCTGTTTGTTTGGGGTAATTGGTCTGATTCCCTTGGAATCCAATTCCTAGGCTTCCAATTACCCCGAACCAAACGGGCTATTATAGTTATCCTATCCTGAACACTTGTGATAACAGGTAAGACGAAAAGTTCAACACAATATTACTAAAGGAAATACATGGATTTTTGTATGTGTATCAAAGAAGAAGTGGGAATTACATTCAGCTGCACAAACGCAGATTGTAATTTCAGGCGAGGAAGACAAAGCAATGTGGGAATCATGCAAACAGGCTCTATCTGCATTTAATCTCAATGATGATGAAGAAGAAAAAATATTAGGAAAAGCATTTGGTCAGTTACATTCACCTTACTGGGGTGAAGAAAGAACAAAACAAGTTCCAAAACTTGAGATTGTGAATGATATATTGGATTATTTAAAAACTTTAGGGCTTACAGATGAAGATCTTTTTAAGTTACTGAAAAAGTTTCCCGAGGTTCTTGGATGTAATCTTGAGACTGAGCTGAAAAATAATGTACAGATTTTAGAGAAAGCTTGGGGAATTAAAGGGAAAACTCTTCGAAGCCTTCTACTACGCAATCCAAAGGTGTTGGGTTATACTATCGATTGTAAAGGAGACTGTAAGGCTTTATGTACCCGATGTTGGGTTCGCTTTTAGCCTGTCTATGTATTTATCTCGACAATGGTGGACTCTAAGCATTGTAAACAAGATTTGTATCTGTAGGTGTAATGAACTACTATGGTTGCATTTGTAATATGATGTACAAGAATAGCGCAGTTTCATTGATACATATATATTCATTTGAAACAATCAAGTAAAATAAAATGACACCAACTATTTGTTCATTCTTTTTTTGGTCCTTTGGTAAAACAGAACATTGAGATGATGAATACAATTAGAGGTAGTGCGTCCTCGAGAAGAACATATCTCCGGACGAGACATCCTACCGGAAACTAAAGCAAGTTAGCATCCAATGTGCTTCCTTGGTAGCAAATTTCGCTCTTCTTGTGCACATTAGTAACTACAAAGGACCAAGTGAGTAAGCATTAGAAGCATGACAGTTCTTTTTTCGAGAGTTTTTTATTTCCAGTCATGGACTCATGAGATTCTCGAAAGCTTATAAAGCCAATTCTTGAAAGAAGCACAGAGAAAATAAGTTTCTTTTTTGCACAAGCATAATTCAGAATTACTAGTTTTTTATCTACTATCTACATACTGATTTTAGTGCGCACTTTACATTCATCGCAACATAATTAGCTATCTATCACAAAAACCCAACTGATTAAGCAGCAATACCATTGCTTCAAACTGGTCTTTGTAAAAAAGGCCGAGCTCTCAATCAAGTTGTTCTACGTTTCTTTCTTCTCAAAATAAAAAATCAAAAGCACAGTTACAAGCCTTGTACTAGAAAGGAGAGTTTGATACGGCCATCAAGGTATTTTTACAATCAAAACCCAAGAGAGGGTCTTCTTTTTGATATTAAACACAATCAAAAAGTAGAAAAATCTACAGAACATCAGTCCATACTATAACAAAAAAAAAAAAAAAAAAAAAAAAGAAAAGAAAAGAAAAGAAAAGAAAAAAGAAACAATGAATCTTTAGTTACTAACATATATATAAGCTCTTGAACCGTACGTACTGTGCATGTTGGCTGAAGCCTAAGTGCAGGCCTCATTCGCGTGGGAGAAACGTTGGGCTTGAAGATTTGCTGCTTCCTCTGAGACAAGAGCTTGAATTAATGCAGTCTTTACTTCCCAAGCCGTATACGGATAGTCTTTTCTAGAATATGAATTGAGAAGTGCTGCGCTAGATTGCTTCAACAAACTTGAGAAGGCATTGCTGTTGTCGTCATTCCTTTCTGTTGCTTCTAACAATGTTAAGTCTATTCTGTACCGTTCATAGACTCTTGAGCCGAAAACCTTTGACACTGATGATGTTTGTGGGACCATCCTTGGCCATGCTTCTCTTCTGCTACTCCAAAACCTGATGAGAATCACGTTTAGCATTCTTCCAGATTGTATAGAAAGATTTCTTTGCACATAAAAAAATTATATAAACAGAGAGATTTTACTCTAGAAATTTAGAAAATCCAGCAATATGTAGCTCAATAAATTCTGAAATCTGGACTTGAACAAATAGAGTTACTAGACATTCCCAATCTTGCACTAATGTCATGTGCACCCCTCCTTAAGTGGTATGTCATGGAATAGCGTAATGCCTAATGGGGAGTTTGTAATAACTGCAAGTTTATGTGTTGGTTGTAGTGCCACCTTTCATGGTGGAGTCTAAGACAAACCACCTTATTATTGCTTAACCAAAAAAGAAGAAGCCAACAGGAAAAAAAAGCTTACTCAAAGTCCGACAGACTTATAAGTTATACACAGTTTCCTTCCCATTGACTCTCAGAACACAAAATGGCAAATTAAGTCCATTTGCATTCCAGAAATCATTCCGCTACCCCTGAAGGCCAAAGCCCATTCTCCTCTCTTGCTTCCGGAAATGACATCAAAGAGTTCGGCAATTGGCAACCAGTCTATGTTACTTTTCAGACCTGCTAGTTGTAAGTGATTTTTACGAAGTAGACTGTTTTCTTACTTTCACACTTCATGTGAAGATTTGAATGAAGCTTTAACTTTATTTTGACCAAAGCTAAAATCATATCCCCACTAATCACATGGTGGGTTGTCCTCGAAGCAAGCTAAAGATATCACTATTTAACAATTACCAAGACCAATTGTCACATTCTTTAAGAAAAAGCATGCAATAATTACAAAATGGAAATTAGAATAAACAAAAGATACTATAAGAAATCAAAAGTAAAGGCAAGTTTAAAGTAAAAATGAGATCTAAAACGGCATGAAAACCGATGCTGGAATGTTTGAATTTTGAAGAATCTTGAGATTGATGCAGACAAAACAAGAAAGGTATGGCCGAATCTGACATATTGCTTATTAAAGACTATAATACCAAAGAATCATTTATCCCCATCATAACATACGATACCTTAATTAATCATGAACTATGATACGTCCCAAGAACCAAAACCTATTCCTTGAGTTCAATCATTCACCTTACAAACACATGCCTAGGACCTCAACGAATGCATCTCGGTATAACTTGGTACATTGGTTCATACTTGAGACAATACCATTTCTCAAATTATATTAATCGTGTTTAAACAAGTTTTATCAGGTCTAAACTAGAAATGAGAAAGTTAAGACTTATGATCAGTGTCTTGATGGATGGAAATCATCTGAAGAGTCTAAGATCCAGCAATTCACAGGGATTTTAGTGGGTCCCACAAACATTGGAATTGGATTCCTCTACCAAATTTTGATAAATCTGTAGATCCAAATTTGTACTCCAACATAGTAAGACCTAAAATGAGCTACTTATTTATTAACAAGGTGTGACTCAGTGAACTAGTCTAGTATGCTGAATTTATTAAACCCATAAAAACAGAGATACCATGCTGAAACCAGATATGAATCAACTAGAACGATTCCGAATCAACTGGATGAAACATAAAAAACCTTCCATGGGTGGGTATCTCAAGTTATTTAAAGATAGCTTTGATTTTCATTCCTAAACACCAAAAGAAATCTTCTAAAAACAGAAAAATAGAGTAAAAATGTAGCAAGAGAAAGTTGATGCTTACTGCGGTGTACACCTTCCTCTAATCCTTGAGTACATAAATCCAGGTCTTCTCATCGTTTCTTTGTCTTGATGATCCCTGATTGCTTCGGCCAACCCTAGAATGAAGAGAACTAAGATTAGTCGACTCAGTAGTACTGTAGAACTCTCCATGTTACTTCTTCAAATCTCTCTTTCAAGACCACTCTCACTAACTCTCTATCCCTCACACTCTCTCAAGGTAACTAATAGTAATGCCTGACTGTGTTTTAAAGTAAAGTAAAGAGAGATTTGTCTGTTTCCTGTCAAACATATCTCGCCTGTTTTTTAAATGTCTGGTTTAGATTCTGGAGCCGTTTCTTTCTCGAAACTATCGTTTTCCTTTTTAAATTACATAAAACTCCTTTAAATCTCTGACAATGGCTAAGTTTTATGTGGTAATATTGTAATAAGTTTTATCTCATATTTTCAATGTCTTTGATCCGATGGTCATTGAGTTTCACAATTTTACGAGGAGTTATGAATTAGGTAATACGTGGGTGTGGTGATATTTTTCTGAGTCTGGATCAATGTAGTCAATCTCGGATTTCAGTCTTATCGTGGTCGGGACCTTGACACCTTGACAACGATATCTCGGGGAGATTATCGGCCAAATATCGGACTAACTATTAAATCTTTTATCCAAATTTTATATACCTGTAAATATTAAAGCTATTGCAAATATAATACATAAACAGAAAATTTAAGAAAGAAAAATAGATAAAAAACAACAACCATACTTTAAGTTCAAAGTTCAAAGTTCAAAGTTTAAAAACAAAAATAAACATCGCATTCAAAGTTCTAAATATTCAGATTAAACAACAAACATATTACAATTCTAGTTCTATTTAGAATCAATATCAAGAGAATCATCATAGATGTTATCAACACCAAGTAGCCCTGCGTCAGTATCACACATCAACTGATCAGTATCATATCCATCATACTCGGAGTTTGTTGGGTATATTGACTTTCTTCGAGAATTGATTGCACTTCTCCTACAAATTGATCTACTTGCATCACCACCGGTGTCTGGAAACTCATCAAATGAGGTGACATTATCATCTTCTGCAATCAAGTCATCTAGATTTTGTACATCCAACCATTTATCACTTTCGTCATGCTCATCCAAGAAGATAGGATCATGAGATTTATCATCATCGTTATATTCTTGAATTGATTTATAACGACGCTGCATTTTCTTGTTATATTGAATGAAAACACTATCATTTAATTTTTGTTGTGTCAAACGATTTCTTTTCTTTGAATGCAACTGCAATATGCAAGATAACTAGGTAAGTAAATCGGTCTAGTGGAATATTATAACCTATAATGCCTAGATGAAACAGTTAAGAACAGGCATATAGTGAAGTAGTAAACACTTATAATGGCTAAATGTGTAAACACTCACATGTTGGAATGTGCTCCAGTTTCGCTCACACGGAGAAGAACTACAAGTTAGACTCAAGACCCTGATTGCAAATTTCTGTAAGTGTGAGACATCGATTCCTCCATATGTGATCCACCAATCATCTATCATAAGTCAAAAAAAAAGTTAGTCAATATAAATATTTCTCGTACTAATGTAATCGAACTTTAAACTTACAAAAGATGAAAAACTTACGGGGTTTTTCTTTATATCTAGCTCTTATACAACTTGGACTTCCCAAAACCCCAGCTGCATCACTATAAAGTCTCAATTCAGTTCTAGCTTGATCAAGTTCCTCGTCATCATCAATAAGCTTTTCCATTGCATCATAAAGTCCCTTCTTGATTATCGCGTACTTTCGGTCACTGTCCATCTCTTGGGGTGGGATCTTATAGAATATGGAAGGATTCAGATAATAAGCCGCGCAATGTAGAGGGTGATTGAATTTTTCCTTCCATCTTCTTTTAAAGACCGCCTTGATTATATCCCAAGTCTCTCTATCTTCACTGAAGGTGTTCTTGAGTTGATTCCTTGCTGTTCTCATTGCTTCAAAGAAACAAGGCATTGTCGGGTTCCTCTCTATATCGACCATCCTTACAACCTTAACCAAAGGACCAAGCACTTTTAAAGAGAATGTAATATCTTCCCAAAATATATTATTGGTGACAATTTTCAGAACATTCATTCCCGCATTTTCCTTTGAAAACCTAGATTTCACCCATGTATCATGCACAAACATCATTTGCAAAGGAGTTTTATGTGTTTGGAGGCTTTTCAGTGTGTAATATTGAGTTGCAAATCTGGTCTTTGTAGACCTATGCAACTCTCTTTGACGTGTCATCTCCCTCATCATGTTCAGAACTTGGAAATGAGCATAAATGTATGTAACAAGTCTCTTCCTAGAATGACAGAAGAATTTATCCGTGGAAGCTTGGCACCAAGATCTTCTAGCATCAACTGAACACAATGAGCGGCACAAGGCGTCCAATAAAGTTTCTTGTGTACTTTCATTAAATCAAGCCCTGCCTTTTTAAAGTTTGAACCATTATCAGTAACGAATTGAACAATGTTCTCTGCCCCAACATCTTCAATTACATCATTAACAAGTCCACGTATGAAGTCGGCATCATTAGATCTGTCAGACGCATCCACAGACTTCAAAAATATTGTACCTTTTGGACAATTCACCAAAAAGTTAATAAGATGACGTTTTTTTCCATCTGTCCAACCATCTAACATGATAGAACATCCAAATCTCTTCCAATGAACCCTAAATGTATCAACAAACTTCTTCATTTCTTCAAGTTGTTCTTTAAAAAGATTAGTACGAATCTGATGATAAGAGGGCGCAGGCATTGCTATCATGAAAGAGTAAAAATTATGGATTGTCAGGAACATTGTTAATGTGATAATGTTTGTAAACTTGCATTAGTAATGGTAGACATACAGTGAAGTAGTAAACATACCTTTCCCATAGTCACCAATCGCAAAGATCATCTCTTTGAAACTTGGGCAACGAACGGTATTAAAAGCTATAGAATTCTCGGTCATCCAAGCTGAAATTTTCTTCCATGCATTTATCTTCAACTTCTCTTTAACTGCACTGCCTCTTTTAATAGTGGTCTGTTGAGTTTTACTGTGGTCTGTACTCATGAATACATCAATTGAACCTCTAGTATCGCTTAGTCCTTTGATTTTTTTTTTGAAGGCACTTGTTGACTGTCACTATACATATCAGGATCATTTACAACTTCATTTACTTCTAAATCAGTAACATCATCAGAGTTTTCATCTAAGTTAACACGTTCATACATCGAATCAACAATACTTCTATGAGCTCTCTTGGTGTTCTTTATGGAGTCTGCTTGTTTTATCTTATTTATAATTTCGATGGTTGCTTTTCCACATGATGTAACATTACCTGTCCTTTGAGTGATACGCTCCTTAACTCTAGTAATTCCGCCAGTCATCACTTTGAGACATAACAAACAAGTTAGTTTGTTAAGATTTGTTGGATCTCTGCGTTCAGCCCATTCCCATGCAATGTCTTTAGTTTGAGTTGAAGATGGAGGCGGAAATGAACCACATGTAGTGTTTGCTGTGTTCGCATTAGACGCACTAGAAGAAGTCATAATCACAATTCATAACCTGCACAGTTGAAGATAGATTAGTAATGGTAATAGAATTAGTTTAAACAAACAATAGTTAACCGTAGATATAGATGGATACTACAAGTTTTGTCTGCTGCCCCTAGACTCAAACAAAAGTTAACAGTAGATAACAGTTAACAGTAAACAACAATAGTTAACAGTAGATAACAGTTAACAATAAACAACAATAGTTAACAGTAGATATAGATGGATACTTCAAGTTCTGTCTGTCTGCGGAAATTCAGGTCTGTAAATTATGAAATGCATACGTACCTATAGTCACTTTTATGAACAGGATTACATTGAAGACATTGAAGACATTGAAGACAGAAATTCAGGTCTGTAAATTATGAAATGCATACCTACCTATTGAAGTGAGTCGGTTATTCAAACTTATAGTCACTTTTATGAACAGGATTACATTGAAGACATTAAACACCTACCTAAAGCTAAGATAGTCAACAGTAGATGGTTGGCTGTGCAGTGGCATACAACTTTTATGAACAGGCTAACATTGAAGACATTAAACACCTACCTAAAGCTAAAAATGCATTGAATATGTCATATAAGACATAAACAACATATCAGAAGCACAATACACAGAAATCAGAAGCAAATATAAAGTAAATTGCGTTAAATCTAAATACATGAGCTGATTAACAGGTACCAATAACAATATTGGGTGCAATCTTAACGGATAAATCAGGAAGAAATTTGTGAAACAGACCCATCAGGTGCTGTTGGACTGGGTTCCTCTACTAGCTCTTGCTGGAGTATTGGTAAGACTAGACTATTCAATAACTCTGATTTGGAGTACACAAGTTAGTAGCCTTCTCAATTAGTTATGTACTGCACTCTTGTACAGTAGAGACTCTTGTACAGGTGCTGAAGCTTTCTCAAGTTAGCAGCCTTCTCAATTAGTAACTCTTGGAACTGGTTTGGTGCATGGCCTGTTTCTTACACTTTCAATTTCCTAATTAGCTGGAGTGCCTCAGGTAAAAGAGTTCAATTTTTTATGGTTTTCAGGTACATTCTTCCTGTATTCTAGAGTATGTGCAATACTGCAATGACAGTTCTATTCGTGGCTAAGATGGTACCAGAAAACAAAGGAAGAACCTTAGAAGAAATCCAAGTAAAAAGCTCAACCCACTCATTCAAAATCATCTACATCGAACAACATATACATTAAGAAGAAGAAAAATTCATATCTATGGCGTTTTGGAAGATTAAGTGATAGGGTTTTTACCTTGAAGAGAGAAGAATTCGGTTAGGAACTGAGGAAGAAGTGACGACGCCGTGCAAATTAGGTTTCTGTTCCCAAATTAGTCGAAGATTCGGAGGTTCTTCAAGTTCAAAATTTCAATTTAGGTTACTGAATTTCTGTTCTTCGAAGTTCAATTTAGGTTTCTTTTCAGATGATTATTTCTGAACTTACTTACGACCGTTGGATCGTCTTTGATATTAGAGACCGTTAGATTAAACTGAAAATACCATTTTACCCCTAAATACGGGCGTATCGTCGCGGCCGCGATATCGGAAATGCGGCCGTTATTCGCGGTAGAATCTCGGGGAACGATATCGCGGATATCGTCACGGATTGCGGTCGATACCTTGAAAAGCGTCGATATCTCGGCCATAACGGCCGAGATTGACTACATTGGTCTGGATCAGAAGCTGAAGACATTAACTCGCCCAAGGCACCTAGGCTAGTAGGATTTCTGTAAATCCACGTCGAATAGGTGATTTGTATTACAACGAACACAAAAGATAATATGATGTATCTAGTGGGCACGATCAAAATGCAGGTTGCAAATATTATAAACATAATACAATGCAAAAACTATAAATGCACTAATAAATAGACAATTAATGTTGCGTGGGTTAGATATACATACTTCTAGGGGCAGAGTTAGGATTTTAAAAACTGCACCATAAAATTAAAAGACCAATTTTTTTTAATTATACATTAAAAATTATTGTATTATAACACCTAATAATATTTAATAACGATAAAAAATACAACGCAAGAGATATATTAGCTAGTTGATCTTCGATTCAAATGATAACTTTTCAAAGTTTATGAGTATTATTTCAAGTTTATTCATGGCAGAAGTAAAGGGGGAAGGGAGAGCAGAAGAAAATAAAAGAATACGTTTAACCTTAACTTTTTTTGCTTTTTTTTTTTTCTATTTCTATTTTACTTTGTGTAAGATAGTATTGGACTTGAGTTCTTTTTAGGGTAGGTAAAAATTTATATATTTTTTATTTGGGCTGAAAATATATGCTAATAGTGGAGAAATGAGGGAGGCAAGGGTGCTTACCCTTGCCGTGGGTTGCCTCTTCCACTGCCTACTCATTTTACTATAATTAGAGAATGTAACAATGCAGAATTAGAGTGACACTAGTAAAGAAAGATAAAATATTTACAAAAGTTTTAAACATCTTTTTTGTTAATGGTCTCTATTATTCTAGTATTGCTCTCTCTAATTATATTGCTTTCTCTAGCTCTATTGCTCTCTTAATTTTCCAACCCTTAATTCATTGGTGGAGTTGGGTATTTATAAAGTTGATTTGCGGGACCCATCTTCTTTTAGTTGTATTGCACTTTCTCTAGTTGTCTGACATTTTATTAGTTGTCTAGCATTTTATCTGCACGAGGTTGGTATGGGTAATTCTTCCGCTGCTCTGCTATGGTGCTGGTGCAAGATGCTAAAGGCCGCGGGTTCACCTCCTCATCTACCTATATCCTCCACGTACACTTTTATGCTGCTCTGGTGAGGGTAAAGAAGTGTTGTATGTCCACCTCCACTATGCTTCATTCAATGCCCAACACGTGTACATTGTTCTTCGCATTTAATGCTGTCAGTCGAGCTTTATCTCATGGTTAGACAATTGTCTAATCACATCAATGTCATAAAGACTATCTCTGAACGTTGATACTGAGGCCACCTCGGGATGACGTAAAGTGTTTTTGGATTTGATTCAGTGCATCAAGCATGTATATATCTTGTGCTCTTACTCTGAGATGGTGCCACGTGTTTGGTGGAGATTATGTATTCATATTTTGCCCATTTTCTTTCATATTCTACCAAGGGTAGGATGAGAAGAAAAATTCTCATGTTTGCTTCTTTTTCCCACGTTTGCAATAACTTCTCTATGTTTTCCACGTTTGCGTTAACTTTTCCTTGATTCATGGGACGCTTTCAGTTTGTAACTTTTCGGTTTCTCATATATAACATGTAGAAAGTTCACATGTCATTACTTTGTATTCTCTCAATCATTCCTTATTCTCTGATTTTCACTGGTCTTGAAAACGAATCCTTTGTTCTTCTCCTTTGTCCATCTTCTTTATCCATTTTCAAATTTTTTTTGTTCTTGTTTCTTTTGACGATTTAAGTTTCAATATGTTAGTCTTGGCTTCACAAGTTCGTATGTTTGCTAAGTTGATTTTGAAGATAGAAAGACAAAACTCTTGAGTTTTCTGAAATCACAACGGTTGCATGTATGAAATTTCTTTATGAATTCTTGATTCTTTTCCTTTTGTGTTATTTCATACTTGTTGCTCCTTTTGTTTGTTTTTCCTTATCTAATGGAGTTACGATGAAGAATAAAAACCCAGAAAATATTTTTACTAGATTCTTCTGCTCATGCTTTGTTCTTCTTTCTTGCCCGTGTTCTTTGTTGAAACTCCGGTGATTTTCATGTTTTGATCCAATTTTTATTTTGCAGACAAAGCTTCAAACATGTCTTCTCGATTATACACTAGCTAAGTTGAGGCGCTTTTGATTCTTATTGCTTTGCAAGTTTTGACATTCAGAGATGACACAAGGTAGTTTTCGCCAAAGCTTATGAGCTTGGTGGAAAAGATCGATCTTGTGGCTGCAAAGCCCACTTGATCCATTCATCCACACTGTTGGTGCAAAAACTGATATTTCCGGGACAACGCCTACTACAGGTGTTGCCGAAGGTAACAATATATCGGAAAAAGAGACGTACGGGTGAAGATCATATCTGGAAAAATATTGAGTTGGAGGTTTTTAAAGAGAAACACCGATTGGAGCAGTTCAATGTTTATTTCTACAAAAAAGGTGATGATATGACGGTCGAGATGATCAAGGGTTATCCGTACGATCATCTTCATATATTGACCATTGTTGTTGCATTGGAAGGCGTTTTCCAGCTTCCACTTTACAAATATCTAGATTTTTTCTATTACGATGTTTTGGCCAAGCGCGAGAATCTTGATAATTAAATCAATTAGCTGCCGATCAGTTGTTCAGGATAACAGAGTGTCATGTTCTCAAGGAATGCTACAAGTGTAGCAAGGCGGAGACCAATATGCGGCGGTATACTCCTAATCCTTCGCAGCTCAGCTGGTATACCATTGACAACTTCAACGCCACTTATGCTGATTACTACGCTCGGCCGAACTGTAAGAACTGGAGCGTTGGTCCTTGTCGGATAAGGCTTTTGGAACAACAAGCGGCGAGCGGTGAGGTGCGTCTCTTGTCTGAGATTGACCCTTAGAAGCTAAAGTTTAATCCTGATACCAATCATACGGAGTCACCTCGACCATTCCCCGAGAATGAGCGCCTCCGTTGAGATCACAACCACAGGTGGCACCGTACTCCAATAGTTACTGAGGAACCGTGAGGCTATGGTTTGGCACCTCTGGATGCAACGTTACATCACTTCGCTCCTTAACATCGTTATGGACCGTACTGCCCCTGGCGATTGGACTTCACATGGTTCAACTTTGCGTGTCTGGCCAACTTTTACGTGTCTGGCCAACTTTTGAATGTCTATCCAACTCTTGTGTTTCTAGCTAACTTCTGTATGTCTAGCCAAATTTTCGTGTCTGTCCAAGTACGCAACCGTGCTGATTCGTGCTTTTGTGTCACCCATACTTGTCATATATTTTTTTCGTGTTAACACATGTGACTGATCATATGTAACCTACCACATATGTTGTACCACTTCAGTACTCATATATTTTTTTCCTGCTCCTTCATGACCATTCATCACCTCATGTTGATGTCATGAGGCACAATACCTATCCACTCCATGCCAATAGTCGTCATCATTCATTCACTAAGACGTGTCAATATTGGGTGACATACTTGGGCACTCACTGCTCATCTAAGCTTCTCAGAGACTTGACATAAGTCCAGATAAACACATATTTATCTTAGTCTACTTATGCTATGCAAGTCCCACCAGTCTTATCAGACTCATCAAGCCTCGCTAGTTTTGACACGCTCACTAAGACTCATCAGTCATGCCTAGTCGCAAGTCAACTGACTGACTAAGTAAGTCACGTCTGATTTCATAAAAATAGAAAACTTTACTAAAATCATACGAGACATCAAGCATGTCACAAATGAGGGGATACACTTTAGGGCTTTGGTCTGAATGTCTACGACATACAGTGTGTCAATACGTCCATTAGAATGAATCAAGAACTTGATTAATATTTTAGATTTGAATGTTTTGTTTTATTGATATGGGTTTGATTGATAATGCGTGAATCTAAATGATTGAGGATTTGATCGTGAATTTTGTTTGTTAATATGTTAAATAAAAATGAAATTCGTTGTTTAGATCTAATCTAGTTTTTAGAATTTGTGTAGATTTGAATGCAAGTTTATAATATTAACCATAGTAAGTCTTTGAAGATTAAATTTGATGAAATATCGTAAATGATTCAGGGGAAATCAGTTAAAAATTTACCCTGAAATCATAAATACAACAATCTTAATAAAATGGCGGTTTGACCCCAAAGTTCGACTTTTTTGTGACGGGTTCGTATATGCTAACTCTAATCCAGCACGTTTATCCAACAAACTAATCTGAGCCAGGTTGAAATAAACTGGGTTAAGGTTAATCCGCGTTCAGGGTAAAAAATTGATAACTCTAACCCAGTTGTTCAGCTTTCTGCAAATACTTAAGAAGGAAACAAGTTAACCATTCCATCAAGGAAAAAGTAAAGGATCTCCATTGTTGTTTTCATCACGAGAATTTGTTCAAGTTCGTCGTGTGTATATACATATACATACTTCTTACTCAAAGGGTGGTTATAGTGCCTTGGAGGAAAGAAAAGATTTGAAGAACATAACTAATGCCCGTAATTAGCTTCAAAGCATTGGTAGCAAAATTGCTCTTCTTGTGTTAGTAACTACAAAAATCAAGTGCGTAAGCATTAAAAGCATGACAGTTCTTTTTAGGTTACTAGTATACACATTAATCGTACACGTAAACGTTATCACTAGAATTCATTTTTGAATTTGCTTTTAATCTCTGCATTTCTCTCTATAAGAGCCTTAATTTCTTCCTTGTTTCACTTGCCATGTACTCTGATCACCCTTGTTGCTATAATGGCCATTAGTACTCTCAAGACGATGATGTTATTCACCGTCTTTTGCTTTCTCTTTATTACGGAGGTTAGATTTTTCTGTTGCATTATGCCTTTATTTATATTCATCTGTTTCTACTAATAGATTGAAACTTCCTCCGTCCTAGGAAAATAATATTTTCATTTTTTTAATTTTATCAATTTTTAGATAAAAAAAAGAAAAGAAGAAAGTAGTAATTTTTTTGGGACGGAGGTAATAGTAGATAAAAACCAAAGCTTCCAATTTTAAATTGCTTATTGTATCTGATTTGTTTGCATAGTTACAGCTGCAAGTTAAAAGTGAAGGATTCGATCCCACAAAAGGGTTAAAAATGAGTAAGAATTAAATAAGTTCATATAAATTCTTGAAACATAATATTCTTTCCGTTTCAGAAAAAAAGTTACTATCAATTTTTCATTTTAGCCTGAAAATAGATTAAAATAAAAAAATGATAGTAACTTTTTTCCTGAAACGGAAGTAGTATATTTTACTTGGGTTAGCCGAGTTGGTCATTCAGTTTAGAGAGAGCCTCATATGATATGACTGACTGACTGCTTAAAATTTTAGCCACTGGACCATCATCAGGAACAGATAATATATGAATAGGGAAGGTTGTTGATGTTCAAATGAGCCAGGCTGCTTTGTTCAAGGATGATTTCTTTCTTTCTGCCGCATTTATGTGAGTTGTATTTTATTGATGTTATAAACAGATTGCCCGCCAGCATGCGATTACCGTTGTAGCAAAGCATCAAGACATAAGATGTGCATAAGAGCATGCAACACATGTTGTCAGAGGTGCAACTGTGTTCCACCAGGAACTTCAGGGAACGCTGATGTCTGCCCTTGCTATGCCAAGATGACTACACATGGTGGTAGGCTCAAATGTCCCTAAACAAAACTTTCAACCACCATATTCCCTTCATTCGCAATAATAGTTCACATAAGCAGTAAGATTAAATAAAACCGAGCACTCGTTAAACTCAAATACTTCTCATACTTTGTAATAATATTAAAGGACAAATGAAAATGTCGCTACTCATGTATTTACCAATACCTTGTATCGTTAATATTGGTGTGCCAAACAGGATCTAAGATATTTATACAACCCGTTTGACCACCTGCTGATTCGAAATACATTTGTGCATCAAAAGGAAAACATAACCCATACGTATCCAGGCAAGATTTAGATGACCATTTGACTGCCTAACAGTAATGCTTCATCATCTTGACCTCGGACTACAAATCAGAGAGTTTATAACCCATTACTAGTTGCAAGAATGCAGGGTAAACAGGAAGGTGTCCAAGGAAAAGGAAAAGAAAAAGAAATTAAACCAGAGTATCACCCCAGTCTTGCAGGTTGCTTTTAATTTTTTTCCTCAACCCAAGACAAAGGGTTTTAGTTATAAATCCAAAGAGACAAAGGGTTTTACTTCATAATTTTCACTGCCGGACCGTGATAGAGTTGATGGAACAAGTTGGAAGGAGACAGCAAGAGGAAGAAGAGTGTCTGTAAATATTAGTCAAAAGAGAAATGCAATTTTGACTTGCGTATTGAACTGATGGGTTGTATTTAATCAGTAACAAGTTTAAAAGTGAATTACATTAACAAAGTAAAATGAAGGTTGTATACTTGTATTTAACCTAAACTGGAGTTGTACCTGGTCACTGCCAAGGTTTATGTTTTGCTAAATTTTTCTAATCGCACACAAGTCATCGTTCATCGTTCTTACAGAAAGTTTCTTTGTATGGTTCCTGACGAAAACCGGGAAGTCAATCCCTCTGTCATGTCCTTTCCATCCAAGTTGACTTTCTGTCTTCCCGCTGTCAAGTCTGTTTCTCGGTCCCAAGGCTTCCAAGGGTGTTGTCCTTCCCATTCACCTTTTTTCGACCGCTCTTTTGATTTCTTTTTCAAACGACTGCCAGTAGCCTCTTCCTGGTGCTTCTGCACCAACGATTTCGAACGTTTGGCTTGGTTATAAAGATCGACTAATTCAGCATCTGGATTTGTTCGCTTCTTGTCCTCATTGGCAGCAAGTGCAGTAGCTTGATCATAAGCCTCTAAATAACTGCAAGGATAAATTTATGTAATATAGTTATCCAATAAAGATAAAACATGGAAAATGTAGTCAAGGAAGAAAGAGAGAGACATCAATAAAACTAACTAAATACACACTTCATTTTTGCTTTCTGGGCCTTGTCCAAAGGAGTATCTGTCCAAGCGCTAGTATCACCACGTCCTTCTCTAGGGTTCCTACTAAAAGATGTTGTAGATTGCATAGTTGCAGCTGTAGGTGCCTGATTGAAAGAATTTTTTTTTAAATAAGAGCATCCGAGTTAGCAAAAGATACAGTTAGATAGGATTTTTCCAAAATAAATGGAAGACTGTTGACAATCCAAAAGCATGTAAGAAGCCCTTACTTTCCTTTCAGGAGGAAGAGTAGTCATCCAGTCATCTCTCTTTGGTGGCAATTTTACTTCTTCCAGAAGCTCATCATCACCCGCAAGAGATACACCTGTGTATATAAAAAAAAAAACTTTCTTAATTTATTGTCAATGAGTTTCATATTGCATCACAAATTGTCCGCATTCCAAATTTCCCCATGACTGACTGTTTCCGTAAGAACTACGATGATTATTATAAACCACGTGCATCACTTTTCAATTTTCAACTGCTTGTGCTTTTACAGTACATGATAGAGATACTAAGAGAGAAAATTTCTATCCCTGCACTTCAGTAGAACAAAAACAACTAACCTTGCAACCTTCTCCATTGTGCAGCCTCTCGTAATACTTTTAACTCAGCCTACAGTAAGCATAAATTTGGAATCAGGCATGTAATTTATTTACTTTTCAAAGTAGTAGTTGCTCAAAAGATGAATCAGTGTAGGAAACGACGGAAAAACCTTCAAAACAGATATCTAATACCTTAAACTTCTCCTTCTCCTCTTCCTCCTTAATTTTATTATCGGTTGCTTTCCGCTGAGAAAATAAGGTAAATTGGTTGGCCAATTATCTCAAAGTAAAAGTATCCTAACCAATGTAGAGGATAGAAATGAACAGCATGGACGTACAAGTTTGTAGTATAGTTTACCTTGAAGTTATACACAACTGGCCTACTTTATACAGATTGCAATAAATTCAAATAAATACCCACCTTCACTGGATCCTGTAAATCTTTAAAAGCTTTATTCAGCATGATGAAGGCCTCATTGGCCTGAGGGTGAGTACATTTGTCGGGATGTACCATAAGAGAGATCTTCCAATACCTGAACAAAATGTAGATAAAAATCAAGACACATTTCTTTGCAGATAAAATATAACAGATCAAGTTGAAGCAGTGATTCAACTGAGAATAGTGTTAAGATCATATATTCTTGTGAATTGCCAAAACAAGGTATCAGTAAACAGCGTATTTCGCATTATGTACCACAACACTGCACTTGAATACTGGATATACCAACTAGAATAGGCTATATTGATTGAAAAAAAGTGATTCAACATATTGGCAGTTCACCTCAACATTAAGCCTGTTTTCTCTAATCTTTGTCATACAGAATATTTTTTGGAATACAAATAACTACAATTACTTAGATGGTTGTAGGTATCAATCTTGAAACTTGCACTGCTGTAAAAAAAATATGAACAAGATAGGAACACCAAAGAACCCACTTGAGGCTAAGTGAAAAAGAGTCGACCTAAATCAAGGGTAAGAGCTAACCTGCCCAAACCACATATATTAATCTGTAAATGCAGATAACAATTTGCCAAAATAATATACAGGTTTTTCTGCACAACTGCTCCCTACGCCTGATAATATCAATCATGCTAGGTGTAATGGGTTGATGAAGAATATAGATGTTGTATGGGGAGTTAAGAGCTACGAGATCACATGAATCATATTCAGCCCATACCCACTTACCTTTTCTTAATGTTAACATCGGACATATTATGGTTCACCCCGAGAACATCATATGCAGAATCAACTTTAGCTCCCATGATTCTTGTGACCTGATAATGTAAAGGACAAGGTGTGTGAGTTTAATAGAAAGTTCCTAAAGCATTAACAGCTCTTATATGGCAGTGATATTCCTTTTCATGATTTATGTACTATTAGGTTATTGAAGTAAAGATGTACTTAATTCATAAGATCCAATGATTCATATTATTTAAAAAATTTATTACTTTGCGAAATTTGATTTCTGACTGGGGTTTATGTGAACCCCAAAAGCTACTCTACTGTATGTGGTGTAAACAAAAATACATACCTCTTCAAAGCGTTCAGCCTCATTTGCTGATGCAGCTTCAGCAACCAAAGCAGGTGGCGGAGGACCTACAAATAAACCATCATCATCAGCTTCAGTCTCAGCATTCCTGAAATTTGCATGAAATTATGTCAGAAACATGGTGTGACAAAAGATCGTTATATGGATGATGATACATGAAGCATATGGACACCAAAGAAACGCCATCGTAAAGCGTTTTCTCTTCCTTTTTTTTCCCTCTTCCCTTAAAAAGAAAGAGAGTAATAATAATATTACACTGGAATCTGAGCTCTAAAGCTAAACATAGTAAAAACCTAATGACAATGAACAGTACAGATTAGTAACAGATGTACAACATTGAAGTGATCCTGTTGGTAAGTACCTCAGCTCAGCTTCAGCTTCTGCTAGTTTGGCTGCAGCAGCTAATAGCTCTGCAGATGGCATTTCAGGACCCATCACTCTGTATAACGAACATGTACAATGAAACGAAAGAAGAAAAGCAATCAAATAAATGTGGTAAGAATATTTCTCGATGCTGTGTAAGGCTGTTAACTAAAAGATACAGACAAGAACTCTGACCTTCTCCTCGGACCAGAAGAAGGCTCATCCTTCGGAGATGATTCTGCCGCTTGAGATTCTTTGGCGTGATCAGTTGCCTGTTGACCGGGTAACTCAGAATGCATAACTTCTTCCCCTTTAAGACTTAGATGTGAAGAAATGAATGGCCCAATAACTTCTAAAGTGGGACAAATCTTCGGAGGAAGAAAGAAAACACCAGTATCATTTTCTTTGAGGTTCAAACTTAAAAACAACTTCCTCAAAATTTTCAACAAAGTCTTATTTGGTATTCCCTTTGTATCAACAGCTTGTCCATCATCAATCATTTGCAAAAGCTGCAACCACGAAAAGCATCAATTACATTACCTCCAAATTTATGTCTATTACCTCAGACAAACAACAACGAGCATAGAATCGGAACTCTTCAGTTTGTAACATATCTATTTGAAATACATAAATAATGTCACTGAGTCATGAGAACCTTATGTACATTGTAGGGTATCCAGTAGTCATCTATCACGAAAACTGACTAATCAGCTATTGTGGTTCTCATCCAAGTATATCAAATTATACAATTATGCATTTTAAATCATCAAAATCTTAGGAATTCACAAAAAAGGAGATTCATTTCATCATACCTGTTTCATATCACCTAGCATATCTGGGAATTCAGTTAAAATGTTGCCAAGGATGACCTCTGGGTTCTTAGGAGATATTGGCAAATCTTCATCTGATGAACTAGAGTCCTCATCATTGTCAGTAACCATCTTTCTCTTCCGATTCTCTTCTTTCCTCTTGTCATCTTTTCTATGTTTACTTTTTCTTCTATACTTTTCGCCTCTTTCTTTCTCCCTTCCAGACCTCTTCTTATGTTTGTCATCTCTATGTCTTCGTCTAGATCTCCTCCTTTCCTGAGTATCTTCACTGTCAGAACTCAACGCTGTTGATGATTCAGAGGATTCAGAGGTACTTGTATCTTCAGCATACTTCTTTTTACTTTTACGCCTCTTACTTTTATGATAATCACCTCCCCCCATTTCAAACGTGGATTTCACAATCAAGACACTTTTACCTTCAAACAACACCTAAGGAAATTTTAAGAAGTAAGAAAGAAAAAAAAAACTAGGTTGTCTATTAAAACCCTAATTCGAAGAACTTACTCAGAAAATCTGCAGATAAAGTTTAGCTTGAAGGGGTAAAGGTTCGGGCTTTACTCGATTTTGTCGAAGATGGGAGGGAGGGAGGGAGAGGGAGAGAGAGAGAGAGAGACAGGAGGTTTTACCTCCTATTTGACTGAGGAAATGTGCGTTATCATTATTTGGGCAATAGTTGGTCGCAGACAAGGGTTGTTCTCGACCAGATATTTGCTTAGCTCAGCTCAGGCAGATATAAGAAGGCGGGTGTTGTAACCGCTGCCGATTTTGCTAACTACGGCGCGTTTTCAATATTTATTGACCATAGTCAAAGTAGTGGATACAATTTTACTCCTACATATTTTTATAACCAAGGGGCTAGAGTTTTCACGATGGATTGATAAAGGAGATATCAGTATTAAAACATCTCCGATAGAAGGCGGAAGATTTATCTTTTGATGAATATAGGATTTTAGATCACCATTTAAAACAAATTCATCTTCAAGTCCCGTAAAATAGGAGAGATAAAATAATACTTTTAAAGTCTTATCTAAATCTTTGAAACGACCTTTATGTCATATTTTTTATTTTTAATAATTAATTAAAATACAATTAAACGGTTAAGATTTTATGATATAAGATTTTCTAAGGATCAAACTATATACTGTTGGAGATGGTTTTTTAGTTATGAGGTCCTATATTTGCTACATGTGCAAATCCTCCTAAATAAGAGTCTTAATAAGAATTCCACATAAGATATTTAATACCTGCTATTAGAGATGCTCTTAGCGTGATGATACAAATCTTCATTGGATTTCTGGATTGGTATTCCTCTTTATTAATTATGGAGTTTTAACCTTTAACAAATCAATTTCAATAACCCATATGATCCGGTATCATTTTCATTCTAAGGTTTGATCTTGATTTATTTTGGTCCAAACCCAAAAAAAATGGATTATTTACATATATAGGCCTAGTATTCAACCCGATAGACAAATCTAGACCCGTTATTTTACATTTTATAAATATAAAATAGGTCTCCATCCATGTTTCCATCCGATAATGTTAGTTTGGTCAATTTTTCGTTGGATTTGATCAATTTCTTGGTCAGACCTCGATAGGTTGACAAAAACAGATTTCTTAATTGCCCTTTTATGGATGCCAAGTAGGTTGCTACACACTTCCTACTTCACTGACACGTGTTGGTCTGTGGATGAACTATTTAACATCTTAAAATCTATAGAAAATTGGACGGTCAAGACTATAATTGATATACAACATGTGGGAAAACCAAATATAGATCAGGGAAAATCATGTTTCTTCCATTTTTTTCCTTTCTTTTTTCTCTATGGTTCTAAAACCTATCTTCTCCTCTCAACAAAATTCAGGCAAATTTTACCTCGACTATTACTCGACTGTTAGGAGCTTAGGAGATTAGGAGAAATAAAAGAGAGATCATGCGCAGACACAACTAACACCCAATTCTCAAAATTTTAAACCCTAACCTGAATCTAAAAATCAAAACCTTAAATCCCCCCCAACAAATCTCTTCAGATTCTAATTCACCTAGTTTTACAAATCAAAACCTTAAAGAAGTAGTATTTATAGATCAAATTTCTACTTTAAAATTGGTTGATGAAACCCAGAAAGAAAAAGTAATTTCGATTCTGAATGGATCTGATGGTGATGTTAATTGGGTTCAAATATAATTTTTAGGGTTTGAACAAATTTGGGGGTTTTACTGTTTTGGGTTTGAACACCTTTGGGGGTTTTACTGTAATTGAAGTAATTAGGGTTTGTAAGTAATTGAAATAATTTGGGTTTGTAAGTGGTGGATAGTTGAAGTAATTTGAGTTTATAATGGTTTGTTGTGGTGTTATAAGTGTGTTTCTGCTGAATGATTACTTGGTTCTGCTTCTTGTTGGTGTGAGAGGTTCTATTGCAGATGCAGATATGTTGCTGCTAATTGATTTGGTTAGGTTCAATTATCAAGTTAGTTAGGTATTCCACCATTGTTTTTTTACTAAGAAGACTTTGTATACTTGCAACTACAACATGTTGTTTCCTTAAAAAAATTCATTTTCGAAGGTATGTATAATGTAATGATTGATGAAAATTACTGGTTATTATGATTCAAATTGAATCATTGATATGATGATTGAAGAGGGGTTTTCTCTATATTGGTTTTAATGAAAACCTTAGTAATATCTTGAACCTTAAGTTGATTCTTGGATAGAGATTTTTTTTTTAATTTTTCATCAAAACATTCAACTACGTATCTTATTAACTACGTATCTTATTACCGAAACTTAGTAGCATGTTTGGTTCAGAGAATTAGAGGCTCAATTCCTTGGAATGAGTCTAGTTATTTGAACCGAACGGGACAAAATTAATTCTATATAATTAAGAATTTTGATTCTTGGGAATCCGATTCCCTTCAAAATAATAGATTTTTATTGCACTAGTCTAATGGTGAAATGAAATTGGATTCTGAGGTAAAAACAAAATTAATTGAATTACCTCAAACAAACGCTAATTTTTTGGATTTGAATCAATTCCTTGGAACTCAGTTCCTTGGAATTCAATTCCAGGAATTGGATTATCCCATAATTAAATTCCTAGGATTTCAATTCTTCCAACCGAATAGGGTATAAGAGAGAAAAAATGGCATCCCTTACTGTCATTAGGTTTGTTACACTAGCGAGCATACTGAAGGCGTTGTTGTTTGTCTTTGCCATAGGTCAGAATTATGGTCGTCCACCAAACTTATGTTGCATCCATTATGGATAAAAATGGTAGTGATAATGCTTGTTGTGGTCCTGGGTGTCGTTCAGGGCCTTGTTTCTGAACCTAAACTCCTAGTGTTGGTGGTTCAGTTGCGAATATCTTAGGGGTGTAAATTTCACCCAGTGGCCCAAGGTCCAGTACCGACCGCCCTTACCCATGGAGTCACACGGGTACCCATGGCCCGTTACGGGCTGGCTCGACCTATCGCATTTATATAAAAGGGCGGGCAAAGGTCAGGTGTTGAATTTCCTTGTCGGCCCTATACCCGGCCTATTAGCCTGTCAATACCTAGTCTCCCGTTAATACTATCCATTTACTTGGTCTAATCGCTTATTTCCAATTTTTATCTTTATGTAAAAAAATATAATTTATACAATTATAACATACTGAATAACCAAACTAGCCTATATTCTTTCGATAAAAAAATTATTTTACCAAATACACCGGAAAAATTTTCGATTTTTTATTAACATGATTCATTCTTGAAAAAATCCAATTATTATTTTATTTTTTAATTGCCTAACTTTTTTTTTTTAAATTAAAATATTTTTTGCTATATATTTAAGGCCCACCCGGCTCTACCCGTCCAAGCCTAAATTATTAAATGGGTTTGGGCAGGCCATGGACACTTTATTTTAATGCAAATTCTTACCTGCCGACTCATTTGATGATTTAACGAGCAAAAGATTACTCTGCCCTGCCCGAGCCCGACCCAATTTACACCCCTAGAATATCTTAATGCCTGGGTTTTTTAATTGAATTATTAATCAGGTTGGTGGTATTTGTGCTGGGAAGAATTTTTATACACGTATTGCATCTCTTGAAGCTGTTAAATCGTACCCTAGTTTTACATCTGGGAGTCAAAAGGACGCAAAAGGTGAAGTTGCTGCATTCTTTGCTAATTAGCTTTTCTGGTGACGTGTACTGATGGTAATGAATAGACCGAACCGAGTTAACTAGAAAATCATCCATTTGAAGGACTATAACATCATTTTAACTAGAAAGGTGTAGATGGCTGGTAGATAACTGCTGATAAATTTAAATATACCTATTTTTGCTAAATGTAAAAAAACGAATCTATATTTATAAAGTAAAAAAAGAAAAACCTATATCTATAATTAGCCTAAAAATATTCGGTAAATCAGGATTAATCGAATACCCTATTTGCCTGACAAAAGTAGAGGGAAAACAATGCGATTATTTACAGGCCAGAAAAATCTCTCAAAACTCTTGATCCAATAAGTGTACACAATGTAAACCTTTGATCAAAAAATAATAAGTTTTTTTTTTGGAAATAGTAGGTCTAATATGCACATCCATGAATGCCACATATCAGACTGGACTATGGATTTAGCCGGCGTTTAGTGTTATCGAAACCAAAGGAAAACACTTGCAAAAATGCGAAAGAAAAGAACAGTATGCATCAACAAGAACATAAAAATTAAGAAAATCCATTTATATATCCACTGTCACTCGACACTTTAGTAATCTAGAGTTGTTATGTTTGTGTGGAGCCTGGTAGTGCACGATCCGGTTTCGCGCTTGACCCCATCTGACTGGCGGTCTATTGGGAAATTAAATGAATTTTTTTTGAAAGGTTTGTTTATGGAACGGAGGGACGGGACGATAGATCCGTACCCGGAGAGAACATAAAGAATTCTCCACGGGGTCCGAGACAGCGCCCCATCCCAAATTTTTCAGTAGTCTTTATATATAGAGGGTTGCCCTATCTAGGGTTTGTATCTTATTATTATCGTATCATCGTTGTATTTCTCTGGAACATTATTTTATGATCATAGTGAAACCACAACTGCTCCTTGGACGTAGCCTAATTTGGATGAACCATGTAAATTTTGTATGTCTTTGTTTTTCGTTTTGTTTTGTTTTCTTTATAGCATCGATCCTAATAAAAACACCACTAGAAAACTCAAAACAATTGACCGGACAATTACATCAGTCATTACAAATACAAAATCACCCAATTTGATGATCAAATGAAACAAAATAAGCAAACAGTACTTGAAGCAGAAAAATAACCATTTGTGATCAATACAAAACACCACATTTTTTACCACTCATACAATTTGAAATTAATTGTAATATATAAGTAGTTAACTAATATGATCATCATGGGCATTCTGGGGTTCCTCGATGGGTCTTCGTGCTGTTGTAACAAGGGCAAACAGGTATGTTACCAGAAAAACCTGGGGGAACACATCCACGGTTCTTGCAGCAAGGCATGCAAGATTCCATGCAAAATGGGAAATGGTGCTTTGTCTTACTGCATCTCGTTGAGCATCTCGCATTGCACTCTATCAATAACAAAACAAACCAATACATCACTCATGTTTATTTAAGTATTCATAAAAAACTGCTGTCATACTCAAGGAATATGTAGAGTTATTAGGCAAAGGCTGCAAACGCTTACTTACGATTTGGACTTACGCTTCCTGATCCATAATATGGAGTTGTCTGATAAATAGAGAAAATGAGAGTGTAAATAACGCTTCAAAATTACCGTTGAAATGTTGCAAAATTTAGAAGTTTCTTAAGGTATAATAAAAAGTAGGAGAAAAACGGATTGAACGTATTCCTGTGGAAACCTGGAAAATCATTCAACAACAAAGTTAGAAGAATCATAGCAAATTGTATCAAAGAAAAAGGATGATCATGACTCAAGTAGAAGAGTTCTAGAGAAACTGTTAAGAAACTAGAGTATAATCGATCCAAAATAATAAAAAGTAATGTACCTGAGTGGATTCGATCATGGAGATGGCAAAGAGTGCCAAAAGCAAGAGACCAACGAACTTCACCATGCTAGTTGCCATTTTCAGTAGAACATAATTCTAGAGGAAGAAAATAGAAAAAGCTGTTATGTTTTTTTGCTTCTTCTAAGAGTAACTTTAAGAGAGTATATATAGATGTTTCTGTTGGGAGGTCTCATGTGCCTTAGTGGTTTTTTCTTTTTTTTTGCTTTTTTGACTTAAAAGGTTAAAATTCATTGAAAAGGGAAAAAAGAAATACGCATTAAGATGCCTAGGCGGGTCTAGGTGAAGGCAAAAGCCTCTAAAAACAACAACACTACCCCAGCTACAGGCCCAGGGCAAGCAACCAACAAGCACAAAAAGAAAAAACAAAGGAAAAAACTACCCTTTTTTCTTCACCTGAGACCTACAACCTCTACCTAGCATTTCCTCATAGTTTTAGGATTATCGAAGCTTGTGAAGTTCCCTCTCCTTCTTCCTTGACTCTTTCTCAACTCTCCTCATGATCTTGTTTTCATGTGACAATCACTATAAAAAAAATAGGTTTAAGCGACTATTTATTTTAAGTCGCTATAACCGTTATAGCGACTAAAAATGGTACTCGCTCCGTTGGTTGCCCAAAGCCATGTATGTTAAAGCATTGAGCGACCATGCAATCGCTCTAGTAATAAACCAACTAGCCTAAAACGAGTACTTTTCTTATTGCTTCACATTTAGACCAACTAACATGGAGCAAGTAAAATTGTGATCGCTTAACATATAGACCAACCAATATAGCAAGTAAAATATCAATCGCTTCAGATATACCAATCATTCTAAAGCAAGTAAACTACTTAGTTGATAGATACATGGAGCAACTCTTTCTGAAACTGCTTGGTTAAATTTTTAAGCGATCAAATGATTTTGCTAGCTAAAAGTGATTTCTGATTTTGATTGGCCTGAAGTTGGTTGCTCAAGCTTTTGAGGTACAAATTCTTTTACTCTCTAGAAGCAACTTGTGACTTAGGAGCTATTAAACTACCTAGTTGGAAGATACTTGGAATAACTTAACCTGATTTTACTTGGTTAAAATTTTAAGCGATCAAATGATTTCTTGCTACAAGCGATTTTTACTTTTGATTGTCCTGAAGTTGGTTGCTTAAACTTTTAAGGTATCAAAGTTTTTACTCAAGTTGATTGTTTAAATTTTTAAGCTTCCAAATTATTTTAGAATTCAGATTTTAATTGGCTTAAAGTTGGTTGCTGGAGTATTTAAGCTACTCACTTTTTTTGCTCATTTGATTTAAATAATCCGAAAATCTAATTATAATTAAAAAAATTATAACTAAGATTATATAATTAAAATGAAAACAAATGATATAGTAAGCCAAGTGGATGAACAATCACTGCCTGTATACAACCTATAAATTCGTCTCTCTAGCAACAAAAAATAAGGAATAATTTCTATAGAACAGTTTACAGATATATCTGATTTCAAAACTTTGGTCCATTGCTCCAAAGGTAATTGAACTATCAACCCAAGGAACATTTACCGGTGGACATGTTCTTTTTCCTCATTAATAACAGCTTCTTCAAGATAACCTTTTCACCTAGCCGTTCCTTTATCAGTTGATGGGTATCAGGGGAATCAGGTTCTACCTGACTGGAGATTCGTTGTAGTTGTTGCTGCTGCTGCTGTTGGTGTGGATGTGGTGGAATTTAGGTAGTGTGACAGAATGATGCTAATCTCTGTGAACTCTGGTCGGGTTCTGGGGTCTTCATCCCAACAATACTTGATGAGAGAGACGAACTACTTAGGGAGATTCTCTCCATTTGGCCTCACATTCTGCAATCAGAAAAGCAAACCGAATTATAAATGCAATATTAAGCTTTGCAAACAGTAGTTTTATAAGCAGTAAAAGTGCAAGATAGCCGCAAAAATGCATCCGAGTTGTTTTTCCAACTTGTTTAAAACAATAAACTAATTTTTTGGCAAATGCCTCATGAAAGAGCAAGAATTAATAAGGCAAATGTGAAGGAAATGGTATTGGCTGGTCTCATAGTAAAATCTGATATAGAAATGGAGATCAAAAGAGGGGTCACAAAGAAAAAGCATATAAAATATTGTCTGGTCTAATGAAGTTCTTTTTGGAACAAATCAAGTGAAAAGATGTCAGACCTCTACAAGAGCTACAAATGAAGCCATAATCATTGCAAAGACTTCTCCTGCGTCAAATGTAGGAGCACCCCATTGAAACGGATATGGAACTCTTATCCTGAGCATAAAGATGAAAATGATTAGGATCAGTATAACACTATAATAATGACATCCCAACAAAGAAAACCAAATCAAAAGCATTCCACATTAAGCCCAATAACCTAATTTGATGAAATTCTAAAAGCCTTACCATGGAACAGCGCCTACAAGTCCACCACGATCTGTACGACAACTAAATTGGGTTTTCAGAGGTGAATTCTTATAGGCACCACCAACGGTTAAGAGATGAGCATAAATCCATATGATAGCCACCGAAAATAGAACAACAAACCGGTCAAACACATCTTTCGCGTGTATTAGATGGGGTAAATACTGTTACAAGCATTAGCAGTAAATTCCATTTTAGATCCTGAAAGAAGACGATAACTTCAGTTTCACAATCAGAAAACAAACGGACACATTAGAAAGTACCTGTGAGAATATCATTAACAATATTAGCTGAGGTAGTCCGATTTCTATACATTTCGCAACCTAGATACCCAGAGAAAGAAGCTTGTCAGAAAAGATGAAATTCATTTCAAAGCTATAGTTCTCAAGTGCACCACAGTTGAGCAATGACACTTCAACAAACAAGCAATATCAGATAACACCAAAAGATTACAAAACAATATTTACAACTACAATAAACATTCAAATTAAAACAGTAAAAGGAACAAAAGAAAAGGCAGAAGAATTATACCTTTTCGAAAGCCATCTTTGCAGCAGACTGCTCGGCATCTTTCTTTCTTTTGCAGACCTCTGAAGTAAACGTCATATCTGGAAGCTCCAAGCAGCTGCGAAACTAACAAGGCCCTTGTTGCGGAATGGCTAACCCTGGGCAAACATTTCTTACTGGATTTCAGTTCTTAACTTCATACTATATCAACCAAGTGCCTCTGTGGAATAATTTCAGTTCTTACTAATTTTCTTTTACTGATTTAGTGAAATGTGTAATACCATTACAAAAGAAAACCTTACCCCATTTTGAGCTCTTTCATCATGTCCACTAACCAGCAGCTTACCATGCTGTACAGCTAAACCCCAATAACGAGCAAGCCAACACCTCTTGAGAACAACTTCCTCCTACAGAAACACATATACATTGAGAATTAATCTGAACTAGAAAATTATACCAAAATTACGACTCCACGGAAGTAAAATCTACAAACCATCTCTTCTTTATTCAAGACCATTCTCTGCGTCATTGAGCGGAGAGATTTGGCTTCAGAACATGAAATACTCTAACTTAAACCTAGTTAAAAAATAAGGATCTTCGTTAGATTTAGAATCACAGTTCACTAACTATCTGCATCATTTTATAAGTTTTAGATATCAAATGGACCGAAAATAGCAAGTGAAGCTGAGATTTAAAACTTTGCATTACCTGCTTGGCCTTGTAACCCAAGCGTCTAGCCTTATCAGGACGAGTAGGACGGGTAACACGGCAAATGGAAGGATGTTGACGATATTCCCAACACCTAACCCTTTGCAAGAACCTCATCACATTGGATTAGAGAACAGAGACGATGAGAAGAGTGAGCGGTGATGGTGGTGATGCTGTATGGAACCCTAGTTTTCTCCTAGGCGGCTCAAATTGGGAGAGAGAGAAAAAAAAAAAATTCAAAAATGAAAGAGAAATTTTTGTTTAGGGTTTTGATAAAAAAAAATTAACGGTGGTGATGGTGCCTCATACGGATCATGGAAATATTTTGATGATTCAGATTCGCTGTTGGATGGTCATACAGATTGTGTGTTAGTTATCATTTTGTGTTAGTTACCATTTTGTGTTAGTTACCATTGTATGTGTTAGTTATCATTGTGTGTGTGTTAGCTACCATCTTACTGAAACGAAAACTTGAAAGGTGGATAACGGATTTCGAATGTCGGACACGGATATTTTTATCGTAACCTAACGAATTTTAGAAATTAGGATTCATCAAAAATATTTGTTTTTATTTTTTTTGTAATTAGGGTTCTTAGTTTGTCATTTGTTTATAAGTTATGATTTGATGAATATGGTTGAACCCCAACAAATGTTCAATTAAGATGACCCAATTTTGCGTGCCCGATAAGTTTAACGAGTTAGGGGAAGAGGTTACTAAGGATAATAAGGAGTACATGAACCCTGAACCCTCAACCCATCATGTTCGTCTTGTACACCTTATTATCCTTAATGTTTAACGACTCTTAAGTGTTCAGGACACAGGTTTAGAGTACCCTGAATCCTGAACCCCGAACCCTCAACCCGTCATTTTTGTCTTGTACACCTCATATATTTTTTGTTATTAGGTAAAGCTTAACTTTATACAAGAAATTAAGCTGCATCTCAACAAATTTTAATTGAACATCGTTTTGGGTTCATTTTTTCTTCTCTCTTTTTCTCTCTCTTTTTCGGTTCTGCTCCCTAATCCTCCGCCCCAAACAAAACCCTAAACAACAAATCAACTCTTTCCGAACAAGAAGAACTAATTGACGTAGATTCCGACTTAGTGGATGAGGGTATTAAGGCAGATTTTGGAGTTCAGGGTTCGGGATCCTGGTGAAGATTCCGACTTAGGGGATGAGACTATTAAGGCAGATTTTGGAGTTCAGGGTCCCGGTGAAGATCCGACTTAGGGGATGAGGTTATTAAGGCAGATTTTGGAGTTCAGGGTTCGGGGTACCTATGAAGATTCGACTTAGGGGATGAGGTTATTAAGGGTTCAGATTTCAGGGTTAAAGGTACATGGTTTGTTTTATAAAATATGCATGTTACCCCAAATTACCCGATTATTCCGACTAATTTTTTATTTTATTTTTTATTTGTTTTTTGCTTTTTTTTGTTTTTTTTTAAATTGTTTCAAATTTATAACACACTTTACGAAATAAATTATGGACTAAATGATTTATAACACACATAAAATTTTAAAGATTTTCATTGATGGATCCAAATCCTTTCGTAACCTTACCCCAAAACGGCACTTACCTAAACCCAAACAGGGTTCATATTCGGTAAATTTCATAAAGTTTATGAAAACTTGAAACCCTGAGGCAGAAACCCTTTGAGCCAAACAGGGTTCACAATCTAAAGTTTATGTTCTCTAAACTTGAAACCCTGTGAGGCAGAAAGCCTTTGAGCCAAACAGGGTTCACAATCTAAAGGTTATGTTCAGTAAATCTCTAAAATTGAAACCCTGTGAGGCAGAAACTCTCGCCTGATCCCTGAAAAATACTTAAACTTCAACTTCGATCTCACGAATTTCTCTTTTTTTTCTCAGTTTCAATTATTCTAAAATAACTCCTGATCCCTCACTAATCTGTCACTTTCTTTCTTTCTAAGTTTCTTCTTCGATTTATTTCTTTTTGAAATCGAAAATCCAAAAGAAAGGAATCATGGATTTTCAATTTCTCTCTGGTTTGTAAAGTGGGGTTTTAGTATGTTTCAATTAGAGATTTTTTTTTATTACGAACTAAAAGCAATATTGAAGCTTTAATCCTTCTCTTTCACTTCTGATTTATTCGTGAAAAGTATTTCACTTTTGTTTTCTTTCTTTTTGAAATCTATCCAAAAGAGAAAAATTAGAGCTTTTCAATTTCTCTTAAATTTGTAAAGTGGGGTTTCCAAGTGTTTCAATTAGGGACTTTTTTGATTACGATGTGGATATGCATGTCCCATGTTTAGTTAAAGCTCCCTCCCTTGAATTAAAGTCGTTAACATATACTTTGAAATATACGTTTCTAGGTAATGCGAATACTCTTCCTACTATAATTGCCCCTGACTTAGAGCTTGATCAGGAAAGTAAACTAGTTAGTGTTCTTCGAGAGAAACCGATAAAATATGAGAGAAATTGAATAAGGTCGACTAACATCGGGTAAGATTGACGTATAACGAGCAAAATTAAGTGAACTAGATGGAAATTCGATTTAAATTAACCGAAAACTAAATAAACCCACAGAATCTAGTAAAAATCGATTAAGAGAAGTTAATGGTCGGGGTTGAACCTAATTCATCAAATCATAACACTAAAACAAATGACAAACTAAGAACCCTAGTTACAAAATAAAACAATTTTTTTAATGTATCATAATTTCCAAAATCCATTACGTTACGATAACTTTAAATATCCGATAGAAATATCCTCTTCCGACATCTGAAATCCGTTATCCACCTTTCAAATTTTCGTTTTAACACAACAAAAATCAGAAAAGAAACTAACATACAATCCGTATGAGCATCGAACATCGAATCTGCATTCATTAAAATCTTTCCATGGTCCGTATGAGGTGGCTTCTTATCCACCATTAAATTTTTGTTTTCAAAACCCTAAAAAAAATCTATTCATTTTCAGTATTTGTTTCTCTCTTTGTCTCTCTTCCAATTTGAGCCGCCTTAGGAGAAAAACTAGTTCCATCTACTGCAACATTACCACCATCACGAATCTGGATCATTCAACACCATCACGATGATTGCAAACTTAGTTAGGTCTCTCTCTGTGAAAATTAAGATTATTAAAGAAGTGCGAAGTTTTACTGATTTGGGATTGAAAGAAGCTAAAGATTTGGTTGAGAAAGCTCCTGTTGTTTTGAAAAATGGACTCACTAAAGAAGAAGCTAATCCGATTTTAGAGAAACTTAAAGAATTGGGTGCTACTGTTGTATTGGAATGAGTAAAGATCCATTGATTGATTTTCAATTTTGATTTTGTAGAATAATAATAACTTTTTTAATTAAAATTATGAATGAAGATTTAGGTTATTTACGTTGTTGATTTGAGAATGCCTTTTTATTGATCTATTTGATTATGGTGTATTGCTCTAACAATGTCTCTGTGTCTAAAGAAGAGAAGTGAGTTCCTGTATGCTATTGCAGTAGAGAGAGAGGTTGAAGAAAATGATGCACAATCTTAAGAGAGGAGAGACATGTTTTGGATCCAAAATTCCTGATCTTTGACAGGTTTGGTCTCGATTTTACATTTTAATGTTTAATAGCTTTGTATCTGGCATGAATTTAACCTGGTAGTTTGTTCTTTTAGTATAATGATGTTTCAAGTTTTAATTAACTGAAGAAACTAAAAACATAGATACTTGCCACTTGGTAGGAAATCTGAACCCTGATTGAGACGTAGAGAATGCTATTCATAGTTTAGTGTCTAGAGTATTATAAATTCTGAATTCTTTTGCTTTTATATAAGAACACTTACTTCCATGATCTGAAGTGTAGCTCTTTTGCCATCTCAAGTGGCTTCCCTTTATCTTTTGGAGTATTGAGCATCTTCTTTGTTCAGCATTGCCCACATTGTTAAGCCAAATTGGTAGAAGGTTCAACTTAGACAAAAAAATGCACCCATAGTTGTTGCTTCTGCATGTTTAACTTTTTTATGCCAGAATTCAACCAATTGGTTGTACGGTGGATGTTAGTGTGTCAAATGTAAACTAGCAATATTGCTAGCCACGTCATTGCATTTCCTGTTCACATAAGTAGACTTCCAAATTGGTGTATTCCCTAATAAATCCATATAGCACCAGCCCCTAATGAGTTTGTGATTCCCCCATCTAAGACCAAAAGCATCCATAACTGTCTGATTATCACTTTCTTTTTATAACCTGATTGACATTCAGTTCGTCCTACCATTAACTTCCTTCAAATAACCAGACAATCTCTAGGTTTTAGTCTATCCACGCATCATCTAAAAGTTACATACTCCCATGCATCATCACGAAGGATCATGCCTATACAAGAATGAATGAATTAGCCGTAACATAAGAATCAATATTCGTTTTGTACCAGCCACTAGGAGGTTCTGTCCATCTAGTGATAACTGATTTCTTAAGTAAGTTCACAGTGACAGTGTGAGTGTAACTAGTGCATATAATAAGCATATAATAGTAACTGATGCAGTGTATAATGTGCTGGTGATCAGTTCGCTTATCGTCAAATGCAACACAACGGTGTTCGCTTTTGCTATACTATAACACCTGCAAGCTGCAATTCAGAACCACTACTGAAGTTTATTAAGTTAAGTTTGATCTTCTCAACTAAGAATACAATCTTGAATACAATATAATTGTGTAAATGTGAGCAATGGGCAACTTGCGAACATGTAAGGGTTTCTGTAGATTGAAGACACAAGGGACACATTAGGTAAATTAAGTGAAGATATGATCCAATTTTTCCTTTGACAAGTGTAATGTTACACAGGCATTTCCTTAGTAATAAAAGTATTTTATAAGAAAGTTGTAGATGCCACAAGTTGAGGCAGAATCAAGAATTAAATAACTAAATTTGAAGATGGATTTTATATCTTTGGCTTTGTTAATCGGTGCAACTTAGGATACAGTAGAAGCTCTGATGGATTTGATTACAATGCATTTCGCAAATGATTACAATGGATTTGATTACAATTATTTGCATTCTGTTATTACGGGTTACTAATGAGAACAATGGTATACTGTAGGAGGTGGTCTTAATGCAGGTAAATCTCGTTAATTAAGAAATTTGCAGTCTGCTGATTAAGAGCTTTTTTGTATTACTTGAGCTCATCGTAGGATCTCTAGGTGCTTGATTTTGGGATTGGTGTATTGAATGTTACTTATGTCCTCTTAGAAGACTTTCTGATTCAGTTAAGGTGAGTTTTACCTAGCGTAAATTTTCAAACTGCATATTCCCTAATTCATGAATACCTTGGTTCAAGATTTGTTTTTTCCTGGAATGTATTGAAAGTCTCTATTTATTTTGGTGAAGTTTGTAGTTTGTAATGTAATGTCTCAGTTGTTATCTATCGGAATATTTGGTCAAAACAAGATCCTAAATTGGTGATTGATTCAGTATATTTTGTTTTATTCATGTCGGCTAATTCAAGTTTTGGTTTAAACAAACACTAAATATCGGTTTAAACAAACAAACAAAGGACATAACCTGGTTGATAGAATTTTTATTTATCTTGGTCAATTGAAGTTTTTTTCGCTATTACCTCGTATTGTTTCAAATTTAAACTCGATCAGAGAAACATAACTAATGAATGACGAAGCCGAAGCGAAAATGACCTTATAAAAAAACTCGATCAAAGAGCTCTGCATTTGTCTATGCTTGATCCTATTTTTGAACATTTTGAAATCCTCAATTTCAAGTGACTGCATAAACGAGTCAATGAACAAGGGGGGGGGGGGGGGCAATTTATGCTTATGCTACATACAAGAGTAGTTGGAATTAAGACCACGATTCACGAATGACCTCCTCTAATTTTGTTGGTTTTGCTCCATACAAGAGCTGTCAGTGTTCAATTTATAGAAGTCATTCATGGGTTACGTCCATGGAACAAAACTTCGAAAAAAAGTTGTATTAAAAGATAAAATAAAACTGATAAAATAGAATCAATAAACATACCAAAACAAAAAAAAAAAATTTAACCAAATTATAGTTAATTTAGTCGACTCATGTTTTTTTCCTTCAATTTGTGCATCCAAACATTTGCTCATAGTGAATGAAAACAATGATTTTTGAACAAGTTTTCATGTTTCTATTAAACAAATCCTAATAAGATTGTTAGATAAATATTAATTAAGTTCTCAAATGTACTTTAAAAACTGATTTCTTTTGAAATGATCGTAGCGTCTTAAACTTGGTTGTTGTGAGAGATTTTACCAAGTAATTCATTTTTTAACATGTGGTGGTGGCTTAAACTTAGTTGCTGAGAGAGGTTTGAGAAACCAATTCATTTCTGTTGCTACGAGTTTGTGCCTCAAAGTGAATAGCTACATGATCACTTTTTTAGATGCTATAAGTTACTTGAAAAACGGATCTAGCAATTAAACATATTTGGTCGTGGCTCAAACTTAATTGCTGAGAGAGGTTTGAGCAACCAATTTATTTTGTTGTTGCTACGAGTCGGTGCCTCAAAGTGAATAGCTACATGATCAACTTTTAGCTGCTATAAATTACTTGAAAAACAGATCTAGCAATTAAACATATTTGGTTGTGGCTCAAACTTAGTTGCTGAGAGAGGTTTGAGCAACCAATTTATTTTGTTGTTGCTACGAGTCGGTGCTCAAAGTTAGTAGCTACATGATCATTATTTTAGTTGCTATAAATTACTTGAACAAAGGATCTAGCGATTAAGTGTATTTTTTCGTTGCTAAATAATAGTGGACACATGTTTATTGCCGCCAAAATTTTTGGCAGTTGCAATTTTAGACGCTTAAACTATTTAAACGACTAAATTTCCAAGCTCTTGCTAAGATTTTAGACGCTTAAACCCGTTTTTCTTGTAGTGAATGTCTCCAAGCTTCTTTCATCTAGATTATCACTTTCTTCAATCTCTTCTATTTGAAATCTGTTTTTTGAAGTGGTAATGTCATGAGGCAAATCCTTTCCTCTATCTATTGGAAATTGGCTTTTTGATCGGAAAGGAAAATCACTGACCATCAAGAAGGCAAATCCTTAGTGGGGGTTGTCCACGAAAACATCAGTTTAATTTATTTTTAATTAGAAAAGGGAACAGATCGAAAAATAACTCGTTTGATCTGCTAATCAGACAAGAATATGTGCATTGTAGTACTGTCAACGTTTGTTATTGTGTGAACAAACTAATGGTAGTAAGGGTAACTCCCATAGAAACAAAAACATGTTACTATGGCAGAATATATTATCTACATGTCGACCAAATCCAGAGATATTAACCCCTCACATTTAAAGAAGTTTCTCTGGAACTTTTATGGTGATTGCAGAGCTAATGACTAATGTGCATGCATCAGAAGATTATCAAGAATCCCTAACACATGCATTAGTTCGATATCACTTTCTGGCTTCTATTTATGTACAATGAAAATTTCTTATGTACCGTAATAAGGTACGTTAGCCATTAAGGTATATCATACATGCACGTGAAGAACGAAGTGTGAGCACATAGGGTTAGCTTTGGAATCTGAACTCAGTTGAGTTTTTTTTCTTTTCTTTACTTTTTTGAAGCATCTCAGTTGAGTATCGAACTATTGATAATATCTCAAATCTTTTTTTTTAATTAAGGCCTTGAAAAAGGCTACCGGTCAACTTCTATAATCAGCAGAAGCCAAATTACTATAGGATTTTTGAAGGGACCATTCCTTAAATTGGGACAAAGTCACTGTAAACTAAAAATCAAAACCCCTTTACATATTGGCTTTGTTTGCTATAAATTTTGAGTATCATTTATGATTATAGATAATTATAAATTACAAATAATTATACTATTAATTATTTTTCAATAAATTTTAACAAATACTCCTTCCGTTTCTGGAAAAGTGTTACTATCACTTTTTCATTTTAGCCTAAAAACAGGCCAATTTAAAAAAGTGATAGTAACTCTTTCTCTGAAACGGAGGTAGTATATTTTTAGAGTAATTGGTTATCTTAGAAATATGTTTCAAAGAGGAGAGGAAAGAATGATGATCTAAGATTTTTTTTTCAATTCACTATTGTTTTTTTGTCTCTCTTAATAGTTTAGAGAAAGTAAGGAAAAAAGTCTAATTCAATTTTGTTAAGAAAAAATTGATTATGATAATTTTATAAAGAGCTTTTTTCTACTTATGAAAATAATAAGTTTTTCAATTATGATTAAAATAATCAGTTATTATAAATTTTAACAAACACCTAAATAATGGATTATGGGCTGGATAATTGATTATTGGCTCATAATCCATTATAATAATGGTTACCAAACAACCCCATTATTTTTTTATATTTTTTTATATATTTTGTTTTGTTTTGTTTTGTTCTTGTGTTTCTTTTTTTTTATTTTGAATTTTTTTCTTGAGTTTGATTCGGCTAGGTTTATTATTTTTCTTGCTGAACTTCAATCTACTCTTCATATGCGAAGAACATACTAAAGTTCGGTTAGGAAAAAAAGTCGAACCCTATGTTGTTCACATATCAGCCGAACAGATAGAGGTTCGGTTAGGAAAAAAACTCAACCGAACCTTAATACGAACTTCATATCTTGACGTTCGACTAGGGAAAAAAAACGAACCTGGGTTTGGCTAGGAAGAAAAACTCAACTTAGCCGAACCAAACCAAACCTGGGTTCGGCTAGGAAAAAAAAGTCGACTTAGTCGAACAAACTGAAGTTCGGCTAGGAAATATTAAATAAAAACTAGCCGAACTTAAACATAAATAATGATATAAATATAAAAATAAATATAAAATAAAAATAAAATATTGGTAAGGATGATAACTTAATTTAAATAAATAAAGAGTAATTTAGTCATTTACTAACATTAGGATATCTCTTATCAACATATAATGGATGAACTAATCATTTAACGGTCCCCTCAAAAATTTCATGGTCCCCAAAAAATCGTTCCAATTAGAGGTATATATCAACACATAAGAGTAGAATTCACCTTAGCCTAATGATCCAAAGTATGAGCAACGTCATAACAAATAATATTGACAGACCAAGAGTTAGCAATGATGTCTTTACAAGTTGGGTTCTCAATCCATGTGGCCATGAAATGAAAAGGTTTAGGCATATTTCATCATAGTTAAAACCAATATGCATGGACGACGATCATTAGAATCCTTAGGCAAGTTATTAAAACAAAATTTCGAGAAAAGACAAGCAATACATTGATTTATCAAACATTTATCCAGTCTTTCAAAAATTAAATTAAGACTGACTTGCATATTAGACCAAGTAAAACGAGGACTAGATAAGCATGGGTCATGTTTCTAAGGTTATTAAAGCCCTCATCATCAAGATCAAGACCGCCACTTTTATCATTAGTCCTTAAGAGAGAGTTGAAATCTCCGACAACAAAAAACAAGTTCATCAGAGGGGTTGGGAGGTAACTCACACTGGCTAGACCAGAAATCATTTCTAAGGTTTTGATTTGGTTCTCCATAAATAAAATGGATGTGACTAAGTTTGGAGTGAATGATGTCACTAGAAGTCACATAGATATCCCTTGAACTAGATGAAGTAATGTGGAGCTCAATTTCATGCTTCCAAGATAACACCAAACCTCCACTTCTACCCACACAATAAGAAACACTAGAAACACAAGGGAATGCTATATTTTTTTAGTTTTCGAGCATCACTATCATTCTTTATTTTAGTTTCACACAAGAAAACAATATCAGGATTGATATTTTTGAGGAGAAGGTTGGGCTCTTTGTTGAAAAATAAATTGTTAGCCATGGATGTCATGGTGACATCTAATTTTACATATTTTGGCCAAGTGTATAAGCTCACTATCTTCTGGAGTGTACCTCGCAGACTTCTCTCTAGGACCTATCAACTAAACAAAGCTATTCGTGTGAGGAATTGCTTGAGCATACCTAAAATCTTCATGTTGGAGATAATTTATACTTTCAGTGTCACGCTCATAACGAATGGGTAATTTAGGGCAACTGCAATAAGGCGAGTATACCAAAGAGTAAAGATTAAAAAAATTTGGTCATTTTTTAATTTTTCCACAATGGTTTCGCGAGTAAATATGATCGCACGTCCAGTGAAAAGAGCGTCTGTTTGAAAACGTTGTTGTAGAAGAACGTTAGTCGACACGGACGTTGCTCTAAAAAGACGTATCTTGTTGGACGCCCATTCATGGGAGCGTTTCATATGACGCCGCTGTATATGAACGTTTACATTTTGTTACGCTCAAGTGGGTGGACGTATGTTTAACGTTATCTGGAACCAGCGTCTGTTAAATGAACGTTGTATTGGGTGGGCGCATACGAATTCTACGCTCTACTAGGAGGACGTAAGTGCATAGACGCTCATGTAGAGAAGCGTCTATGCTTAAAGACTAATGTCTGCACATGTAACTTTACATCTTACGTTCACAAGGCAGAACGTCTTATTAAAGACTAATGGCTTAAAGACTAATGTCTGCTTAAACACATGAACAAGTAGTGGACTAAAAACAAGAATGAACAAATGAACAGGTAGTGGACTAATCTCTTCTATACGTTCAATAGACATTACATGCTGTCACGACAAATTGAACAGTGGGAAAACAAAGGCATTATTCTTTAATTAGTAACTAAGTTTACACCCCGCTTAGTCGACCAATGTAATGAATAGTATAACTGCACTGCATAAACAGATGAGTGGCAGCGGATAATATCATGGTTTAAGGGCAACATGAATACATGATACACGCCTTCCTAAACAGACGTCCAAGTGGGACGCTACATGAATCTAAGCGTTAGTGTCTGTACATAGACACTACATGATACACGCCTTCCCAAGTGGACGTTCAAACTCGAACGTCCCACTAAATGGACGTCTTGCGGGACGCTACTTTAGCCGAGCGTTTGGGTATACAGGCGTCCTTTTAGCCGAGCGTACATCAAACGCTTCTATGACATAGCGTCTCCTCAAACGCTTCTGTAACAAAACGTCCGTGTTTCGTAACGTTTTCTTAAGGTAGCGTTTTGGATGAACGTTCTTTCAGTAGAGCGTGCGACTATACTTTTAGTCGCGAGGAAATTTAATCTGGGACTGTAGCTATAGTCGCGTGAAAACCAAATATACTCGTCCGTTGGGGATGGATTTGGGCGAGGGAAGAGTAAATTTGATCTTTACTCTTTGGTACCCTCGCCCACTGCAGTTGCTCTTACAGTCTCGCAAATCCAATCCTCCCACATCAAAACTTCAATGTTATCGGTTACGGAAAATCTACAATATAAAGCACAGTGGTGTTTTTTGGTTGGTTTGGTTAGTCTCATTTTTGGACTAAAATACCCTTTGTATTTTTTTTATTGTCTTTTTAATTGCTGAAACTGTCGTAATTTGTAACAAAGCCAAGGGTATGATCGTATCAGTGTTTCATCTCCGTGTTTTTCAATCTAAAACTCAAAATTTAACAAAAACCAGCGAACATTGAAGGAGAATCACCATCACCACCCTCCCTCCACTTCCTTCAATATTCACCACCACCACCACCACCACCATTACCAACTTCGTTCTCTGCTTTTTACACCACTCACCACCACCACCACCACTATATTACCACTTCTTAGATTGATTTAGAGAAACCCTTTAACCACCACCTCTGTCGTAACCAGCAACACCATCACCAACACCACATCATAAGCAAATCATAACCAAAATCTACCCAATTTACCACATATCATCATCAGTCAAGTCGTTCATCACCACCACTACAGTAACCAGCTCCACCACTATCATTCCTTCAATTGGATTTGAAAATGAAATTAGGGGAAACTGCAATTGTTACATCCCTCCCTATTTTGATTTCAACTCCAATTGATATTGTTACAACTTTCTCACGATTGCAATGAGGAGTTCAATTTTAAGGATTTGTTTCAGTCTGGTGGATTCCCTTCTACACATTCATCTGTAAGTCATTTCAATCCTACTAAATTTTGCTTACTTTTGTCTTTCATGGTGGATTTCCTTGGAATGAGAGGTTTTATTTGTGGATGTATAATGTAACTGCTGCAACTACCCTCGGCCTGGAAAGGTAATGGATGAATTAGGAATAAATCTTAATAAATAGTCTGCATGAAGGAATAAATCTCATTAGATTTTCTTACATTTTTTTCCCTTAGTGTAGGTAAACAACAAGATCCTTCGATTGACAATGGGTTCAGAAGAAACTGGCATGTGTGATTCTTTAAGCACTAAGAAGAGACAGGCATAATTCTCAACTGATTCTTTATAACGTGATGGCATTCTTAGTTCCAAGTATTTCATGGCGTTTTTCTTTGAATGAATATCAATTGCGTAGATAATAGATATGATAACTATATTGATTGAATAATAGAGACAATAGTGGTTTTGTTATCATGCTTACTAAGGATGATTGATCAAGGGATTCATATACGGTACAAGGTGTTATTGATTTCATTCTATATTTTTTATTACAAAATAGTCAAGATATGGAATGTTCCATGAATTTACAAGTTTGAGTTATTCATTAAAGTCAATTATCTCTTTGTTGTTGGCATCCTTCGAGCATATAACAATACCAATTCTCCATATGGGAGGACTATGAAGCACTGTGAAGGTTCACTGGATACTTTGTTACACTTGAGTCAATCAAACTTTTGTAAGTTAAATATCAACCAGTCATACACCCTTTAGTGTTGTTAATGTCAATGGACCTGTAAGTTATATCACAAAAGCCTTAATACGAATGAATGGGATTACTTCATTCTCTCGACTTCTGCATTCAGTTGCGTCAAAGTGATGCCTTGGACAGTGATATACCTTTTATACATGTACACGTTTAAGCTATTCATTATATTTTTCAAGAACAATAAGTCTTATTTGAATTTTTATTGTATTCGTTCTTCGTATGAGCGTTGCTTGACTACATATTTGTTTTTGTTGCTTGCTTATCAGTTGCTAGAACTTTTATTGTAGTCATTGGTATTTCTGTGTTATTTGATCGCATTGAATTGAATGGTCATGAATACATTCAGGCACATGTATGTGCATTTCCATTTCCTTTGCAAAACAATGAAAAAAATACATGAATTCTTATCTTTACAATTGTTTCTTTTTCAAAATATTATATCATCACCATCCATAATGCCGTGCCATTATGGCACGGGTTATCTACCGGTGGTTAATAATCCATAGATTCACCAAACTCATTTTGTATTCCATACTGAACTCTTGATCCAAACCCAATGATTCGAGTCATCATTCTCATCCACTGGGGAGTGCCCGACATTCTTATTCTTCTTTTGCTACTCTTTATTTAATATCCACATATCCAAACGGTTATCTTCCTGGCACACAAGGATTTTCCTCGTCTTTTACTCACTTTTTAATTATAACATCACTAACAACCACTCAAGGACACAAGACATTTGTAACCACGAACAACGTCATTACATGGCGGCATTGGAAGGGTACCAAAAGTCTCATTTGCTAAATCAAATACATCGATTTTCCAGTCATCTTCAATACGCTTTGTCCAATAAAGTGGGTCGTTTGCATAGATCATTCTTTCTTTTTTAGTGTTACATATTTCTCCATCCACCACCACCACCACCACTAAGAGTAATACCCGAATCCTTCCAACTGCTTGATTCCGTTGTTCATGATAACCGTTTTGCATTCGATAAAATGGTTGATGCATATGTACAATGACATTGGCGTACTGTATATGCATCCTTATTTTTGTTCTGCATATCCATTATGGTGACTGCATAACAGGTTATACATTCACAAATCGACATTTGTAGCTAAAAGAACAATCATCTCCGATTTTTTTTGTAAAAAAATTAAATTTGATATCGTTATTTGTACTCGTTTTGTATATCTCTTTAAAAAATTTACCTACGAGATAAAGTTTGTAAAATTCCAAACTACGGTTTTTTAGATATGCAACCACTTTACTGAGGAGAGGAAAAATCCGAGATTTATTTGTTATACATGTAATCCATATTAAAGGTATTTATGTCTTGTTCCTTTCTTTTTATAATTTTAAATAATTATGAATTTGATAATAACTAGAAAACATTTTACTAACGTGAATAGATTTTTTTTGGTTGGGCCTGAGCCTAATTTCCCCACAAAGTTGTTTGATTAGCTATCAATAAGCCCATCTTTTATAGCATGTGATACAGACATATATTGATAGTGCCGAACTCTCAAAACGGACCTGCACTGTTAGATTTTCCCACAAGTCCAATCTCCTGGGGGAAGGATTATTCCAACACTAATGAATTCGATTTTATAAAAAAACTTTCACAACTGCAAAATCATAGAGATATAAGTTTTTCTCGGAAGTGTCCAATTATAAAGTTCTATCAAGAAGGATGAGAAGGAGAAGCTAAAATGAAGTACCATAAAAAAAGGTGAATGGCAAGGTTGGGTTCTCAATCAAGCCACAAGGCTTAATTATACCAAACCAAATAGCTTTATATATATATATATATATATATATTTTGAAACTGGAAATTATATTGATCACACACTAGAAGATACAAAAGTTGGGTATTTTTCTTTTTACACAGTTTGGAGGAAATTGATCCCAGTGGCTAGTTAGATTAAAATTTCTTGCTAGTTTAGCTAGAGCATCAACTGCTCTGTTACTGTTTCTAGGAACATAATTACATAAGACTTTCTGAAACTCCGAAATATCGCAAATACAATCTCTGATAATAGAAAATTACGTCAATTGGAAATTTTGCCTTCTCCATTGATAGCTTGGACTAGAGATAGATTATCAGAGAGGAAGATAGCATTTCAAAACTTGATGTTCTTGTGCCCATTTAATAGCTTGGTATATGGCTTGATTTTCTGCTTCAATTACTGACTTTGCTCTTGTTGTCAAACAACTGGTTGCAAAGAAGTCTCTATTTGATCTGCTAACAACAAGTCCACATCCTGCAATATAAGAGTTTTTCCCCAAAGAAGCATTAACAAAGATTAAATGACTGTATTGGTTAAAGTTAAGCATCGCAGAATTAAAATGATGCTTAGTGTTATTGTGCTGAGGCCTGACTTGTGTACTCTTTAGTCTAGAATAAAAGCCATGTGTTTGTTATATGGTTTCAAACTGAGTTTGAATTAAATTATGTATAACAGATAAGGGCTGCTGGACTAGATTCTCTACTAGCTTTGCATCTGGCCTTCCAGATTTGCCACAAAATAACTATATAGAATTTAAAATTTTATAACATATGAGAAGTTGTTGGGTAATGGAACCAGCTCCTATCTAATCCTGCAAAGATGGGAAAGAGTACAGTAATGGAAAAGTGTGAGGACATATAGAAAACCAAAATGACAATGGAAGGAAAGATGGTCAAAAGTTTCAGGAGATAAATCACATAGGGAACAAGTATTATCTAGAACAATAAAAAATATGACTAAGCAACTTTTAAGAGGTAGAATGTCCTGCAAACACTTCCACAGATTTTTTTTGAACTTAGGCAGAATGTCTAATTTCCACAATCCCAACCAATAATTCTGATGTTGAGGAATCACCATATCCTGATCATGTAATAAAGCTTTGTACACAAATTTAGTAGTAAAATTACATGAAGTAGTTAGAGACCATTTCGAATCAAAAGTACCTGAACATGAGATTCTAATAGATTTTATTTTCTCTATTTGATCTTTTGAATAATAAAGAGCAGCATCATCCCATTCATTATTGTATGGGTCAATGAGTTGGTCTACTTGGGTATAGTCCTGGAGGTGGAAATCTGTAGGCCTTTGCAGTAACTCAGACTGTGGTTGTAACCATCTATCATGTCATAAACTAACATTCTAACCTGTGCATATTTCCCAAAATGTGATATTGTCTAACTATTTCAATCCCTTGTTTCATCCCTTCCATATCCAATTACCATGTTTAGATAAAGAAGCATGTAAAAGTTTTTGTTTAGGGAAATGTTTAGATTTTACCTATCTAGCCCATAAAACATTTGGTAGGGTCACAAGCCTCCAAGCCATTCTAGTTAACAAAGCTAAATTAAATTTCTTTAGGTTCTTGAAACCTAAACCCCCTATTCTTTTAGGGACACATAAAGACCTCCAAGCTTTAAGATTTAGTCCTTTTTTCCTTGATTTATGTCCCCACCAAATATCTACAGTGTAAAGTATCTAGTTGTTTTATTGTAGAATTTGGTAGTGGAAAACATGACATTTGGTATATAGTAACCGAATTAAGCACAACTTGAATCTGGATGGCTCTACCTGCCTGAGGAATCAATTTTTATTTCAATCTATCCAGTTTCTTTTGCATTTGGTCAATTAGAGGTTGAAAAGTAGCAACTTTAGATATGTTCAAAAATGAAGAAACTCCAAGATATTTATCACTAAGTTTCATGGGATGCATTTGTAGTAAATTAACAAATAGCTTGTTATCTACTTCGTGGAATTTTGGGATTAAAAGCAATGCTACTTTTCAGAGGGTTGATCACCTGACCAGAAGATCTGTTAACCTATCCAAAATATCCTGAGCATGTTTAATATCAGAATTATTAGCTTTAAGAAACAATAAAACATCATCCGTAAAAAATAGATTGGAAATTGAGGGACCATTTCTAGCAGGCTTAACTCCATGTATCAATTTCTCAGATTCAACATGTATAAGTAAACGAGACAAGGAATCCATACATATTATAAAGATATATGGAGAAAAACTATCTCCTTGTCGTAATCCTCTTGATGGAGTAAAAGGTTGACAAGGGGAACTATTCAACAACAAAGAGATAGATGGAGTACTTATGCAATGATAGATCATGTTACACCATTGAGGGTCAAAACCTAGTTGAAGAAAAATATCCCTAACAAAATTCTATTCTAATCTATCAAATGCCTTAGACATATCGAGTTTTATAGCTACAACTCCTACTCTATTTTTTCTCTTCTCCATAGTATCAATCATTTCATGAGCTATAACTATATTATCCTGGATGCATCTTCCTAGAACAAAACTAGTCTGATATGGTGAAATAATCTTAGATAGAATAGGCTTCATACGATTCACCATTAGTTTCGAAACAATTTTATAAGTTGAGTTACATAAACTAATTGGTCTGAAATCTTCGGGAGTAGCAAGACTGTCCACTTTTGCAATCAAGGTTTGATAAGTAAAATTTAGATTAGGGCCAAAATCTTGAGTTCTAATTTTTTTTTTGAACAAGAGCCACTATTTCTTGCTCAACAATATCCCAAGAGAGTTTATAAAAACCAACCTAAAATCCATCTGGCCCAGGGGCCTTCCAAGATGGCATCTGAGCAATAGTAGATTTAATCTCCTCAGCATCAGGGACTTTTAACAAATTCAGATTGTCATCATAGTTATACAAAGATTAATAAGAGCAAAAAAATCAGATTCAGAACTAGGATTAAAGGAGGTGGTGATATGCCGAAAATGATTATTAAGCAAATATTTCAATTGGGGTCTTTCATTACACCAAATTCCTATTGAATTATGTAAAGATGCTATGTGATTTCTACGCCTTCTAAAATTAGCACTAACATGAAAATATTTAATATTACGATAATCATAAGCAAAATAACAATCTCTAGAAGTTTGCCTAATATATGATGGTCTTTAATATCATACCAATGGGATAATTGCACTTTCAAATTCTTGTATTGAGGAGTAAGTTCAGCATGCATATCAGATTGGCTTAAAAGATGTAATTGTCTTTTTATATGCTAAATTTTCTCATTAATACTTCCAAAAGTAACTTTAGTACATTGTTCCAAAGAATGTTGTGTGGTAAGCAATTTAGTTGAAAGGGGATTCAAATTAGATTGCATATTTTGAGATGTCCAGGCCTTATCAATGATATCATGACAATCTTTGTGGGAGAACCAGTATTCAAAAGCCCTAAAAGGTCTTCTGACTTTATGAGATTTTTTGGTCATACCTAGCAGTATAGGTGCATGATCTGAACCAACAGGAAGTAAAGTAGCTAAATGAGCATGTGAATAAACATTATGCCATAAATGATTTTCTATTGCTCCATCTAATCTCACTTTTATGTGATTTTCACCTAATCTATGATTTGACCCTGTGAAAGGGTCTCCAGAACAAACAACATCCATAAGGCCTAAATTTCTTATGTATGAGCAGCAATCAAATGTTTTCTATTAGGAGTAATAGAGCCTCCTATTTTTTTTCTGAATTAGACAGGGTAGTATTAACATCTTCTATTAAGACCTAAGGTAAATTAAAATTCTGAGATAAAGAAGTTACCATTGTCCATTGAGTGATTTTATCTGCCTCATGTATAACTCCATATATACAAGCTAAAAGTCATTTACATACTGCAGCATCAGTCTGCATGATGAAAGAGACCATATTTTTCTCCTCTTGTATAACTTCTATTTGAAATCCATCATTCCAAAAAACATGTGATAAGTTACACCCCGAGTTCTGGACCAGGGTCAAACCCATATAGAGATCCGAACTCAAGGCTTTACGGATCGGAACGAGGCAGATGCATATATATTTCAACTAATTTACTTTTCATATCAAGTATAATTGAACTTTTAAATAAGATGATTTAAGCATATAAATCCACTAATCATCATTCATAACATTTTGAAGCAAACATATTAATTCAAATTACATTTCAAGCAATACAATAATAAGCAAAACAATCACTAACTTACGTATTTCTAACTTCCACTTCCAACTTCCGAGAAATTTGCAAGAATGTCCGTTGGGGTGAGATGACAGCTCAGTAGAATGCATTCCCAATCTCAAAATATGCATAACAATATCACTGATTCAAATAACATACAACATGAGTATACGACATAATTACGAGCAATGAATGATATATATGTATATACTCAACAAACAAGATTACCACACAAGTATTATTTTCAACAAATCATCCAATTCATTTGTTCAATCATGAGTTCACAATACCAATATAATTTCCAATAATTTATCCAATTAGATTTCAACACATGAGTTCATGGTACGAATGTCCTTAGTTCGTACTCCACCTATCGTTTATCCGGCACGGACAACCGCCATCGATAGTCAGGAACATAAGTTCCTACATGGGGATCATTACCCATTTAATTCTCGGGGATCATTATCCGTTTTACTCTCGGGGATCATTACCCACCGTTAGCATGGAACCATGTTCCATCTAACGGTAAAATATGAACTCATTTCTTATTTGCAAATCATTTTTACAAAAATACAAGCAACCATGTCTTAACAATATATGAACAAACAACATGAATTTTCTTTAAGCTTTTAATCAAACAAACTAACTGCAGATATATTATATTATATGTTTTTATAGTGATAGCTTTATCTGATCGAATTTAAATTTTAAAGGAATCTATATGAATAAATAGAAAACAACATATCCAAAATGCACAGAAAAACAACGGTTCAAACAAAAGATATTGAATCTACAATGACATCCTAAAAACTGGGCAGATATATTATTACTAACTAATTCATGGTAAATTCATAATATCCTGAAATTGAGCGATTCCAACTTACAATGAAAGATATCATACATATCTACAACTTTTGTTAAGATTATAAATCATTCTAACATCATTAAGATTGCCTAAACACAACAAAAACATAACCAGGAGAAACTGTTTAGAAAATTCAGAAACATCACCCAACTTAAAAGATATATTCAACGGTGATACGGTGGATTATCTTAAAAATTTAACCATAGATACCTAATCATGTTATCTATCAATATGAAAAAGTTGATCATCGATCGGAAATATGTATTTACACAACTAAATTCCAAAAATATAACAATACAGAATCATACGAATTTGAAACCAAAAACAAACAAATCACCCAAAGAGAAAGGGATCTAGCATTGTACCTTTAATCCTTAAATTTCTTTTCTAATCCTAAAAAAAAATTCCCCAATTTTTATTTAAAAAACCTATATCAATATTAATAATAATAATTAATACACATATTTATTTTATTTATTTCAATTATCTTTTTATTTTCTCTTTATTTATTTATTTATTAAAATTAATTATGTGATTATATTTCTACCCAAAACTTGTATCTTTCTTATTTCAAGCACCCACCTAGACTAAGGCAAAGTAAACAACAACCTAAACAATAAGATTAGTTAAGCCAGATATAACCCGACCCAAAATAATATATAAAAAAATACCGATATTACAAAACACAAATACCATCGGATAGTCCTATTGAGCCCTAAATTCAGTAGTTTGGATAACCAAAATTTTTCTAGATAAAAGCCATTTTCTTAAATCCTGTTTTGGTCTCAGCTAAAAATATCAAATTTGGGAAGCGAGAAGATATTTCATGACAATATCTTCATAGTAGTAAAAATAAACAAACAAAGTCTACTTAAAAAAGAAATCAAATGAAAACAGTGTTACTGTATTACGGTAGTCTGAAAACCACTTTACAAAACATAGAATGCGTTAGAAACTAAAAGCTGAGATACAAGGAAATGAAAAACACAAATAAAAGTGAGTATGCAGTAGTTATAAAGTAAAAACAAGGTATGTAAAATGGCATTTTATATACTCAGCAAGTTTCGAGCTAAAGCTTAACTATCTAGATTTCACCACATTTTACACTAAATTTATGCACAAGAATCGTGATGTACTTCACACAGCTAGAGCACATAGTCTTTGTGAAAGTTCTAATGAATGAATGAATGAATGGATACAACTCTTTTTGGATTAATCCCTCTTCCAAACGTAAATAAGACTGTGTAGGCCACTGCTAAGCAACCATGTACACTATGTACCATTTTTTATTTATCAAAAGTCAAAAACTATAAGTTATGTGTAAAAATAAAATGTAAAATTATTATAGAAGATTATCAAATTCCAAGGGTATTATCAGACTTCGTATAATTGAAAAAAGGTTTATGCAGTGTTGGTAAATATATGTAGAATTTGATAATTTACTTATTAATTTTTATTAGTATATTTATAAAATAATTTATATTTTTAAAATAAAATATAAAAATAATTTTAGAAATTATATAAAAGAATATCAATTTAATCAAGTATTATAGATCTAAAAAACTCTATTTAATTAAAATAGGTATTCTTAATAAAATGGCTCACTGAATCAACTATAGCCTAGCTAGATGGTATAGGGCGGTTAGATCCAACCCCCAATATAGCAAGTGGGAACCCACTAACAACCAGCCGTGATTGGACCATTTGATGAAATCTAAAGAGAAAAGAAAAGGGACCTCGGTGGTATATATGAGAGACAACATGTGTTATGGGAGGAGACAAGTCATAATCAGAAGCAGTTCAGATAAGAGAAGGCTCTCTAGAAGAAAGCAGCAGCAGCCTGGAATGATATACTTTGTCTTATTTTCTCTCAAGAAGATGTTTAGAAAAGTTTAGATTCGGAAATTATGGAGTTTAATGATAGAATTAGATTGTTAGTTTGAAATCCTAAACTAAAATATACAAAGTGGGACGGAATGTAGGGCACACATTCCTCCGTCCCACAAACCGTCTTATTTTCTGTCTTCACGTTTACTTCATTTACACTGTTTGTCTTTCGCAAAAGCAATCTCCAAATAAAAAATTAGAATTGTAATTTTTACAACTGAACTTGATATATGGATCCATACATACTATCCTTCGCCTTATATTCGGTGCTATGTGATTATCAATTGCCGAGCGATATGCTAATAGAGACGATAAAGAGCATTAGTCTCATATTTGAGTCGCAAAGTTTGATGTATCAAAAAATTGTTACGAATTTTGAATCTCTCATCCCAAATAACTTATCCCCCAGCGTATTATAGATTGCCCATGAGTGAGGAATTGTAGGTTACCGTTCGTGGGCGTTGTTAATCGCTTTTTGCATCTGACAATTTTGTGCTTTAACCTATGCCACATGACCAAGGATAAAACAAGTGTATGTTTTTAATATACAGTGTCTTAGATCAGAAGAATAATTATAGTGAAGATGCAGAATAACCCAAGAGTACTGTGCCTATTTGCATCGAGTAATATGCTAGACAATCCGTGGGAAAAAGTTCTCCAAAACTGAATACACCAAAAATGAGGACGTGAACCCTTCAAGAAAATGATAAGACGAAGCAAAACACCTTTTAACATTAGTGGGCGGTTTACAAGGAGCTCAATCCCACGGTCTATTAAAGAAAATTATTTGCAATTGTGTTTTATCGTCATAAAGCCCAACTAGACTGCTTTCTAGTTTTACAAATTTCCAAAGCTTTTATAAGAGGTCATCAAATTCTATAGGAGTTACCGGACCAAACAAAATGTAACATTCAATCGTATGGGTTTTGGTTCAGGGTTCACGTAACCACACTAGCATTCACGTAAATTTCCTTGGATTTGGTTTGTACTCGGATAATTGCAATATATATGTTCCAAAGTGAAAAGATGGAACCTGTAATTTGTTGGTTAGTATTAAATAGTTGTTTGTGCTAAAAATCTCTTCCGCACAAAACAACCAAAACTATCAATTTAAGAGCATCAAAGAGAATAGAAATTAACACAGATTTAACGTGGTTCAGCCTTTAATGGCTTACATCTATGGGTACTGAAATTGAAGGGATTTTATTGATGTTTCTAGTTACAAAATCGAAAGCTCCATTGGAGCTCTGGTGTGTTTACAGTAGTATCCAGTTTTCTAGTGAAGAGAGGAGACCGATCCCTCATCTGTCTTTCTTCCTTTCCTTTTAAATGAAAATCCGTCATCTTGGATCGATGAGATATCGAGCTTGGGTCGATGAGATATCGAGCTTGGATCGATGGGTCACCCAACTTCAAATGATGAGTCATCCAACTCTAATACGTGGCGTCCTCTAATCGTCCCATGTGTCAACCCAATCTCTTCCAGATACTTCCATGTGGCTTCTCCCTATCCGTCCACTTGTCGACCTAATCTTTTTATCCTACGGGACTGGTACGATCCAACAGCATTTCGATCCATGCATCGGGATATCTTGTGCTCCACACTTTGAGTACATTCCGATCTTTGGGTAATGGGCACTTTGACTGCGCTTCAGACTGATGCATCGCGACACTGTACTCCACTGATATCGCTGCCACGTGTCAGAGCAACTTTTTGGTACTAACAACTTGCCCCCTTTTCTTGAGAGTTGTTCGAAGAAAAACTCTTAAGAAAATGACTTCACACAAATTTCATCCGAGCCTTGGTGCGATCCATGCTTCGGATCAACAGCACCTCAAAGCACTTCAGACTTGTGCATTTTCATGGCCTTGTTATATTTTTGTCCCTGCAAAACAAAATTTTATATATATACTGATCGTTAGTTTTCTACCGCAAGATTCCTTTGAACCCTGGGTTGGAATTTTTTGCGATGAAGCACCTCCTTCCACGGAGTTTAGGTTAAACATATTTTTTCATGAGTACAATGGATCGAGATCCCACACATACGAAACAAACCCGAGCCAGGGGTAAGATACAGGGTTGGTCCCGACCCGTACTCTGAAAAATGATAACCGTTAGTAAGGAACTCCTTCTTTATTAGAATTTCGTTATTAATGAAATTCTATAAGGATATTTACTTATGATTGTGTCGCCAATCGAAGCGCTATCCAGACCCTGGAGTAATCGAGTCGTCACTCGTTGCGTTTTCCAGAATATGATTTTCCTGGAATAATTATGATTGTGTCGCCAATTGTAGCGTTTTTTCCAGAATGTGATGTTCCTGGAACATTTGATATTTCATATATATTTTTACCTTCTTAACAAATAAATTATTAAGTAAAAATTTATATACCTGTATTTGCCATTATAGCTAAACTGCTTCTCATGGATAATAAAGCTTTAAATACTGTGCATTCCACGAATGTTGTAAGATTTCTCCTTGTATATTCTGAAGATAACAAGATCCTTGTCCAGCTAATGCTTGTATTGTGTAGATGAGAAGTAAACTTGAAAATCATCCAGATATTTCTCATTTCTCATTTCTTATTTAAGATACATCCCATATTCTTCTATATATATGAGAAGCATATATAGAAAGAAAATATGAATTATATTATAAATAAGACATGAGGAATATCCAAATGAAATTTTATTCTGTTAAAAGATCAGAAGTATATGACTGTAAAAGTACTTGCCTTCCAGAAATATTAATGATAAATTGAAAAAGACACCCATTTTTGAATGATAATTCTTGTGAGAGCGTTTTGACTGCCGCAAGAAGTATAAGAAATATCGAATGAAAATTCGTATCGTAACTTATACGAAGTATGAGAAGTATCGTCCTTCGAATTAATATAAGAAGTCCTAAATAAATTGAAGTATTTATTGAATATTCTTCGTGAAGTATGAGCCATTTAGATCATTTCTCGAAGGCTCATTTAAAGTATCAATTATTGCCTTATGTTAAGAAGTACAAGGCATATAACGTAAAATGGCAAAAAATATTATTTATCTAACGTTAATTAATTATTGAAATAAAATACCTAATTGACGTGCAGTATTTAGCTCATTTCACAGCTAAAACTTTGATTTCTTTTTAACATGCCCCCAGTGCATCATTATTGCATAGCTGCCGCATCTCTGAAGTGTCCTTCATAGGTATCTTCACATCTCATAAAAATGTCTTAAACATTTCATGATATTAAATGGGTACAAGCTAAAAATGATTTTCATGCTTTTAATTGAATATTACTGTTAAATATCATCAAACAAATTAGAATTTGTTCAGACTAAAAATTTATCATATTAAATCAATAGGTTTCTATTAATAATGAATGCTGCAAACAAAATTATAAGCAAAAAGATTTGAATTAAGTTAATGGTCAATTGACAATCACCTAACAGTCGACTGAACGGTCAAGGGGTCAAGAGACAGTTAAGAGAGATTGTTTACTAGTCAAGAGGAAAAGATGGGTTAGCTGAGTCAGTTGATTTAAATCGGTCTAAATGGTCTTGCTCAACTGAGTTGATCAAACTCAATGAGTCACTGTAAAGAAAATTCGGCAGAATGTAATTTATTTTCTAGGTATTCCATCCTAATTCAGGCAATTAGAATCTGTCTTTTCCCTGCAATTCATACATTCATTCTATGATAAACACACATTAAGCTCATGCCTCAAGTTACTCATTCTATGGAAGTAAGAAACATCACATATAGCATTAAGATACATGTGAGAATGGCATGAATTGATCTACTTAAAACATTTGCAGATTTACTGTAAGATACATACGAGAATGGCAAAATTTTATTTGTTTTCTGATCCATGCTTATTCATTAGAATGTGCGATGCATGTAATAATAATAAGAAACTGAGAGAAAGAGGTAGAAACGTATGTTATCCACGTAGTAGTCTCAGGATGAAATGATTCTGCCGAAGAAAATCCGAAGCATTTCCGGGTTGGGACATCCGAAGGAGATCAAAGAAGATATGGAACCTGCCTTAAGCTGTTACACCTGTTATAATTGTATGACTGCATAATGGAGGATGGAAGATTCTCCTTCAGGTATTGCTGAATTAGTACAATGTTGTACATTCTTTGCTGTGTTTGGTTGATCTTGGTCACCTGATGGCGAACGATTCAGGGAATCTGTCGAGCACTCGTCATGCACGACAGGTGGAGCATTCAACATCTCCTGTTGAACTGGCCAAAAATTGTGAGCTACTGCTTCTCTTTGAATGCATCCAAATTATGAGCTACTGCAAAAAGAGAAGATTTAGAAGAGAAAAAATGCATCCACATTTAATTTTATGAATCCTGGAGGGGGTAACTGCCAATGTCTTGTAATATCTGGAATAATGCGATGAAGGATGCTTGAACCAGGAGTAGAAGAAAACTGATACTGACTAGCATAGCGACTGATGTCTCGAATTATAAAATTAAGATTCATAGTAATAAACTGAAACTGTAAATGATATCAAGTAGTCCAGATGACCCGTAATATGCAAGTAATAAGATAAATCTGAGAAGAATACATCACAAACTTGATGTCAGAAGAAACTTCATTCCAAGATAAAATTCACTGAGTTAGAGAATGATATTTGCACATAGTGGTAGAACTTGAGGGAAGATTGCCATCCAAATTGTTTGAGCAAACTGACAATTGATGAACAAATGATTCAAGTATTCTTTACATTGAGAACAACTTGTTTGAGAAAACTGCTTATTCTCTTTGCACATAGCTGAAAATATTAGATGGGTAGTAAAAATTTAAAATGCTCTGGAGATTAATATGAAGTTGGGTCTTCCATTAGAATAGTGGATCATAAGATTGATCAAATTTCAGCCATGAACCCTAAAAACAATTGAGCAATTTCTTTGAAATTCTTATCTTAAAACCAAGATTGAGATGAAAGTAAAATTTAGACTCTAATGTAAATAGAATGAAAGTTTTGATTAGAAATTAAAAGTTTTATGGCTTTACAATCGTGAATCTGAATTTTCAGAAACAAAATTTTCGCCTCAATCAAAAGAAAAAATGAGTTCAAGAGGAAAACTTATCTGTGTTATTGGATTTTTTGATGAAATTGATTCGAAATTGTAGGGATTCACTATTAATCTCCCGATTTTCCTCCTCGATTGAGATCTTCTTTTTCACAGGTGATGAACTCTAAGAGATGAAGAACATGGGGAAGTGGATGAGAAGCTTCAGACGATGAAAAAATAAAATTCCCAGCTTTTTAATTGTCTCATCAATAGCATAATATCGTTACCAATTGTATGTAAACTTAGAAACAAATCCAGAAAACCCTCATTTCGACTGAACTCAAAAAACCCTAAATCTTCAATTCCCCAATCTTTGTGTAGCAGGTTGGATAAATCCATTACACCGTCCCTGTTTCTAGCGCCAAATTGTTTGTGCTAAAAATCTCTTCTGCACAAAACAACCAAAACTATCAATTTAAGAGCATCAAAGAGAATAGAAATTAACACGGATTTAACGTGGTTCAGCCTTTAATGGCTTACATCCACGGGTACTGAAATTGAAGGGATTTTATTGATGTTTCTAGTTATAAAATCGAAAGCTCCATTGGAGCTCTGGTGTGTTTACAGTAGTATCCAGTTTTCTAGCGAAGAGAGGAGACCGATCCCTCATCTGTCTTTCTTCCTTTCCTTTCAAATGAAAATCCGTCATCTTGGATCGATGAGATATCGAGCTTGGGTCGATGAGATATCGAGCTTGGATCGATGGGTCACCCAACTTCAAATGATGAGTCATCCAACTCTAATACGTGGCGTCCTCTAATCGTCCCATGTGTCAACCCAATCTCTTCCAGATACTTCCATGTGGCTTCTCCCTATCCGTCCACTTGTCGACCTAATCTTCTTATCATACGGGACTGGTTCGATCCATATTTCGATCCTTGGTACGATCCAACAGCATTTCGATCCATGCATCGGGATATCTTGTGCTCCACACTTTGAGTACGTTCCGATCTTTGGGTAATAGGCACTTTGACTGCGCTTCAGACTGATGCATCGCGACACTGTACTCCACTGATATCGCTGCCACGTGTCAGAGCAACTTTTTGGTACTAACAGTAGTGATATGATAAACCAAAGGTTTATAAGTCAGGCTCAAAAAGATAAGTCACTTTTCTGCTAGGAGCTACCATGATATCCTATCGAAAGTCTTTTATCACGCCAAGCATGAAAACGCGTCTTTGCATGTTTTGCTTGCGAAGCTTCATATCTGGGTTAGATACTGTGGGACTCAGACCACCTAAGTTGTTGCAACTTTTTTTAGCAACATTTCTTTGAAGATTTTGTTTTGCTTGGTTTCGTATGAACATCACTTCCATGTGCTTTAAGAAAAAAATAAAATCACTTTCTTGAATAAGCATTTATTTTTATTAATATTATTTCTGTTCTAGTAAAAAAATGCTATTATTTTTTAGGTTAATATATAAAAAAAAATGATCATATCTTTTTTGTTGGGATGGAGAGTGATATTCTTAATCTAGCTAATGTTAAGTAATTTACCAAAATTCTTTACTGATTTTGTAAATTTCCTACTATTGAGTCGTTCGATTATGTAGCGACTAGGTAATAATTGTTCCATAGTATTATGATTCAAAATCATCTGAAGATGAAAATAGTAGTAGCTTTATCATCAAGTTGCATGACACTCAAATTACTAGTTCAATCCATTATTGATGTGGAAATGAAGAAAATTATCTTTACTATCAAGTTGTGTGACTTTAATCCCTCCTTTATCTTTTTTTTTTTTCTCTCTTTCCACTCAATTATTTGTTATTACATGTTGCTAAAGTTCAATGAAGTTACATATTGCCTTCATCATCTCACTTTGATACTTAACGCTAGCTAGTGATGTTAAATTGTTCTGCAACCGGCTTATGTCATGACATCACCCCACAGGCTAAAAGAGAAACTATCTGATCAATGGACAGTGAACATCATACAATATACCTACTATGATTCAGTCAGATGACTCGGTTTGTTAACTCAAATACATAGAGGTAACTTCACAGAGGAATAAGGTAGGTAAAACTTGAGCTATCTTAGATTCCTAGGTATATATATTTATGTACGAAAACATAGAAAAGAAATAGTATTAAAGAATGAAGAGTGTATTAATTAGTAGTCATATGTGATTTCTACTCTTTCTTCTCTTAGATTATGTGGTCCATGCACTTATGTGGTTTTATTTGTTACTATTCTTAGTTCATCTAAGGTATCGTACGCTGTATGTGCTCGTGGTCCTATCAGTATATGCGGTACTATATTGTTGAAAATGATTATCAATTATTTTTCTTAAAAAAATAGTATTAAAAAAAGTGATTAAGATAAAATGAGATGATTTTTTTTAAAAAAATAATCATTTATTACGACGACATTAGCTACGATATTAGAAATAGGAAGTGAATAGATGTTTGTTTCATATCCGGCATTATCTACGAAATGTTTTTGAGAATTATTTTTTCGGATACGGATATGAATCATTTTATTTTCAACCCATAATTATTATTTTTTGTTTATATTTTTTTGGTTCTAATTTAGTTGTTATATTATGATTTTACTTTTACCTTAATTTATTTGTTACTCTCTTCGTCCCTATTTAGATGAAGAGGAAAGTGTTTTTATATAAATTATGAAAAAAAAGAGACTAATTTTTTTCAATGATACCCCTTAATATTAATTTTTAAAATATTCAAATCTCCTGGTTTTTTATTCTTTGTTTCTAGTGTTTGATTCTAATACATGGATAAATAAGGAAAAATTTGGTAAAAATATAAAAATCTTTCTAATTTAGTACATGAAACAAAACCTTTTTCTTTATCTAAAATAGAACGGAAAAAGTATAATTTATATTTTTCTATTTCTTTTTCTTATTTATACTTAAATTGGAATCAATTGAGCTTAGAGAAGTTTGTCGGTTCAACTTTTAAACATTATTCTTAAATACTCCTTATGTTTGCCTAAATATTATTTTTACTTTTTGAGTTAAGTTTTCACTCTGCTATAACTAAAATATGTTAGGAATTAAAAACTAAAACTTCTAAAAACTAAAAAAATAAATATTAGTATAGAGTATTTATAGGAAAAAAAATATTCTCTATATTATATTTGTATAAAAATAATAACTAAATTACAACCGACCAGGGAGTATATCACTGTATTATTGGTTAATTATTTACGTAATCGTATTTGAATTATATTTCTGTGAACGAAAGTAAGACTAGAATTGGAAGATATCCTCTTGAACAAGATATGCCTTATAAAAATTTACCTCATAATCACACTGATCAGCCGGAGATGATTTTCAATAGAATAGTTGTATATTTCTTGTGCCACAACACTTTTTATCTTCAAAACTAATCATACGAGAAATCTGAACCCCTAATATAGAACCCGTGATTATTACTTAGATCATGTGATGCTGTCAACACTTTACCCATAGAAACAAGTGTCCTATGTGCTATGTGAATCCGTTCCTTGGAGGTAGCTCATAAAATTGAGCTAGTTCATCATAATTGATCACCCTAGCTATAGCTTCGCAGAGCATGCCGACGGAGCCCAAGTATAGGGTGGTGGTGGTGGTGGTCGGGTGGGTCATTTTGTGGGAGCAGCCGGGCAGGCCCAGATGCATATATAGAAGAAGACAGAAGAAGTGTGATGATGAAGAAGGCGGAAATGTGACAAAGACACAAATGATTGGAAACATGATGATTTGGATATACAGATCAGATAATAGATAGGGAAATGGGACAGTGACATATTACTAAAGAACCACAAATAAAATAAGCAAAGGGGCGGCATATTTTATGTTTTGTGTTAATTAATTAGCTACAAAATTAGTTAGTTAAATAGGCTTTAAATGATTTTTCTGTATAAATTTTAAGAAATATACCAAGTTATCTTTTCTAGAAAGATTTTTCTCATTTCAGGATACTTTTAATCTTTTATAGCTCGACTCTCTCATATCTTTGTTTGTTCTAATAGGTGAATATATAGTTCAAAATATTACAACAAATGTAGTTGTAGTTATTTAATTAATATAAAGTGAAATTTATAATTGTAGTAATAATATAAAAATTGTAACAAACATCATAAAATAGAAATATCAATTTTTAAATTAAGTTTTTTTACCCTTTGGAACAAGGAAGAAACAAAAGATTAAGGTTCTTTTTACAATTCTTACAACTTCTACCCAAAGTTACTTGGAAGTTATAAGATTAAAGAGGCATCTCCTCACATCAACTCAATTCTAAGAGAAAGGTTGAAGGAAAGAAGGAAACAAGGGTTGTAGCCTTTTCTTTCGTAAAACAAAACTTAGCTAACTAAAGTAGATCTAGGATTTTACAATATATAGTAGAGATAAAAGGATGAACAAGGAAATAACTAAAAAAAAAGGTAAAAAGGAGAACTAAATAAAAAGGATATAAATGGTATTTGATAAATACCACTATGCATCATCCTTCGCTCCTTGAGAAAAATTCCCCTTTAATTGTCTTTGTCTTCGTCCTAGCATTGTCACCCCAATATGGAACCAAGTGCTTCACGTTAAACACATCGGGCGTACGAATGGAACTTGGTAAGTTTAGTCGATAAGCATTAAATCATTAATTTTTTCTTCAATTGGAAATGGTCCAATCTTCCTTGCCTTGGGCTTGTTGTACTCATCTACGGGAAAACGTTCCTTAATAAGAACCGTGTAAACAAGATCCCCTACTTCAAACTCAACCACACGTCGCCTTTGATCAACTTTGTTCTTGTATTTCCTTGAGGAAGCTTCTAAATGCTTTCGGGTGGTTTCATGTATAAGGCGGAGTTGGGAAACAAAATCTTTCTCCTTAGTATTTGGCCTTTTCAAATCCGGTACTAAAGACAAGTCAAGTGGTACTCTTGGACTGAACCCGTATACCACCATGAATGATGAATACCCACTACTCCAGTTCACCGCATGGTTGTAAGCAAATTCCTCCTTGCATAAAACTTGGTCCCATGTCTTCAAATTCTCCTCAACCAAGCAACGAAAAAGATTACCTATGGAACGGTTTACCACTTCGGTTTATCCATCCGTTTATGGGTGATAATCGGTGCTAAAGCATAATTTGGTATTGACCAATTTCCATATAGTAAAAAAATGCCCCACAAAACGACTATCTCTATCCGATATGATAGAAAAAGGAATACCATGTAAACGATAAATCTCTCTAAAAAAGAGTTGAACTACAATGACCACATCCGTTGTCTTTTTACAAACAATAAAATGATATATTTTGGAGAAACGATCTACCACTACAAAGATTGAATCCATACCTCTTTAAGTACGCGGTAATCCTAATATGAAATCTATGCTCAAATCTTCCCATGGGCGAGAAGGAATAGGAAGTGGCATGTATAATCCCGCGTTAGTAGCCGTTAGATAGTTGACATATATGACATCTCTTCACATATCGACGAATCTCCTTCCACATTCCCGGCCAAAAGTAACAACTTGAAACCAAGTGTCAAGTACGAGTGATCCCCATATGCCCCTCATCATGAATTTCCTTAATAATTTTCAATCTCAAGCTTGATTCCGGAATGCAAAGACAATTTTTCCGGTAAAGGTACCCATCGAAAAGAACATAATCACCATTGTAGAGTAACCTTTTATCAACCATAAGAGGACCAAAATAAGTATCATCTTTTAAAATCTCTCGAATATCATCGAATCCCAAAATATGAGCCCTCATTTGTGTAAGAAGAGAAATTCGTCGACTCAAGGCATCCACTACCTTGTTTTGTACACCCGACTTGTGCTTGATGACAAAAGTGAATTGTTGCAGATAAGAAGCGCATTTACCATGCCCAGTAGAAAGCTTGTCTTAAGAATTGATGTGTTTCAATGCCATGTGATCCGAAAATAAGATGAACTCATTCTGAATAAGATAGTGCCTCCAATGTTTGAGTGCTTGAACAATAACATAAAACTGAACATCATAAGTGCCATATGCAAGTCTAGCCACATCCAACTTTTCACTATAAAATGCCACCGGTTTCCCTTCTTGACTAAGAACCGCCCCAATGCGTAGCTTAGAAGCATCACAATGAAGTTCAAATGGTTTATCAAAATTTGGTAATATTAAACTTGGAGATGTACTTAACTTTATTTTCATCAACTCAAAGGCTTCAATCGCTTCTTGATTCGATGAATACTTTCCACCCTTCATGCATTCCGTTATTGGAGCTATTAATCCGCTAAAATTTGTAATAACTCGACGATAGAAAGGAGCTAAACCATAAAAACTTCGATTATCAAATAAAGTTTTTGGCTTGGGCCAATTCATTATGTATTCCACTTTATCTTCATCTACCGAAATCCCATCCTTACTAACCACATACCCGAGGAACAAAATTTTATCGTTCATGAATGCACACTTCTCCATGGTAGCATAAAATTTCTGTACATGCAAAGCCATGAGAACCTCACGAAGGTGACGCAAATGAGATTCCACATCGATACTATAGACAAGTATGTCGTCAAAGTAGATAACCACACACTTCCCAATCAACGGTTGGAGTGCTTGATTCATTTCTCTCATGAATGTACTTGGAGCATTTGAGAGACTAAATAGCATAACCATCCATTCACAGAATCCTTATCTTGTCTTGAAAGCTGTCTTCCATTCATCTCCCTCCTTGATACGAATTTGGTGATATCCGCTTTTAATATCAAGTTTGCTAAAAACACATGCTCCACTTAATTGATCAAGTAAATCGTCCAAACGAGGTATTGAAGATCGGCACTTCAATGTGATTTTATTGATTTCCCTACTATCGACACACATACGCCATGAACCATCTTTCTTTGGTACTAATAATGTCGGTACCGCACAAGGGATAAGACTCGGTCTTATAAAACCTTTGATTAGGAGCTCTTCAACTTGGTGACGTAATTCTTCATGTTTTTTAGAACTCATTCGATAGTGCGCTTTGTTGGGAAGACTTGATCCGGATACTAAATCAATTTGGTGTTGCACTTCTCTTAATGGTGGTAATGCATTCGGTAAATCAGTAGGAAAAACATCTTGAACTACTTCGAGAATTGGCTTGACTAGTGGTGGTGGTACGAAATCATATGAAGACCCTTTACCAAGAAGTATATAGAACACCTCTGAATTATCTAACTTTTCTATGAACTTGTGATAACTAAGTAGATTTTTATTATCACCATTTTGTGGCTTAGGCATAAGCTCACGGTTGTGTACAAGAGTTAACTTCTTATTGATCCACATAAAAGAATAGTTGTTTAATCTCCCATCATGATTCACACACCAATCATATTGCCAAGGCCATCCAAGAAGTAAATGACATGCATCCATCAAAACAACATCACACCAAACTTTGTCTACGTATTTGGTACCAATAGAAAAATTAATAAGACAATGTTTAGTGACTTTTACCTCGCTTCCTTGGTTAAGCCATGATGACGAATATGGAGAAGGGTGTTCCGTTGTCTCTAACTTCAACTTCGTCGTCACCATGAACAAGTAAGTTTTTCCCGGGTCGATCACTCTTCCTACATTCATATGCCTTGTGGCCTCCTTCTCCACACTTGTTACATTTACCTTGGAAGACTTGTTGAGAAGCATTGGGTTTTAATGGAATGTTAGTAGTTGAAGCTCGATTAGTTGGCATTGGAGTGGTAGTAGTTCTAACACCTCCTTGAGTGTGAGGACTCCAATTGGTATGAGAAACTCTCCTTCTATATGGCTTCTCTAAAGATAATGCCATTTGATATGCTTCCAACACCAAATAAATATCAAATAAGTTTAAAGTATCTTGATATTGTATTCTCAAGCCTCATATATACCGTGCTACAAGTTGGTCTTCCATTTTCGTAATGTTATTCCTTGCAATCAATTGATAAAACTCTTTGATGTAATCATCTACCGACTTTGACCCTTGCCTAAGATTTTGGTGTTATTGGTAGATAAACCTTGTATAATTATGGGTAGAAATACAACCCTCATATGTTTCTTAAGCTTCTTCCAAGACTCAATTTTTGTTTGACCTCTCTTTAACCTCATTTGTTTAAGTTGTTGCCACCAAGCGCCGACCCTTCCTCGAAATCTTGTTGCAACTAACCCAACTTTCTTAGTTTCGGGCATTTCTTTGAAATCCAATATTTCTTCAACCGTATCCAACCAATCAACAAAAAAATTCGGAGCTAGACCCCCATGGAATTCCGGAATATCAACCTTTAGTCCACCTTCCCAATGGTTTGAAGTAGTAACATTGCGTTGTCTCAGTCCTTCTTTAAACATTTGTTGTCTCCCTCGTGGATGAACATGACTACCAAAAGAAGTGGTTTCCTCATCCGTCACGTCTTCTTCATAATCATGATATTGAGTTCTATGTTGATCTTGATGGATTTTTAAGTACCAAGTCTTAAAAAAAATCTTTAAAATTTGCATTAATTGTTTGTTGCATTTCATCAAACACTTCATGCTTAAAGGTTTTCAATTCTTCTTTCAAAGAAGTTTCATCTAGATTAACTTTTTTTTTGAGCCATAATGGAATCACAATAAAAATGACCCAATTGACAATACTACACACAAATATTCAAATTACTTGACAACAAAGAAGTAATAATCTCTTTTAATAATTAAAATCTTCACCACAACTTCCCCCCCCAAAAAGAAACCAAAGTTCTTGATACCAACTAATGTAAAGTGAAACTTGTAATTGTAGTAACAGTATAAAAATTGTAACAAACACCACAAAATAGAAATACCAACTTTCAAATTAAGCTTCTTCTACCCTTTGGAACAAGGAAGAAACAAGAGATTCAGGTTCCTCTCTACAATGCTTACAACTTCTACCCAAAATTACTTGGGAGTTAAAGATTAAAGAGGCATCTGCTCACATCAACTCAATTCTAAAAGAAAGGTTGAAGGAAAAAAGGAAACAAGGGTTTTAGCCTTTTCTCTCATAAAATAAAACTTAGCTAACTGAAGTAGATCTAGGTTTTAACAATATGTAGTAGAGATAAAAGGATGAGCAAGGAAATAACCAAAAGAAAAGGGTAAAAAGGAGAACAAGATAAAAATGATATAAATAGTATTTGATAAATACCATTATGCATCATTAATCTATCAGAATAATGATACTCAGTTGGTGAGTTTCTGAATTCATAGAGATAAATTTCCGAATTGTGTAGGTTATGTATCATTATATTATACTCCTTTCGTTTCCGAAAAAGTGTTACTATCACTTTTTCATTTTAGCCTAAAAATAGATCAATTTAAAAAAGCGATAATAATTCTTTTTCTAAAACGAAATTAGTAGTATGTAAAGTTTTATCTACATAAAACAACGGCCGGTCATATGTTTGTCCATGACTCCGGCCTCATTTTGGCCATAATATTTAAACAATGCTTAATAGTATAAGATTTAGGATCGGATAGGTAATTAACACGAGGACTTCTTAAGAAGTCACTTATTTTAGTAGTACTCTCATCCAGTAAACAAACTTAACTGTATGTAGAATTCTAATGGAATATGCCGCATTGGTGCTGGTACGATAGATTGTTTATAGCATAAATACTACTAGCATCATAAACTGGTGCGACGCAACGCCATGGGGCGAGGGAAAAAGGGGAATGCACAATAACTACCAAGGGTGCCTTTGTTTTTTTTAGGATTAAGGGAAAGGGAACAAGGGATCCAATGCAAAAGCAATTAACTAACTTGGATAAATTAAAAAAAGAAAAAAGAGCTACATAGATAGAGTGCGACACAAAATATCGGTGATAGAGAGTTGGCGTAAGAGAGAGAGTGAGAGTGAGAGTTTGGTACGATATTTGTGATGACTAAATAACGCCGTCCAGACAGACCAGACCTTTTATAAGCTCTCTCTCTATCTCTGCCACCCCCACGCGCACTCAATACCATCCTCCTCCTTCCTTTCATCTCTACAGCTTATATATATATATATATAACAAGTACATGAGATGAGAGAGATCAATACCCCTTCTTCAACTAATTCAAGAACCTGATTGGTAAGCAGCCAGCAGACACTAACTTACAAACACTATTTTAAACTCATCACAGAACCAACCAACCAACCAACATCCAACCAATATTCTCTCATTTCTGCTATACCTCTAGTCTCCAAGTCTCATCAAATATATACAGCCAGCATTGACTCTCGATCGATATTTGCAGGCGCACAAGGACAAAACCATACTTAATTGCTGTTATTTTAATTAGATCGATCGAGCTATACCTATAGCTAAGAAAAGTTATAGATATTTCTGGTTAGTATATACAATCGCTCCACACATATTACTTCTGGTTATATTTTCACTTGCTTACAATCAATTGCAATACTACAAACTATAGGTATTGCTGTGCTGATTCTCGTTTTATATCTTGGCTTCTTCCCCTTCCAAATTATACATATAAGTTCGATCAAGTACTACTCCTTGAATCGATCATACATATAAGTTCGATTAAGTACTACTCCTTGAATCGATTAGTTTGAACTGTCCATTTATCTTCTTCTTTTTTGTGGCATTTGCGTTTTCTTATTTATTTCTATTGCATCTGAGGTAAAACCTTACATTTAATTCTCATGAACTGATTTCTTTGGACATGTATATATTGTCTTGGACTCCTATAGTTCCTGCAGGTATATGTATATGTATTCCAGCAACAAATAAATCTTCAATTCAACAGTACATATGTTTCATATGTTTTTTGCGTTTAGTATAATATATATCCTGTTCATCAAGATGCATGAACCGGCCGGCCGGAATATACAGCATCTCTTTTGGCTTTGCTGTCAATCCATAGCTATATATATACATGCATGAATCATGATCAACCCTAGATAACTATCCAATCCAAAATCATATATGTATTGTCAAATTATCGTTGCAAGTACATCATGCACTAAATTAGCAGCTTTATTCATTACTCATATAAGTCCAAACCATGCATATATCCCAAACAGTATTATTTACTTGGATTATAAATTAAGTGTGTTTTCTATATAGAGAAGAAATGACTTGGAGTTGACATGATTTCTTGCCATATTCAATGGTGATGGTGATGATGATGAGTGTAGTTGTGAGTAGAGACTACTGTACTAAACTGTAGATATAGGATATGGTGGTTGGTGTGTGAAAATGTCTTCCACCACTAAACAATTGGTATATATATCTAGAAGCCATGGAGTGTACCTCACTCTAAGAAAATACACAGCTAGCTCTACAGTTAAGAGAGACAAAACATACTTTCTTTTAAGTTTTCTTTTTTATTTTTAAAAAGTCTATCTTTTCGTCTCCTTTTCTATAGAACTCCTAAACTATTATGTTTTCTTCGACTAAATTCATGCTAACTCCATCTCAAAAGTAGTAGTAGCATTCGTTTCATTGATAAAACAAAACCGAATTTTGCTAATTAGTTGAATAAATATTAATTAGGTGGGTCTTAACTCTAAAATTAATATAGAATGCTTTCACGCAAAAACCATCTAATTTTCTTAATATAGAAACTTTTTTAAAATATTGTCATAAATTGGCTGTGTAAGTTATTATCTTATCGAACCTGATTTTCACAGTCAACAGTCATATTTATCGACCGGCTTGTAGGTTTAACCACAATGTTTTTATTAGTATAACATACCTAGTAAGTAAGGTATATTCCTATATAATTACTATTACTTATTTTGTTGCTGATTAATAAGATTATTTACTGATCAAGGAGTATTACATATTGGATGGTTAATATTAGCTATAGGGTTATACGACGACGATGATGATAGTCATAGTGGATGGATGGTCCTCGTAAATTGTTGGGCGTGTACTCTAATTCAAACAAACTTTATGAATATTTATTAAAAAGTTGGGTGGCTTTTCCTTTATTTGTATTTTCTTCTTATTAATTATGTGCTTTTTCATTCATGAGTACTACAAGTATATTCATCAAGGCTTCTTCTGTATCAAACTTTGTCCTTTCGACACATATAAGAACACAACACATATTAGGGACCAACCTAAACTTCTTTAATTAGAATTATGACCCACTCCCCCTGAAATAAGATCTTACAATTTAATTCTACTACTACAACTACAATACCTGTATAGTAAACCTCAAGCTCTGATTTGGTAAGTACTACATAGCTATATGTATATATATCATTATCACTTGTCATATACACTTTCATGATCGCCAGATCTTTTTCATTTAAGCTATGGTTACTTTTCTGAAGAAAAGAGATAGAGACAGACAGTTCAAATACTTTTCGAAAAACCAGTTACCGGACACTATAACTTTCCTGCTGACAAAGGAAACATGTTTTGTGCCTGTGTTGTAAAAATTGCATAATTCAAGAAAATGTAGGGAGAAAGGTTATAACTATAAGTATAACTGTTTTTGTAATGTTTTTCAGGGTGTGATCAATTCAAACTAATCAGAAAACAATGGAGTTGGAGTCATCAGCTGTGCCACCAGGGTTTAGATTCCATCCAACAGAAGAAGAATTGGTGGGTTACTATCTTAGGAGAAAAATTAATTCTGAAAAGATTGATTTAGATGTTATCACTGAAGTTGATCTTTACAAAATAGAACCATGGGAAATACAAGGTAATACAATAATTTCCTTTATTCTAGTTTTTTTTTTTGGAGTTATTTTCTTAAGTATTCATGCATGAGCAATACATAATATATGTGTTATATGTTTGTTTGTTCTTTTACTTTTTACAGATAAGTGCAAGTTAGGTTATGATGAAGAGAATGAATGGTACTTCTTCAGTCACAAAGACAAAAAATACCCGACAGGAACACGAACTAATAGAGCCACAACAGCTGGATTTTGGAAGGCAACTGGGAGAGACAAAGCCGTGCTTTCTAAGCAAAGGATTATAGGGATGAGAAAGACCTTAGTCTTTTATAAAGGTCGGGCACCTAACGGAAAGAAAAGTGACTGGATCATGCATGAGTATCGACTGCAAACATCTGAACATGGACCTCCTCAGGCAAGTCAAATGTCTCATATTTGATGGTAACTAATTATTATGGATTTTAACTAATTATGTTTATTGCGACGAATGAATACAGGATGAAGGATGGGTTGTTTGTCGAGCATTCAAGAAACCTACTCCAAGCCACAGACAAGGATATGAGGCTTGGAATCATGCTTATTACCTCAAGGCAGCAGCTCAAAATTTCAACCACCAAGGTGCAGGCTACCAAGCATTCGATAATAATGCTACAAGTAGTAGCTCAATGCAATTAGATGATTCTAGTTATCATCAGCAGCAGCATCAAGGTAATGCCAATTTCCACCATAATTACTTTGGTTGTGGTGATCAAGATCAGCTTGGTTCGAATAAGCATCATTATAACTTGGATGATAATCAAGTCATGGAACTCCCACAACTAGAAAGTCCATCTATATCCACAAGCTTAGCAACAACAGAATTTGATGGTAATAATGTGGGTTTCGACGATGAAAGGAACAATTATGGTGCGCAATTTGTCGATTGGAAATCTGTGGATAGATTGCTCGCCTCAGAATTAACTGAAATACCATCTTCTCCTCATGCAGTTGAAGCCCTGCCTCCACCGCAAAATAACTATGCCGTTAATAACCAAGGAAGCTACTTCCGTGAATGTTTTCCGGACTTGTAATGAACGTAGAAGAAAAGAAAGAAAGAAAGAAAGAAAACGAATTGAGTTATCGACGAATATGTTCGATGAATTTGGTAACGTGGGTAACAGATATTTCATGAGGACGCTACGTACCGATATAATTAATTCACTGACGATGAACTGAAGTTGTTAGAATATCAACTATTAACAATTGATTTGCATGAACGAATGAAAACGGTAATTAGAAGAAAAATCATTCTCGTAAATCTTGTGATTAGGGGATACTTGAAAAATCTTCCCACTAATTAACAAGTTTTGGACAACTAGTAGAGTCCTAAATCTCTTTTAAAGCTTTGTATCAATTGTGTAGTACTATGTATTATGTTACAAAATCTATTTTGCAATTAACTTTTATTGATATTCAGGTTTAATTGTTGTTTCGTATTAAGGAAAATTAATACAACGCCTGATTTTAAGAAAATCTGACAAAAAATTAGTTTTCAATCCAACAACCAAATTTAAGTTTGGAAAATTTAATTGTTGAATTTCACAGTTAATAAAAATATCTAATGGTTGAATTTCTTAAAAAAAAGAGAGGTGTGGGACCGATCCTGAATATTTGGGTGAGTCGTCGGACTAAAATAGTCCTCACACAAACTCTTCACACGTAAATCAATCTTTTTTTATACAAAACCTGGGCAGCTGGGCTAGTTACCCTGACTATAGGATCCAGGATTCCAGATAGCTATTAGTTGGAAACCAAAATTATTGGGTCTCACAGCTACAACATTCTCAAGAAACTAAATGCAGTTAAACACATAATGAAATATTGGAACAATTAAACACACTTTTGGAAACATCAAAATCAACATAGAACGCCTAAATACATGTATCAGCAAAAGGTGATAATGTAATACTGTGGTACCTGCACTGTGTATATTGTTGCTGCAACAATTGGTGGTCCTAGTATCACAAAAGAACCGGAGAATGCTTTTGAGCTGATCTTTAAGGCAACGGTCCAGTGTTTGCTGCAAAAGATTGGAGGAAAACATTAAAAGCCCCTCCTTAGCAAGGAAACAACGAATAATGTCAAAGAACGAGGCAGAATGTCTTGCAGAAGAGTATGGAAACTTCAGTAAACTGAGAACGATAAACAACATACAAGGAAAAACACACTTTGTTGAAACCATGACAAGCCTCAATCATAAAGGTAGAGTATAACAAGAATGGCAAGTCACTTTCTAACAACGAGCTTTTAAAGTCTTCACAAATCAAAACTTCATTGATTTCCTTCCGCTGCATAGCCAATTGCATTCCTTGAAAACAGACTTTCTTCCGCTGCATAGCCAATTGCATTGATTGAAACGAGGCTTTCCTTGTATAAGTCAACCTTGCACACTTGTACACCCTCACCAAAAATGCGAGCCTCAATTTCATCCGAAGCAAAGTTGTATGATTGCAAAACTTGATCCATTAGAAATCCAAACTCGCCATTCCTTGTAAACGCAAACGGTCCAAAGGGACAATACTCCGATAAGGGTCTGAGACTATCAAGTTTAGTCCAACACTCCTCCTTATTGTAATCATTCAGAAGCATACTTCAAATAACATGCAGTCACCAGACTCACGACCCTTTGTGCAAGCCAGTTTATCACCTATTGAGGATAATCGGGTCAAACGAGAGCTTGGTATGTGACCACCATCTGGAGCCACAAATTTTCTAAATATCTCTTTGTTAAAATTGAATGAAAGAATCACCATACCAAGATATATTTCATCTAGGTAACAGTAGTCCACGCCTAACATGAAATAGTTGCCATTCAGATATAGTCCTTGCTTATAATCAAATAAACTTGGACAATGGGTGGGCAAATCTACATCTATCCATCTCCAAGAATCAGTACTTAGGCTGTAAATTTGAACTTTTCGAACACAATCCAGAGGGCCTTTCTGCTTCCACCCCTTCGGTTTAAATGACGTGACTAGGAGCATTTTGTAATCCTTGTTCTGCGGACTCCTACTTAATGAAATATATTAGATATAGCGAAACAACAGGAGCTAATCCACTTCGGCATCAAATCCGAAGGCAACAAAATCCGCATGTGAATTTCCATTAATAAACGGTTTTGCGAGAAGTCTGCATTGTTTCGTAGCAGGTTCCAGAGAGCAATATCCTTGGCTTTGTCATCATGTATGCAGATTATCCCATGACAGGAAGCTACCATCTTTCCTCGACGACGATCATCAGAATCGTTTTTAAAACATGGCCGCTTACCTAGATCTTCAAATACCTCCAAGCTTTCACCAGAAAGCACGGAAAACTGAGATACATCATCGATATTGGATGCGTGCTGATATTGGCAAATGAACGTGCCTAACTTTGATTTGCTATCTATCATATTGGCATGGCGATAGATGAAATCGGAGCTTTTGATGAGTGCATACCATGATTTACATACAGACTTGAATCGCAACAACGATTTAACTGGGAGACACATCAAAATTTCTAAGAAGGCATCTTCCGGCAGAAGAACACCGCCATTCCCCATCCCGATGAACCACTTAATTATTAGGTTGCAGAAACCTAATCCGTCAACAAAATATATGGATCAGTTGAAGATCTGAATAATACGAGTATAAATTTAAAAATTCTTTAATTACGACATATAATTCGTTCAAACAAAATCGATTGCTTAATTTTGGAGTAGTTAGAAAACTTCAAACTAACACTAGATAGAACAAGTATTTCAGCCGCACAAGGTGTATGTATACTAGAGAACCGTTGCCACGGTGGTAGGATGGACCAAAAAGAAAGACATGACCAAGCATAAAAACGTTATACCAATGGTGTATTAACTAAAGGATGATGTCAGATAAATCCTTTATTTTTTTTATTTTTAACGGATTTGTAATAAAGAAACTGAATTACCAAACTATTCATACTTCTTTGGTCGTCTTTTTCGTCGGTATCATTGTGGGTTTGGTTGTAAAAATCATATTTCCGAGGGATTTATAATTCTATGGGATTATAAATTCTATGAATCATGTAAATCCCAGATGTGTTTGGCAACTTAATAAAAAGTCTTATGATTTTTATAAATTTTATATTTAAAATCTCGTGTTCCGTTTGGTAGCGCTTGTAAAATTTAAAAGTTATAGTAGATTTTCATATATATATATTGCTTTTTTATCATACTATAATCTCATCTTAAGGGCGATCTAATTTTCTTTTTTTGAATATAAATAGAATTTAATTTTTTGTAAGATAAATAAAATTACATTTATTTATTTTTTTGTTTGAAGATAAATAAATTATTTTTATTTATTATTATTTTTTTAAGATAAATAAATTATATTTATTTCTATTATTTATTATTTGAAAACAAATAAAATTATCCGGCCATAAATTTTTATTTCTATATATTGTTTGTTTAAAGATAAATAAAATTATTCGGCTATAACCATTGTGATTTATTGTTTTTTCTTCTTTTTCTTTCTTTATATCATGAGTAGTTAATCTTCTTCTTTGATTAGGGATGATTTCAAAGTCCTGAATAATGAAATTCTAATTTCTTGAATCAAGTTTGTTTTAAGTTTTATTTTTATTGTTGATTATTTTTATTATTTTTATTATAAGAATATTGATGTGTTATTTAAAGTGATCAATTAAATCAACCTATTAATATTTTTATACTAGTTTTGAGTTGTGTGATACGTGTAATTGTCAGTCAACTCTTTACACAAGTAGTACATCGCAAGAACTAACAGAGGGATTCTGTTAAACAATTATATAGAGAGATAACACCAGTAAGCGGGCCGAGCCTATATGTCTGATGCTAGGATCAACCTGATTCACAAAGTGTAAAGCGTTCGACTAATTTCCATCTTGAGAGCTTATTTATGGTGGGTTAGTTGGATAGAATAGTCGAGCACTTATGTATTCAGTGAAATAAGGAATTGCGGGGATAGCAGAGCTTATTGCTATTCTACGGTTGGTAACATTATAAATTCAATAAAAAATAAACTTGTATGATTAAATTTCGGTTCAGTGACGGTGAAGGATTCCTTAGTCATATTTCTTCTCATTGTTTGAAATAAATTCTTATTACTTTATTTTATTTACTTCGTTCAAAATCTAAAACCGCACTTTTTGGTTACTTTATAACAACTAGAAACCCACTGCTCTTCGTGGGAACGAACTCCTTGCCATTATATTACTAGTTAATTTTGTGGAAAGAACTGAACTAATTTTTTGTGTTAACAACGCTCATCAAAGCTCCTGAAATATGAGAAGCATTGCTCAAAAGAAATATTTTCTTCTTCTTTTTCTAGTTTTTCTATCTTCTTAAATAATTGTATCCTTTCTAGTTAACTGGAAATTTTGTTTTAAATTTAGTTGGCTATTAACATTGTATCCTTTCTCCAACCATATATTATCTCCCGATATGAGGTCCTAGGTAAACTTTATTTTCTTTCTAATATTGTATTTGTGGTAGCAAATAGTTTATTTAGTTTAATCTATAATTTTAGTCCCAGAAATTGTTAAAAACCTTTCTGATGTGTTTTAGAAAGTGGTAAATAAAGATTCGATTCTCGAACTTGTGAAGGTGATGATTTTAGAAAATAATGATTTAAACTAACTCTAGAAAATTCCAGGAGTAAGAAAAAGACTAAATAACTTAAAGATGATTTTTGAATAAATTTAAAAATACCAGGAATCAGGAATCAGGTAATTCTAACAACCTATGTGATTAATCAGATAATTCTTTTTAAATTAATTGAAGCCCAAATAATTGCCAAAATTGGTTTTGTTATGCTAACAAACAGAGGTAAATCACAAGCATGGATTATCAAAATTAATTAACTAAGCATAATCCATCAAGCAAAAGCACAACTGTTGAAAGAAAACCGTTTTTACTATTCAAAACTATGCAATTTTAATGATAAAAGAATTATAAATAATTATTAGAAAATAATTAAATCACATAAAATTGAGAAAATTACCTTATCCATCATCCCAGTAAATAGACTTAGCTCATGGTGGAAAAAGATTGCTCAAAAGTTGATTTCATTGCTCAAAATATTGATTACAAGGTGAAATAATAGTGCAACAGCCAAACAGCAACGGGTATAAACGTCACAGGAACAGGGTTCAACTGTTACAGCACAGTTTCAAGCAACAAAAGAGAGAAGAAATGGTGACAGATAGATTTGAAACAGCAACATTTAAAACTGTTGCACTGTCTTCTTCTTCAGCGGCGATGGTGAAGAACACCGATCACCGGGAGCAGCAGCAGTGACCGGCCGTAGTCGGAACTTGATCGGAAAATTGCAAAAGTGGTTCTGGAGCTTCGTATTTATAGACTTCACAAACCCTAGAGAGAGTTCTAAACCTAATAGAACTCTCTCAAATCACTTCAATTCTTCAATCCCAATCCAAACAGGGACCGAGTCCTGATTCCGGCCAAAATTGGGTTTCCCGAGCTGATTTTCCGGGATTTCTTGATGTCTTTCGATTTCTTCCAACTCTAATTGCAATGGGTCATCTTCAATTGCCGAAAACAACCCAAAAATCGCAACCAAATCCATTCCTGTTTGAAACAGGACTTTCCCGATGAGTTGGATCGGCCGATCCTGGGTTGACTCGCTGGCTCGCTGGGTTGACTCGCTGGCTCGCTGGGTTGACCCGATCCAGCTCAGCCCGATCCAAGGGTGCCCCAATCCAAAGTGTGGGTGCCTTGATCCATATTTCCGGGTGCTTTGAACACTTTTTGAGCCAATTTTTCCACAAATCTTTATTCTTCTAATGTACCTGCAAAAGCATAAAAACACGTAATAGACACACAATCGACTACTAACTCACTAGAAATTAAGGTGTAATTTAGACACTAAAATGTGTCTATCACTTTCCTCCATCAGGAACAATGGAATCCTTCCAACATTTTTTGAAACGAATTTATCATGAACTTTACCCTTTTTTTTATCCCGGTTTTTGGACCTTTACATTAAAACCTTTCGTGTCTACTACTTAAACAATCCACAAATTTACTAATTTTTTGCTAAGAAAAACGGCTTGATCCCATTACACTTAATTTCTCTATCATGGAGGTCTCCTCGGAGGGAACGAGATCAATCATGGGGGCAACATTTTTACTGTTAAATTTGTTATTTTCCTTATCTTGATAGATTTATCTCTTGGGTTAGATTTCGTGGTGATTGAAGTGACAGGAATTATAGTAGGAGGTGAAAAAAGTTCGTGTTGGTTGATTGTTGCCTTTTATTTTCTAATCCTTCATTGTAATTTTTAGTTTTATTTTCAGTAAGAGAACTTTCTCTCGACTTGCAATCGAGTGTGTAAGTTTTATTGGTATTTTAATGTTTGTAATCTATTTAGTAAAAGGTGAATAAATCCATGTAAAAACTGGTTTACTTAATATATACCATAGTGGTTTTCGGAGAGAGAAAAAACTAGCCAAGAACGACAAAGATAAAAAATAAATCACTATAACTTCTAATAAAAACGTAGCATTGGTAATTCTAGGCATGATTATTTGCTACTGGACTGCATGCTACTAATTTAGTTTTTAAGTCCTTATAACATCCACAATCATGTATGTTAAATTACTACGGTAAGAATTAATATTAGTGTATATACCGATAAACCATAGTAAGAGAATGGTTCAAATAAAACATGTTGTGTTTGGAACTTCGCCAAGGCGGAGTTTAAAACTTTGCTGACATCCAAAATTTAAGGTAGACCCACCTTTTAAACACCAACTGAAGTTCTAAACTCATCCTGAGTTTAAAACACATTCTCCACAAGTTTAATACACATCCTCCACTTTGAGTAGATATTAAAACTGTGGCCTAAGTTTTTAAGCAACTAAAGGTATTTTTTTTTAATACTAAACTTGAAGATTTTATTAAGATTGCGAATGGTTTATATAATTGATATCATCCATTACTGATTTAGCAATGAAGTTAGGCATGCTGCCATTCCAGTCTTTTGATATTTTAAATTTCCTAGCATGATTTGCCAACTTATCAGTTGGCTTATTGCAAAGTCTATTAATTTTCCTACATGACCAAGAATTGAAATGAGATAAATGAAATGTCAAGAACAATATTATGAGATTGTCATTGTAAACTTGTGTATGAACCATTTATGGCCGTAACCGCATTCTTTGATTCAGTTTCCAATATGATGTACTCCAATTGTAAATATTGTGCCCAGTAAACTCCCTCCAAAGCCGCTGCACACTCAGCTCCTCCGGATTTAGATGTCCATTTTGGTAGATACGTCTCGATCCTTGATGTTCACCTGCGAAATTCCTACAGATTAGTCCAATTCTACTGTCTTTAGTTTCAAACTTAAAAGAAAGATCACACGTAGTTGAAATGCAAGGTTCAGGAGGGGGTATCCAATGGCATTCCGTTTTCTGTACTACAACATTCTGATTACTAAGAGCTGGACTAGAACATCTTCCAATGTGCTGGTAGTTGATTTAAAATCTTATAATAATATGGATAGGATTTGGCTTGATTCCCTTGAAGAAGCATTTGCACCTTTCCTTCCACACCTCCATACTGCACAGGCAATCTGAATTATCTAGTCAATGTCCATAAATAAATTGTTATTATTATCTGAGAACCAACTTGTAATCCAACTTTGAACTGTAATGTGGTTATGCATAGATCTTCTTCCTCCTGGTACAGTTGAATAAACTGCTTGTGGAAACTCAAACTCCATAAGTATATGCTATGTGGTTTCCTCATCTTCCTTCATATTGAACAAAAAGAAACTTCCCCACCAATATTCCTCATGATTCTATCACTAGAAGTAACATTGTCGGATAAGCACTTCCAAATGAAAAGTTTAATTCTAAGCATAGTTTTTAAATTTCATACCTCTTTCCATATAGTTCTGTCAGTACTATCAACATTTTGGTTGTTAGTTTTGTTGATTTCTTTTGTTATATTTTTTTTAAACAACTAAAGTTGAATTTGAAAGTTGTTATGACTACATGGTATATTTACCATATGTGTTTACCATATATGGCATAAATAACAATTTACAATATCCATCGCCGATATTAATATGTTAATATACCATATTAGCTGGCATACCGACCATGGATGCTTAAAAAAATGCATATCGAAGTTGTTATGTGTCACGTAAAAGGGATTATTCCATATATATATTGATATAGTTATGGGTCAGGTACAAAACAACGCATTCTTCTAAGCTTGTAAGATAGGATCTCTCGTCAAGTAAAAATTCCATAGCACAAAAAATCCAAAACGAACTAAAATTAATTGGTACGAATTACTTGAACCGAATTCAAAAATAATATTGTAAAGGACAAAAGAAGCTATAAGCATAAACTTTAGATTGATAAACAGGTACTGTAGCACGTACCCAAAACAAAAACTGACACATACTTTGATAAAAGCTATTTATCTCCTAAATAAAAGATATCTTATACTACAAATCAAATTATAAAAAATAAGACGCCCGCAAACCTTATTAGATAAAGTTAAACATCACAAACGTGATAACTAAGCTACTCGGGATGACAATTGTTATTTCTGGATGAATTGTCGGCGGTGCGCATGATTTTTCACCTTCGGGAGCCAAGACATCAATCTTAACCCTAACTCCTTCATTGTGATCGTTTTTCCCACAAATAAAATATCTTGTTTTGACATGTTCCAACGTAATAGTTAATCCCACTTCATTTTTACTAATCGGATTTTTTGGGTTGCATGTATAGTGTTGAATTGGATTAACTTCTAAGACATTGTGAGCCGACGAATCATAGTGAAATAATGCACATCAAAATCAAAACATGTATCATAGTTTAATTAGATTAATTCAAAACTACTAATTACATCTATTGTCAAATAAATGAATACTAAAAATAAATTCATAAGACCTACTTAAAGTATCTCCACTATATAAGATACTGGATCCGCTCCAATCATCCATGTATGTATTTAGGCTCCAACCAATGTCTCCTCCGACCTCTAAATACTTTAAAACCACACTAGAATAGAGAATCGAGAAAAATACTAAAGAGATTGTAAATGTACTTCTTGAACAGGTGCACAATGCATTGACAAGTCCAAGTCCAACCCAATTAATTGTTTTACTTTTCTGGGTTTGCTAAGCCCACGTGCATTCCAAGACATCGGTTTAACTGGTGTTGTAATTGGTTCTATTAATGGTCTAAGTTCATTAACAAGATCTAACACATGTTCAACGATTGACAAACATCAGCAATTGACCTCAACATATAAGTCTCTTTCCAAGTCCTAATTGGGCATAATTCTGAGTTTCCACAATTTGTTTCCTTAAACTTTTCCTAAAAGTATGAACAGTAACATATAAACATTTTTTTAATATAATTCTGATTGTAAATGCACTTAAAAACTTTTTTTTTTGGTGTATAGGTTATTATATTCTTCTTGTTAACTTTGATAAACCATATAACATTATATAGTTTTTGATTATTTATACTTGGTTAATTAGTTGAAAAGGATATGCATTCCATGAATATATTTTCTCGTCAAGAAAGATATGATTGGTATTTGAAATATTTATTTTTTTTTTCTTTTTTTCTTTTTAGAGTTAAAGACTTAATTCAATTTTATATATTGTTAGTTGAGAGATTAAGCTTATTAACTATATGATTTTAAAAAAAAAGTATTCCCTTGATAAATAACGAAACAATATTAATTTAACATGATTAACGAGGAAAAAAATATCAACTAACAAGGTATAAAATAATGTGTAGGATTTATAAACATCGAACAAATTTTGATATGGTCAATAAAAAAAATATATCACTGACATACCACCCACCAATAAATTTTATACTATTTTTTGATAAAAACGCATTTGGATCTCATCAGTTTTAGGTTCGTCTTACCTTGTTCTTGTGAATGATCCACATGGAAAATCCTCTATTGTATTATGGGATTGCAATAAGAGTTAGAAAAATTACCTTGTTATTATTATAAAAAAAAACCCTTGAATATTTGATTATGTATTATTAATTTCAGTATTTAAAATTTATTTCTTTTTTTCTTGCATAAAATGATAATATAATAATATTTAAAAGTTCCTGATTTTGAGATTGAGAAGCAATTTTACAAAAAAATTAGGAGTTTTTGTTTTAGATTAACACAAATATGTGTGATAGATTGCGGTGTAGAGAAGGTGTAGGTTGAAGTTGATTTGAAATTAGATATTTATAGAGGGATTGATTTTGGACGTTGGATGAGATAGCCATTTGGCAATTTCGCTCGATAGAGTGTCTGTCGTGATGGGCAAACTGGCAAAACTAATGTTTTTCCAGCCAATTTACCTATTTTCATGTCTATAGTGTCTTGATATGGGAAAATAAACTAGTTTTCCCACGTTATAGAACTTGGCCTTAGCGGACTTTAAGTAGGAAAAAGTTGTAGTGTATTGCAGCAGCCTATAAAAGCATCGTTTTATCATTAATGTAATAAGAAAAGTATTATACCATCTAAGTGGGTCTAAATTAGTAACCCTCGATAAAATTTAATAACCCGATTCCTATAAATTAGTAATCCCCGGGGAAATTTAGTAACCTAATTCCCTGATGAAAAAAATATATCGTTGTTGTAGGGCCTTGGGCCCATATAGATGTAATCAGGGTTTACCTCATACTAGGGTTCCACGGATGTATGAATATCACACACAGATATTTCACTGTTAGATTTTTATGAAATTTTAATTTATTAAACCCAATTAGGTATTACTCACTATTTTATAATTTCACACAAATCAGAATATGATGCCATCTTCAAAACCTTTGTGAATGATATTAATTTTTCGTTCAGAAAAACCCTAATTCCGTATAACATAGTAATAAATTAATATTTGAACTTTCAACCGTTGGATTATTTCTAAATTTTGGTATATGTTATAAACCAAAGTTATATATCATACGTAAAAAATTTCATAAAGATCTAACCATGGTAAGTACTCGAAAGAAATTTATCTTTATAGTTGCTTCTACAAAAACGTAATCTAGGTCAATTATATGACGTCATGTTTATCTTCTTATAAAATCATCGGATTAAGTTCAAATTTTAGTATGTATTATATCTTAATATCATGTATCTCCTGTAAAATTTTAATAGCGATCCAATTATGGTAAATATTAGAAAAATGCGATTCTTACAACTGTGTCTACAAAAATGAAATCTGAGGCAGTCATGCGGCGTCATGAATATCTTTTTATCTGGACGTTGGATTCTATTAAAATTTTAGTATGTTTGGAGTTATATATTTATGCATACTATTTAAAAATTTCATCATAATCGTACATTGAGAAGAGTGTTTACCGATCACTACACTTGGATGATGAAATTTCCAATTTTAGGGTTAACAAAATACTTTGGGCATATATGCTAATAGTTTTAAGGTTATTATCAAGGGGCCTGAATACTTCATATATAACGGACCATATATGTGTACTTTTATTGACCATGACCTAGTCAATCCAATGGACCGGGTCTTGACCAAAAAGTTGACTGGACTTTGACTAAACCAATTCGACTCGAATTTGACCTTTTTTTAGACTCAGAAGTACTTGAGCACCATTAAAGGGTCTTTGATGTGGAAGTTTGTGTGCACAAGTACAATACATCTGTCATAAAAATCTCCTACCTATGACGATGGGAAGTTCAGAGAGGAGGCCATACTTCTGCATTTCCAAGGCGACATATTAACTTCAGACTATATAATGCTTTGAAGGAAGTTTGTCGAAACATTCATTTTCCCTAAAACTTGAATATTAAGTGGGATGTAATCCACTTGTTAGACTATAATGAGTCAATAACTTTAACAATGATATGTTGCAAATAAAAGCACGCCTCGACTTTTGTGGAAAGAAACTCACAAAAGCTACCATGAGTCAGAATTTTTTTTTTTTTTTCGGTTTCATCCATTATACTAAAGAACCAGTATAGGTTGAAATATGAAAATATAAGATCAACAATATCACACATTTTGGGATAAAGAAATTTCTCAACTATTATGGCAAGATTAGATATGGAAAGAACCCCGAATAATAGGGGGTTAAACATGATGAATTATACCCGCGTTTTTATACATAAACATGTGAAAGAAAACACATAAATTATGGTAGAAGATATGAAAAAAAATTTAGTATAGGAAGAAAGATGTAATTCTGGTTCCAGTAGTAACGTTACAAAGTAAATGTATCTACCGAGCATGGGGCAGAGATGTACTTCTGACATACCATGAGAGTTGGAATCTTAATATAAGCATTTTACTAAGAATGGTACAAGAACTGTAATGCGAGTATCATATATTATTAGTCAACTACAAGAGAAAGATATGAAGTTTAAAGGAAACAAAACTCACTATATTCTTAGATAAGTTCATACCCTAGACGTCAATTTAATGGCAACAAGAACTTTGCGCAGTCAATACACTTACCCAATTCGATTGTTTTACTAACGAATTTTATATAGTTTGATTCTAGATTTTGTATGATTTTATCCTAGACTATTGTTACATGATAATTTAACCGATATTTCAATTAGCTAAAATAAAGGTTTTTGTTTTTTTGTAAGAATTATATTTGTTGTCTTCTCTTATAGAATGAAAAATATATCATTTCCACGAGTCTGAAATACGTTGGAGTTTTTAAGATGTACTCTAAAGTACTTGAGTTATAAGGATCATTTGTGCATTATGATGAAAAGTATATCATCTTCATGAACTGTAACACTCTAAAGTAAATGAGATAAATTTTCTTTTGTTACGTAATAAGGCCACACCACTAATTAGATGAAGCTCTTAAGGAAATAAACAACTACTTGTTGAACTGTTTCCTTATATAGTGTCATGCTATGATCGGATCATCACAAGTAATAGTTGAGTGAAGCAATGTTCAATCTTTGTTTCCTAATTGGCATAAAGATTAAAAGTTACATGAGCTTTGTAAGAACCAAGAGCTAATCACACTTTGTTAAATTCCTGCGAAATCCATTCAAACGGTTATCATACGGAAACTCACTATGAGAATGAAAATGCATATATATATATATATATATATATATATAATGAATGTGAAAGGAATAACATTTCATAGAAAATAATGAGTCAATTAGTCTAGTGAACTGTAAAGTCACTCATACTTGGAAAATTGAATCCATATCGATCGTCACCGATAATTTAATGTTGGGGATTGACTCATTCAGGTTTTTACATTACCATAAAGACACTTTGGTTGTGACATGATGTTCTGTTTTGAAAGAACTCAAATGGGCATCCCTTTATTTGAGTGAACAAGAAAATGAGAATTACAAAGATTGAAAGAATGCAAAGTGACGACATCTCTCACAATTAAAGCTTTCTAAAGTATTAGAATCACCACATCCCCTCTAATTATGCTTATAAAGTAATAGAACATATCACTTTTTTTACAAAGTCTTTATTTAGTAAATTGGATTGAGACCATCATAAGATGCATATGGTAAACAACCCGTTCTTTCAAAAGAAACAAAGTGATATTTGTGAACTTATCCATGTAGAATACGGACCATTCAAGTGATTTATGGCTCCAGTGGATGATTCAAAGTGTTGAATTAGTTATTTTTCACAAGAAATGATGCGTTTTTGAAACAATCCTAACACATATTACACATTTTAAGGGCTCACCACCCTTGTTAATGCTAGAGAGTTTACATCAAAAGAACTCGATTATTGTTGTATGTTTAATAGGATCAGTGTAGAGCATCCTATACCACATGGTCTCGCAGAGGCTACCATCAAAGGTTATAGATGGTGTCTAAAACATAAGTTATGCGTATAAACCTTCCTATAACTGTTTGTGGGATATGCAATATTATAAGATCTTCACTTATTCATTTTATAACCCATAATAGTAAACCATTTATGCGTACGCGTTGGTAATTGGATATAAGCCTGACATTTGTATTCTTACGCATTTATGGTTGTGTTGTATATGTGCCATTACGACCCCACATCGTATTATAATGGTTCATTAAAACGGTTAAGTAGTAATGTTGGATATGGATTTCCAACAATTATCCGCATTTTGAAACCTTTGGAAGGCGATCTCTTAACCGCTAGATTTGCGGATCGTCATTTTGATGAAACAATCTTCCCGTCGCTCGGGGAGATAAGAAAAATGATTTCTTAAGGGAACGACATGAATTGTCGTGGTGTGTTTCCACTCTATCTCATATTTATTCTTGTACTACACAAATATAAATATGAAGTGAAAAAAATAATCAATTTTCAGAAAGTGCACTGATAACGGTAAAGTGACAAGATCACACATATCAGCTGTAAATATGCTTGTGAGGTTATATATCTTCAGTAAGAGGTACACCATAGACTAAGGTGTTGCAACTACACTTGGTGAAAGTGTAGTTGAGGTCGTGGCTCCATAAAGGAAGATGGAGAGTCCACCAGGTTCGATCAATACTCACCTAGAAAGGAAGTAGGTGAGCAAGACATAACCTAATTCATATCATCAATGAAATCATCTCATTAAATTGTCTCTAATTATGTCCATGAATCAAAATGGAGGACGCTCCGAGGTTTAATGATTCTAGAGAACAATTAAATCCTAAAGGATTATGAAAAAATACGCACGAGTCAATGGAAAGATCATGCGAGCATGCTTATGATTATTATTTTAATATAAAATTGCTCAAATAAATAGAGCACGATGAGATCAAACCATGCTCCTTGTTGCTTAATATCAACAAGAGCATATTTGGCTTACACAATCCATGTAGAACTTGGTCATTTGACGAATAAACATGTATTTGGAGTGGTAATGCTAACTTACCAAGTGTAAAGCCTGTGGGACATACATGATTATTTGTCACAAAGCGGAGCGAGAAGAATAAAGTCTTAAAGTATAAAGATTCCCTCTGTGGCGCGGGGTTTCTCACAAAGCCCTGCAATTGTTTATTTTATTGTAATGAATGTTATAATGTTATACTACTTAGTTATCTTGGTAGTTTCAAAAGGACTTGAAATGCAGCATTTTTATGTGGTTAATGCATATCTTTGTAAGGATTAAGGGATAAAAATATTCACAGAAGTGTATGATAAACTTTTTCTGCCCAAGTCAAATGACTCTAAATCACGGAGTGCATTTGCAATTAGATCGGAACGGTCACTTATGGATTGTAATAATCTGGCGGATTTGGTATACCCTCTAAGTGACTATTTGATTGGGAAGGGATATACAAGTAAGGTATTTCTCCATGCGTACTCACAAATAAAAGTTCACAATTTGGAATTATAGTTATTCATGTCAATGATATAGACATTACATGTACTCTTGATAATATAAGAGACTTTACAAGCTGTTTGAAATCCGAATTCGAGATGAATAATATTGAAAAAGATCAATCGAACACCGAGCTTGTGGTGTATTATACCACTAGTTTGCATATGTCCAAAGTTGTCAGAAATTTAACAAGAACATGCATCATGCTAGTACTCCCATGATTATTAGTTGGGGTTCAAATGTAAGTAAGTGAAAATTTCGTCTAAAGGAAGGTGACGAAGATGTGTTGGGAGATGAAATTCCCTTATCTAAGTGCAATAGAAGCACTATTGTACTTAGCATAATATACACGACCAAATATTTCATCATCGGTGAACTTGTTAGCTAGATATAGCTTAGCGCCGACGCAACGTATTTGGAATGATATAATGAATGTAATCATATATTTAAAAGGAACCATTGGCATGAGTTTGTTTAATCCCTGCAATGACGCAAAAGAACTGCTAAAGGAAGTGTTAAAAGTTGTTGATTATTAAGGTACAATAATCTTTTCTCCCACGAATGTAATCCGGGGGGACATGACTGACTTATTTACTAAGTCATAACTTATATTCACTTTTAAAAAGTATATGACTAAAGGAACTGTCTGGAAACTCATCTGAATGGATCAGGAAGGAATGCCGACATCAGGGGGAGGATCCAAGGATATGATATAAAGATATTTTACTTCAAAAATGTGAAGTTTTGTTGAACTCTTTTTTATTTCGATCGATATTAGTTTTTCCCACAGGGTTTTTGTTACTCGACAAGGTTTTTAATGAGACAACAACAACAACATCGGGTATCTGCTGAAGACCCAAAGATCACATTGATATTGCTGAACAATATCGGAATCGAAAAAATGAAATACGATAGTTGCTAAGCGAAACCACTTTCAAAATCTACACAACGAAGCAAGGAGTATCGCAACAGTTTTCAGCACAAGTCAACTAGTAGTAGTGATATTACTATTACACATCAACACTGGGTTCTCGCAAATCACCCACGAGATATACAAAAGATACTTGCATGGGTATTCGGCAAAGGCATACTTGTGGAATCATCGCGTTGTAATCTTTTCCATTCGTCAAGGTTTTGTCCCACTGGGTTTTTCCTTGTCAAGGTTTAACAAGGCAACATATGCGAATCCAACTATGTCCTAAGTTTTCTTAATATTGTACTTTTTTTTCTTAGTTCAGGTTTTGTCCTTATGGATTTCCTTGACGAGGTTTTAATGAGGAAACTAACTTAGATGATCATCAAGGAGAAAATTACATGTGAATGACTACATCTGAAGAACTATCTTCCAAGTACTACATGTGAAGCACTACATATGAAGCAATACTATTGGACCGCACAAGGGAGAGTGTTGTAGGGCCTTAGGACCATGTGTGTGCGACCCATATAGATGTAACCAGGGTTTACCTCATAGCCTATATAGAGAAGCTCAAACCTATGTAACATGTAACTAATCTCTAATGAATAAGAGTTTTCCTTCTTTTGTTCTTCTATATTCTACCTGGCTATATTGGGGCCTACGAAAATTATTTTGGCCATACGACTAAAAGTTAAAATAGGGTCATTATGGCAAGAAAAAACAAAAACCCATTATCCAACTATTTATGTAATTAACTAATATGCTCGATTATTATTAATTAATTTAAATGTTAGTTAAACTTAATTAGTGATTAAAACTAGATATAATTAGTCTTAGATTGTAAGAATTAGAGCAGAGTTATTTTTTAAAGTTTGTAGAAGAAGGAGAAAGGTTGGGGAAAACTAGGGTTTTGTGATTTGGTAGTAAAGATGAAAATTTATAGTGACGATGAGGATTCTAGTGGTGATGATGAAGTGGGTGTATCTATGTATCACCAATCATACTACGAAAGAGAGTTCGATCCTACCAATCTGGATTATTTGTTAGGTGAACAAGAACGTGTGAACCAAGGCATATTTGATGAATTTACTCATGCAAAATGAAAAATCTAACTGGGAAAATGAAGGTCTTAATTCTTCCAATGGTCAGGTATACGTTATTAGGATCTCCAAACATGTTTTTCAACCTTATAATCGCCCAAAAGTGGATTTTTTGGAAAATTTTGAATTGTTTTCTAGATATGTTCTACCCAGAATCGTTGGATAAGATAACATCGTATCCAACGATTCTATATCTCCTGGAGAATATGAACCGGAATCGGTGGATGTGGTCATGAAAAACGACCGATTTTGGTATATATTTTGGTGGAATTGGTAAGTCAAATAATCGGCATTTATGGATTCATTTAACGAACGATTCCATCCCTTGAAGATTTTCTCAAAATTCTCCAAAGAAAGAATCGTTCAATAGGTGTTGCTCTATGCGCCGATTCTAATTGAAAAAGTGTCCAGAGAGTTCCACTTTGATGAAAGCTAGAATCAGCACACAAGTCAGTTCACGTGTGCCAAATTCCAGCCTTAGGGGATTTTTTTCAAAAATTAGACAAGGCAGAATCGGTCGATATGCGAGGACATAAAGGATTATTCTTTAGAATCGTTTGCACGATTGTCTCATGTCCACCGATTCTGTTAGGCTAATTTTTTTGATATGTGTTGTATATTGTTGAAACACTCGGCAACGATCAACCTGTACCCGTGTCTCAGATGGGGCATGATACTTCTGACCACTGCTACACTGATTTGGTGTGGGAAAAGAGAGACGATGTGATGACACATTTTTGTGTCTAATTTGTCCGTAATTATCTATTTTGATAGTGCTCGATTTTATACTTTTTGTGTGATTTAATGTGTTTGTAGGTATTCTTGAGAAATAAACATTTGTTAAAAAATCGGCTAAAAAAATGATAAAGGCACCAGGGAAAATTGATAAAGGCACCTAGAAAATTGATAAAGGCACCCCTAGCTTGGATAGGGGCACCCCCTTTCAATTTCAAAAAACCAGAAAGAGCGGGAAATTTTCTTTCACGCTTGAAGAGTTATCTGCCTTGATTGGAACCGAGATTTTTGGGATTAAAACAAGTAATCAATATCTCAGTATGACGCAACAATCAAACTTGACTAAAACATGTCATTTCTGAGTGTTTCAAAACCGTAAAAGTTGGTTGGAATCTGAAGTTAACCGGAAAAAAAGAAATATTCTCTGATTCAGATTAACAAGAATTTGAGTTGTTTTGGATTAGATTTTGAGTCCTTATCGATCCAAGAGGACTAGTTAGGGTTTGTGGAGCCTATATAAAGCAAAGATATCGAGTGAAAAAGAGCAGAGCTTCAATCGAAAAAAAAAAAAAAAAATAGTGTTGTTGTTGTAGGGAAGAATAGGAATAGGCGACGATTTCTTCAATGTAACAACAACGTTTATCTTCGTCTTTGCAACGTTTATCTTCAGCTGTAACGGTTTCTTCAACCCATTTGCAACGGTTATCTTCAGAACAGTAATGTTTATCTCCAGTGGAAGCATTTTCTTTTTGTAATAGTGGAAACAGTTGTCTACAACGCCAGTACACCATTGCAAACTCTCTGTTTAAATAATTTTCACAATTTTCATCTTTGTAAACAATTTTTGAGCCATAAATACACATCTTGAGAGTGTTTACAACATGAGAAGCTAGACCCCATTGTTGAGGCGACGGAGAAAGCCATTTTTCCAATAATAAAGTGGTAATTCTTATTTTATTAATTTTTGAAATTCTTTATGATTATTTGCTTTGAATTAAATTTGAAAAAAATGATTTTTATCAATTAGTTGTTCTTTCTTTTGATGGGTCATGCTTAGTTTAGAGCTTTTGATGTCTCATACTTTTGATTTACAACTATTATTTTGAAAATCTAACTTTGGCAATATTTTGAATAAATTGAATATATAAATTGCAAGATAATTATTAATGCTAAATCACTTGAAAAATTGGCTAATGGTGGAATCCTTAGTCTCAGTTCTTTCCATAATTTTAAATCAATTCTATATTAATCTTCTTTATGTTTAGTACTAAAAATTAGGTTTAAAAATCAAATCTTTACAAGTCTGAGTATCAAATCTTTTACCACTATTTCTAAACAACATCACAATGCAAAGCAATGGTTTGTAGACAAAGGGATAAAAATCAAACAAGCATTAGTCTTAGGTAACCGTTCGAGGCATGATCGTTTAGAAACTTTTTACGAGAGAAGTGGCAAGATTGAAAGTCACTGGGGAAAGGACAAACCGTATGTGAAGAAGACGCGTAGGGTCTACATTACTAAATCAAAGAAGCATGAGTGCACCTTTAAGATTATAGTGCGTAGACGCGATGGTGTATACAATCTATGTAGAGTGTTGAATGGTTGTCACAATCATGATGATCTGGAATCTCTTATTAAACACGTTGTCGTTTGTGGGTTAAAACCACATAAAAAAGAAGCGGTAAAGTCGATGAAGGAAACTACATCAAGTAATATCCTTGGGAAGATCAAGGAGAATGATCCTAAAAACTTTTCCACTTTGAGGAAAATCTACGCGGAAAGGGCAAGCATCAGGATGACGTTATGGGATGGTAGAGCGGTTATGGAACAATCTCAGTGGTTAGTCGAGCAACATAAATACAGAATGAAGAAGCAGGTAGTGGACGGCAATGTGACTCATATTTTTTTGGCGCATCCGAAGATGATCCAATTGGATCAATGCTTCTATTAAGTTTTGTTGATAGATTGCACTTACAAGACAAACAAGTACAACATGCCGTTGCTAAACCTATGTGGCCACATTTCGGATAAACAAACTATCTCGGTGGCATGGGGTTTTATGGATCAGGAAAATGAGGTGAGTTTTATTTGGATGTTGGAAACCTTGAAAGAGATTTACCATAGCGATCAAATGCCTAGGATCATAGTGACGGATAAGGATCATGCACTAATGAATGCAATAGAGGTGGTTTTCCCAGATGCCAAACAATTTCTTTGTACATGGCACATACAATGCAACATCAGAGCATATTACAGGGGCCATATCCAGAGGCCAAAACCACAGAAGGGTGTTTCTCGTGAGAAGGCTGGGGATGATCGTCTTAGTAAACTAACTCGGGAGGAATGAGAGGAAGAAAATAAGAGAATGGCACAAAAGTACAAAGATAATGAAGTGAACTGAAAAGCTTTTCAACAGCATTGGGATTTGATGGTACATTCGATGTCCGAGGCAGAGTACAAATCTAATTTGAAATTTTTTAAATATGTTTGGACTAAGGTTGCCGAGAAAGCGGTGGTTTATCACGTGAAGCAATTATTGGAGATGCATAAAGAAAAGTTTGTGTACGTGTATACCTACCAACATATGCATTACAAGAATGAGGCAACAAGTATAACAGAAGGGTCTCATGGACGATTGAAAAAACTACTTCAGGGGAGTCAAAATAATATGGTTATGGTACAAGAAGCTATCCATCAATACACCATGGAGGATCACCAAGATTCAGATCCAAATGGAAGAGAGTGGGATGAAAGTTGTGACCACGTAATCAAATGATAACCGTGCATTGCTAAGGGGTAATTCTTATAGGGTGTCGTATTGGGCTATCCATTACATGATAAATGATTATAAGTATTTTGAGGATAACGAGCACGGGAGAAAGAAGATTGTTTGTTCTTGTAAGATGATAACGGCCATAGGGATCCCGTGTCTTCACATCATTGCTAGAAACCCCCAAGGGATTCGTTTGATCCCATCGATCCGTTTTAAAAGCAACTTACTTTCACACCATACCCGATAGAAGATGTAAGTCAATCATTTGTAGACACGGATCTTGGGAGAAAAATAATTGAGGGCTACTCCAAAAAGAACAATTTACAATGATAAATTTTGATAGACGACTTGGTCCTCGCCGTTCATCCTTATATGAAACCGGTTAAAGAACCAACTAAGCTACCGTACGGGTAGACCACCTACCAAATTGGATAGGAAACAAGAAAGGAAAGAATACAATGCGGCAATGAGTAACCAAAGAGACCCTTCACCACATGAGCATACCGAGGCTATGTATGAAGAATCTCCCGCTCCAAAGAAAAGGGGTCGCCCGAAGAAGCAAGAAAGTGGACCAAGTGGGCAAGAGCATACCGAGGCTATGCATGAAGACGTTCCCGCTGCAAAGAAAAGGGATCGCCCGAAGAAGCAAGAAAGTGGACCAAGTGGGCAACAAGCCAAGTCAAAGGATCAAAGGGATCCCATTGTTCCAACGCAAGAAAGTCAAGCAAGTACAGCACAAGGCAAGGAAAAGGTTCTCATCGTCCCTTCGCAAGAAAGTCAAGCGAGTACAAGACGAGTATGAATAAAAGGGGAAGCAAGGCAAAAGGTGTCCATGGGTTCCCCATAAGAGTTGTTGACTATAAAAGAGGCAATTGGTTATCAAGTTACACCTAGGGATGTGTGGGGTAGACCACATCGAACGTGTTATACGATATTCCATGAGTATCTTATAAAACTCTCTTCAATCATTCATCCCTACGTATTATCTACCGACGACGTGGATGGGGATGAAATTGTGGATTTCACGTTGCGTCCGAACAAATAGGCCATTTAAGTTTGTTGGATGATGAGAACCTAACACAATGCTAATATTTTAGAAAGATGATGACCTTACGACTACAAGAAGACAAGGAATTTACATCTCGGTGATGAGGGAAGGTACAATGGAAGATAAAGAAGTTGAGTTCGACGAATTGGTTTCTCGTGTTCAAGGACCGAAGAGGGATGAACCAATTACCAATAAGCATTGGATAACCATGCCTCGATGTGTCCATCTCTTGGCGGATACATGGAGTTACGTTGTTCATTATTTTGGTCAGGGAGCATCTCTTACCTTCACACCAAGGAAAACAAAGTGTGATCTAAGGATAAGAGAATTGTTATAGCCAAAATTAGCAACATACTTTTTATCGGTCTTAGGCTACGCGAAGATTGTATATTACCTCCATTGTGTAGGTTCACTTATTTTCCAGGTTTCATCAACAACACCTCTAAGAAATGGCTGAAAAATACGAGACCAGCATGAAACTTTGGGATGAATTGGTCGAGCCGGAACAAATCAATGGTACAATCGTGTTGAATTAAGTATTTGCCTTTTGTTAACAAATGAACTATCAGATCTCCATGGTTTGTAGCTTTCATATATTAAATAACCACTCTTAATGAATGAAATGGATTTGCTTTTGGTTACTTTGAATTGTTGCTAGATTTTATATATAAAAAAAAACAGTTGCAGGATAAATTGAAAATGAGTTACTCAGAATCGGTGGATACGACACATACGTGTTGATCGATTCTGAATCACAAATACCAGAGAGTCATTCAGAATCGTTGGATACATAAGTGTTCTGCCCACCGATTCTATATCTATTGCGAAAACTTGCAATTGTCTCAACAGGTGCAGCTGGATTCGATGGACACGATGTGCATTGTCCACCGATTCTGGATCATAATTGCAAAAATTTAATATTCTTTACCACTAATAATTTAACGTAACAACGAATAACGAACTTCAAACCATTCGTATACCATATTAAATCATAAGTTCATCCTTCCATCCACCAACAAAATAAAAATAAGTATCCGAATAAAAAAAACAAACTAGGTAACGCAACAAGTCTTAGTTTAGGATAGCCAACAAGTATTAAAAACATTGATTAGGTATCATCCGCAGGAGGAGCGACACCATCATCTTCGCCATCAGCAGCACCAGCGACAACATCATCTTCAGCAGCAGTCTCTTCAAGGATTGCATCTTGGGCTCTCCAATTAGCAATATCCTCTCTTAAGTTGGATGCCACTTCAATCACCTCCTCAAGCTCCCCCATTTCCAGGTGACACAGGAGTTCTAAGACTTCATCCAATATGGTCTGGATGGGGCAGCAAAGGTCGCGGCTAACCTTTTTTTGTGGCCTCCTATCAATGTCACACTGTCTGGTTGGACCATAACCTCTTTTACGAGCGTCCATAATGGCTATACAAATAAACAAATTGAACAACAAAAAAATCAATCAATAGTCTCTAGTTCAAGTAATCAATAATCAACAAAAAATACAATATCACACAACTATTAGTAGTTCAAGCAATCAATAATCTCTATTTCAATCACCAGCAAAAAAATATGTATAAAATAAACAAAACATAGTCGGTGGATAAGACCATCTTTATCCGTCGATTCTAACTGTAAAAGCTATCAGAAAACATCAAGTTGGAATCGTTGATCAGGTAGCATGTCTAGATAACGATTCCTCTTACTGATAAAACACAAAAAATTTCATATCCAGAATATTTAGATATGGTTTGTAGTAACCAATGATTCTCATCAGGTAGTGGTAAAAACATGAAAGCAGGGGAATCAGTGGATAATCGTCTTCTCCAACGATTCCAATATACAAAAAGTATAAAAAATAAAAGACCAGAACCGGTGGATAATAAGGTGTCTTATCTAACGATTCAAGTATAGAAAAAGTAAAATAAAATAAAAAGGTAGAATCGTTGGATATGATCTGCCGTATCCAACGATTCTGGCAATGGTAACTTTGTACGAGGAATATGAAACAACAATCGTTCAACATGGATCCATAGTATCCAACGAATCTGGTGTATGTTCTTCATGCTCATGAAGAACACAACCAGAATTGTTGGATACGATGGATCCATATCAAACGATTCTTAAAAAAATCAGGACTTTGATTCACAAAAAAGAAGATTTCTACACATGAATCTATCACAAATGCTATTATAAATAAGGGTTTATAGAGATTTTACCTTGTAGTTTGCTCCAGATGATGGGATTTTGTTTTTGGAAAAGTTAGGGTTAGGGTTTTAGAATTTGGAAAGTTTGATGAAAATATAAAGTTTTTTTTTTATTATTTTTGTTTTAGATTTTGTTATATTTGGAAAATAGTGAAAAGGGGAAAGGTTTTTGTATTTATATTTTGATTTTAGTATTAGAAGTAATTAATAAATACTATTTTAATAATTTTTATAATAACTAAATATACATTTCTTATCCCATATTCTAGGTGGAAACAAAATTTAATAGGACCAAAATAATTTCAATAGACCCCAATATACCAAGATATTCTAGTTATACTACAGCAACCGTCTCCGTTCTAGCAAAAAGAAAAAAATCGTCTACCCCAAAATCACGTAGCATATGACATTTTATTAATCCGGCGATACCGGTTCTAGGAATTATCAATTAATCCTATCTACAAGATCCATTTAATGGGTAGTCTATCCATAAATTTGGTTTTACTCGATGGTCCTTTTTCATGATTTTGGACCAAAAATCATATCCCAGGTTTATAACACGTGCAAAAATTATAAAGCGTATTTTCTAATTACCTAAAAACCCTCATATATATAATAACATTCTAGGTCAAGTCTAATTACTTTCAGTTTCTTATCCAACAACGGAGAGCTCTGGCCATGGCGATTGATGGTGAAAAACTAAAGAAATCTAATTCTCTCTACAAACTAAAACCAGTGACGGAGATAAATAACATTTTAGGTCAAATCATTTTTTTTCTGTGTTTAATTTCTAGATCTAAGCTCTGGCGAAGATTTTTCCTTTCTCTCAATTAAATATCTGTGATGGAGGAAGAGAAGAGAAGAAGCAAGTGATAGCGAAGAAGAAGAAGATTCAATATAGATCGGTGAAGAAAAAGAAGAAAAAGATATAAATTCATCGATTTTGGATTTTTTCTAAACTTTTTAATCTTTTTCTTCATCTGGATTTGATATTCAATATTGAAGATGAAGGTTGTCTATTCAAAACGATATGATTTAGTCAATTAAAGTGATGATTAATCCTCTTTCTATTTCCGGTTAGTTTGATTTTACTTTTTTGTTATTTTTATTTTTGATTAAATTGTTTTGGTTTAAATTTTTAAATGTTATTGTAGGATCGTATAATTTGGAGATTTTATATGATCATATAATAACCCTAAATTTATCTTTTTATATTTTTTCTTTCAATACATATTTTCCTTCAGTACATATCAGTATGTATTGTTGGATCAATATGTACCGTGAGATCATATTTTTTCCTTCAGTACGTACTTCTCTCCAGTACATATCAATATGTACTGCGGGATCATACATTTTTTCCTTCAATACCTTTTTTTCTTCAGTATATACCAATACGTATCGTGGTATCATACACTTTTTCCTTCGGTACAAATTTTCCTTCAGTATATACCAATATGTACTGTGGGATCATACCTTTTTTTCCTTCAGTACATATCAATATGTACTATGAGATCATATATTTTTTTCCTTCAATACCTATTTTCCTTCAGTACATACCAATATGTACTAAATGATCAATATGTACTAAATGATCAATATGTACTGCTTTTGGCGATTAATAGAGATCTTCTTCTTCTTTTGTTCTTTTACAGCTTCTTTTCTTCTTCTCTTTTGTTGGTGGTGCGGGAATACTATCTTCTTCTTCTACTAATTGATTTCTTCAATTTTGGTGAAGGAGCATGATATGAAAAAAAGATATGTTTTTATTGATGATTTTGATTTCTTTTTTCGTTGATGAATTTTTGGTATTTCAGATCTGTTTTTGTTGATGAATTTTTGGTATTCGATTTCGTTTTTGTTGTTGAATTTTTGGTATACAGATCTGTTTTTTTTTTGTATTTTCGTTTAGGTTTTTTCGTTTTAATGAAAGAAACAGAGAGAGAAGTAGTTTCTCTAATATCCGCGCGTATAATAAGAAGGGCATTCAGGTCCTTTTGCTAGACCAAAACATTTTTGGACCTCCGATTAAATGCTTTTTCTGGATGGACTATAGATAAAACGGATCCGAATTTTCTGGACCAACCAGTAAATTACCCGGTTATATTCTCAATGGATCCGAATCTATATTTCACAACCCGCTTTCTACAGTTTACCACTTTCGTCTTCGAAAGACTTCTTTTTCTCTCCCCCTAAGATTTCACACTAACAAAAATCCTCATAAGCAAATCCGATCTAAATTCTGAAAATTAAACAAAACCAGAAAAAACATATTAACTAGGGTTTCATACTATCACTGGTTTCTAGAATCATTCTTCTCTTCTCTCTACTGTTAGAACCAGAAGCTCAAAATTGGGGGATTAAAATTGGTGATGGGGTTAAAATTGATCCCACACCGGTTAAATTTTTGTAAAATTGAATTGTGATTGTAATGAAAGATAATAATAATTCTTTCAGTTCGAATATATTAGTAATGGCAGCTCCAAGAAATGTAATTAATGACGGTGGAAGACAACAAAGGGATGAAGAAAATCTGTTATTGAATGAAGATTCACCAACTAGTAAGAAACCAATTGGAGCGAAATTAGAAGGGAAATTCCCATTAACAAGATGGGAATTGGCTGCTGCCATTAGTGTTTTTTTGGTTTTCTCGATTGGTCTTATATCTATTTATTTAACTATGCCTCCTGCTCAATATGTTAATATTAAATTACCTCGCTCCATTTCAGATCTTCGAATTCTCAAGTAAGTTTTTACACCATTTTTGGATATTGTTTTATGATTTTTATTTTTTGTTTTTTGATTTTATTGAATAAGTTGCGTTTAAACAAACTAGAAGATAAAGTGTATTATTTTCTTGTGATTTTACATACATTGGACTATGATTTCACCTAGAATGCCTGGATTTATTACTTTGATGTTTTAGGAAATTTTAGCAATTTTTTTTTGCTTACGCCAGAAAGAAAAGAAAAGAAAGAAGGAAGCAACCTTTCTTATGTCTAGGATCATATCGGAGTTATTCTAATCCAAAACAACTAAACTCCTCCTTATGCGTATTCTTTCTACAATTCATGTGGTAACTCTTTAGAACCCTTAAGTTGAGATCTTACTCTTTAAGTTGAAACAAATTGTGATAGCTATAGAGATGAAGCCTTCTGCGTTCACATCACCATAGAGGTACATCCTAGATGAAACAAAGCATTTATAATTCGGTTCAACAGTGTCCCCAACTTTGCTTGCCAAGTTTCTTTTTCATGTATACCGTGTAGAATCTCAACTGCAATGCATGGAATAAAGATATTGGAGTGGATTCGCTTTTTGGTACAATACTTGAATTCTGAGAATGTAGAATGCTATGCAATTCCGGTATTTGTTCACTCGTTATTTCTTCCTCTTACTAGCGTATACATTAGACTCCGAAAATAGGAGTGATTCTTTTAATCGTTGTCTTTAAGGTTGTGTGTTTAGGATTTGTAGTCGTTTTTAATAATTTGTTATCAAATTTGGAATTGGATAGTGGTCTTAGAAATAGTTATTTTCGTCGGAGCATTGCCTCTGTTCTGTTGCTGGAACAGATTTGGTCAAGTCATGTTTTTCTTGCTTGTACTTTAAACTCTATTCTACATATCAGCATATCCAATTAGGATAAATTCTGAATGTTATTTGTTCCAGTAAATATATCTTGTTATACGTTGGGACTTGGGAGAAATGAGATGTGTGTTTAGAAAACTGGAATATACTTAGAACTTTCGAGAAATTCCTTCCTCTTTTGAGTAAACAGAATTTTCTTCTTATGTCCAGTTATTGTGAAGTAATGACATTGTGAATCAATTCCTACGGAAAATTTTGAGAACAGACTAGAAGGCACTTTGAAAAAGCTAGTGAATATTATTACGCTTTGTGGCATAACTGCACTAGCTGGTTAATTGGTTACTCAGAATAACACCCCAACCTTGGAAGAAAATTCATCTGATCTTTGAAATTTCTGCATACTGTTGGTAACATGATCTTCTTAATATAGTTATGGACATGGTTGAATTTCTATTGCTCCTTGTGTTTCAGCCTATGTATTGTGGACCTATAAACAATTGATAGTTGCATAAGAAAGAACCGGGACCTAGGAGGATCTTTTAAAACCTGATATTCCCTCTCGGGATTCAGAGGGTTCACTATCTCTGGTTTGACAAAAAATTGCTCTTGATTCTTTGTTAATTAAAATGGAACTAGTACGGATCGAGTTACTTGTTGTTAGCTTACTTTTTCATGGTTGTACTGATTTTCCTTGTTTCCAACTGTTATTTCCAGAGATCATCTTGGAGCATATGCAAATGAATACAAAGCTCAATTTATTCTAGGTTATTGTTCAACCTACATCTTCATGCAAACTTTCATGATCCCTGGAACCATATTCATGTCATTGTTAGCTGGGGCTCTGTTTGGTGTTCTTAGAGGCTTGCTCTTGGTTGTCTGTAATGCCACGGCTGGGGCATCATCCTGCTATTTTCTGTCTAAACTAATTGGGAGGCCTCTTGTTAACTGGCTATGGCCTGAAAAGCTGAGATTCTTCCAAGCAGAGGTATACTTTTGTTATATTAATATCAGGTGCTTTCACATTACATTCCATCCTCATCTAGCATGTTTTGAGTGCTTTGAAATTTATGCATAAACAGATAGCTAAACGCAAAGACAAGCTGCTGAATTACATGCTTTTTTTGAGGATTACTCCAACCCTTCCCAACACATTTATCAATGTGGCTTCTCCAATAGTGGATATACCTTTCCATGTGTTCTTTCTGGCAACATTAGTTGGTCTTCTGCCAGCATCTTATATAACCGTCAGGGTAAGTGATTTAACTTTAGATAATTTGACAGTTATGAACTAATTTGTAACACACTCAATTTGGTCTAATAGTATCATCACGTTTCAGTTGTTAGATAGCCGTCTACCACGGGGTTTATATTTGCAGGACATAAGTACTTTTATACATGCTTGATCTTGTACTACTGGAATTGTAGCATTGTAAATGCTAAACATGCTTTCTTGCAAGTGTTGGGCTGTGCTCACTACTTCTAGGCTAGAAAACTTAACAGCTGGCATAAGGCACCAGAAACTTCATTTTGTACTTTCGAAGAGTCAAGCCTTAGTTACTGCAACGAGCTTAAAAAATCTTATACGGCAGTTTTAAATTCTATCTTGCAAAAGCTAAATATATCCCTAATACCTGGGATTTTTTTTATTGATTCCGTAATACCCTGCCTTGTAAAGTGATTATTTTAGGTACCTGCTTGGTTAGCTGTTTTGGTTAAATATTGTGATCTGTTATAGGAAACTTCAAATGCTTTCCGTATCTGCATTTTTTTTTCATTGTTTCCATTGGGCTAATCCGTCTCAACTCAATTGGTCTTTGTTTATCGTCAGGCTGGCCTTGCTCTGGGGGATCTCAAGTCTGTTAGGGACCTATACGATTTTAAGACTCTGGGGGTGCTGTTTCTTATTGGATTTGTTTCTATAGCTCCAACCATTCTTAAGAGGAAGCGAACATATGAGTAGAACATTTTGTGTGTCAGTTCCTGACAAACATTACAGTCAAAGCATATGACATGGGATAAGATTCAAAAGAAGCAACAATATAACTTCCTGGTTAAATACTATAGTTGTACGCTCTCCTGCAACCGACAGAACACCATAGACGAGCCTTCCGTTAGGTATCCTTTTAAAAAATTTGTCCTGCCGCAAATCGGTCATTGTAATGCAGGTCTGTCTTATGGAGCATCGGCTCACCATGCTTTAAATCATATTTTTCAAAATATGTTTTGTTTTTTCCTAGACATTTGGGAGGCAGAAGAAATTTAACATGGCAGGCCAGGGAAGATGAAACAATATGTTTCTGGTTTACAAATATTAATTTATTATAAAATGACTAGATATTTCTTTTCAAGGATCTGGTTGGACTAAAAATGGCAAAACATCCAAGACATTAGGGTACCAATGCTTATATGACAATCTCATAACTTATGCGGTTGGTTGCTACTTGAGACTATTGCAACAAAAACCTGTTATGCTCCAAAGAGATGTGGAACCATGCATTTAGGGGTGGACATTTAAACCTCGAATTGATATAAAGTGTTTGATCTGAGGAATTCCTCAAAGCTGGCTGAAGTTTTGAAGAAGTCTGCTATTTAAGCATGCACTTTTGATATATTTTCCTATTTTCCTTTTAAGAGGGGAAAACTTGTCCATTCTTATTGTGGAAGTTAAAAGCTAGTGACTTGATTATTTGGGGAAACCAAAATTATATTCAACAGCAAAAAATAAAGATAACTAGGCTTCAAATCCGTGCAGGCATAATTCAAGTGCAAACTAGCTCGTACAAAGTAATAATTACCAGATCTCCAGTGAGTTCAAAAAACAAAAGAGCCTTTAAAAACCAAAAGAGCCTCTAATTTTAACGGAAGTAGAGTAAAGAAAGATGAACTAGATTTACATTCGGGAGAGAACAGTCGGATACAACAAGCCTATGAATCAGATGTAACAGCTGGAGAGTCTGATTCGATGGAATCGAGTGTAACAGCTGGTGAGTCTTCATAACCAGTAATGCCCGTTACCCTTATCCTTGTGTTTGGCTACAACACAAATAACATATTCTGTCTGTCAGGACAGACACTTTTGAACAGAAATGATCTTTTCCAAATATGGACTCAGAGGTACATAACCAAACTATTTCTGGTGTTTGTAGACCAAAATATCATTTGATAAGGAGAAAACACAGCTGACACAGCTTTGGCTGTTTATGTGGTCTGTAGGTGAACAGCCTAGAGCTAGAACTCATTGAGCATAATGGTTTCAAAGTACACTAAGCTGGTTTTGCTTGATCCTTGGGTAAATGGACACTTAATTAACACCTCTAGTCTTTACTAAAGGTAAATGGATCCAGATAAGTTATTCTGGTAGTTTTGCAATTTTAATACAGATGTATGCTGAAAATGCAATGCAGTTACTAAAGGTCAGCAAAGAGATTGCATACCTGTCTGTGACCAATGTTTCTTCGATAATTCTTTTTCTTCTTGTACTTGAAGACAATTACTTTATCGTTCAATCCCTGTGTTTTGGAAGAGAAAATTCAAATGAGTTAGGGAATGATGGGAAGAGCAGAAATTGCTTAAATGTCCTTGCGAAGGAAGCAAAACTTATTTTCGTTACCAGATCTTCGACTACGGCATGTACGACTGCATTGGGCACGACTGGCTTTCCAATGTATGTACTTGTTTTTGTCCCGACCAGCAACACCTTGTTCAGTATAATCTGCATTGCGAATTCAAAATCTTCATAATAAAAGCATCATCTTAAATCTCAATAGAAACCAAAGAAGGAGGCAAATGTACGACTTTAACCTGGACCCAATCTATAAAATCTTTTCATGGTCATGCTTCACATAAAACGAACAACAATTCAACATGCTGATATGATGATATAGAAGACCCCTAAAGTATTGGTACTGTATAGCCTAGGTGTATGCAGCTGCAGGGCAAGTAGCCCTAAGCTCTGCTACTATGCTGCTTATCTAATGAATTGTATTGCACGAAATAAGATAACACGTGTCCGATAGTAACAGAAGATTATTCTTGAAAACTTTCTTCATGGTTTCTATCTGTACACGAATACTTGTAGCACACAAGAACAAGGCAATCAATGCCCTTCTGACAACTTCTGTCAACAAAGACCTTCTCTATTTATCCTCCTCAATTAGGACACATGCCTTTTATTCATTGAACAAACCAGACGACATAACGCTACCTTTACACACACACTCATTTGAGACTTCAGATCCCCCGAAATCCCCTAAGTGATTAGGTTCTCAGTACTAAGACATTAACTGCTATATACGTAATACCAACTGTTTATTCACTTGTATCAGTGGTATAGCACAAATGGTATTCTGCAGCTTAGGTTCACTAAATTATGGACGAGGCTTTCTACCGTCATGCTATTATTTTAACCGACTCCTACACGGGCCTTTTCTTTTCTTATAATTCAACCGAATGCCTCTAAACTAAATCCTATTAAGAACATCAATTATGTTGATCAGGCTTTCAATTACGAATCGATTATTTAAAAAACAAGAATTACAAACTTATTTCCTGCAAATGTAATGACTGATGACCTAGAACTGAAACAAACACTATTGCTTCATATAAATCAACAAATCAAACAAAACCAAGATAGAAAAAATGAATGAATGAATGCCGAAGATAACTTACCTTATCATTGACATTAGCTCCTTTAAGCCTTTGTGTAGTCAGAAATCGACCAGGAAAAACAATATACTGACGACCTCCAATCTAAAATCAAAGAAACAACACAAACCCACATCATACAACATATTTAAAATCCAAAACCAACAAAAAAAAGAGAAAAGAATCAGACTTGATTGTAGTGTACTCACCATGACAACTGCGAAAACCCCTTCAGGTTTTGCAATTTCATCACTAACTTCAACGATTTGAGCTGGTTCAGAATCAACTTCTGCAGCCTCCAAAACGGGTGCTTCAGCTTCAGAATATCTAGTAATGAATGAAAATGTGGAACTCCTAGAAGAAGAAGAAGAGAAGGATAATTTCTGGGAAGAGAAAGTTGGAGTGAAGAAATTGAAAATGGGTTTTGATTGAAAAAGATTGTGTTTTTGGGTTGTTCTTGAAATTGTTGTTGTAGTTGTTGTAGCTGCAGAAGAGAAGAAGCTTAGTGTAGTTGCCATTATCACGTGTTTTCTGTGTTTTACTCTCGCTCTCCTTCCTCCCCCCCTCCTTTTAAGTTCCTTCCTCTCTTTTCTTATTTCGAAGAAATTTTATCCTATCCGTTTTTAGATTTGAGTGACTTATTTACCCCTATTCTTCACTTTTATACACGAAAACACCTTCGTTTTTTACACCTATCAATGTGCTATGGTAACAGTAATTCTTCATCAACCGCCGGTAAAACAAATTGTGGGCAACTCACATTCATAGCCTAAATAATCATGACACCAAAAGAACTCTGCGGAGTTCCTTGGAGTTTCTTAAGACTACAGTAACGGAGTTCCTCGGGGAGTTTTTTACATATCGTAATAGTGATTTGAGTTTAAAATTTATCAGCACTAAATTCTATATCTAAAAAAAATAAAAAAGACGATAATACCATTTTGACACACCTCTCCCTGCTTAGATGGATCCAGAATGGCCCATCTTTGGTGTTTGAATCTCAGCTATCTTATTGTGCAACCTGCGAACTGAGCATTCGTTATGTTTTTCTGTTGCTGCAGGTAGAATTGAACTTCCTAAGCTAACAAATCTGGAAAGGTTAATCTTACTAGTTCTGAAAGCCGTTGGTGTGATGGAAATATTTTCTAGATCAACATAACTTAAAAACGCAATTTTACTTCCTCAAAATGTTACTAACGCTAAATTTATCTTTTGTAAGTTCCCACCTCTCTTCTTATTCCTCCATCAAAAATACAACTCGGGTTCTGTGGGAGTAAGAAACATCTATAGAAAAATAAAGAACCAACAAAAGTAATTACACTAGCTTAAGTTGAAATTACTCCCATTTTAATGAATCAAAAATTTACACATAATTACATAGCCACTAAAAACCATTCCCAGGGAAATCTCCCTCATCCCCGCTACTAAACCCTGCTATCTGGCTATCATCGTCTTCTTCTCCGTCTGTCACAATCTCCAACACCCCACCATCACCAAAATCTCCGTCTTCATCGTCACCATCCATTCCAAAATCCCTATCAAGGTCATCGTCCTCATCGTCACCAAGATCATCATCCTCATCTTCTTCATCCTCATCGTCATGACTCATATCACTGAGGTCACTGTCCATGTCACCAGCTAGATCAGCTCCCATCAATCCGTCGTCATCATCTTCTGAGTCGTCATCTCCATCATCTTCCTCACTCTCTGCATCGTCAGGGTCAGAATCATCGTCGGCAGGTCTACGACGTCCTATTTCATACAGTCTTGCAGACGCAAACATCTCCTCATGGTCATCCATCGATACCAACCCAACAAAAGAATTTGTCGGTTCTGTGGCAAAATCAAGGACGCAGCGATCCACAGGCACTGTGGCAATGTCGGAGTAATTTACCGCGTCCACTGTTCTGAATGCCGCAAACAGTGGATGCCTTACTCGGCGAGTGTTTACTGCCGATGTTATGTCTTCAACATTCCTTCTCAAGATAGCATATATCACATCTCCAGAAGTATTGAATGTTATCACAGTTTGGTCCAACGAGGGCACACTTCGCAGAAGCTTGAAATTTCGAAGATCCCAAACCTCTGAATTGATGATTACCTTTGAAATAAGAAAATATCAAGTCAATCAGATAGTATAGGCTTGAGAATGGTAGTAATACTAGAACAGATGTCCTCCAAAAACAAGATATATTCTGATCATGGTTTCATGACAAACTAATTATGATAAGAAGTTAGGTTACCTCATTGCCAGAAGGATGAAAGCCGCCTCCTCCGTAGTCTGTAAACTGATCAAAATGGCGAACAACGCTGGGAGTCCGCTTGTCCCACAATACTCCATTCCAAAGCAGCCTTTCATCATCTGGATGAAAATGTATCAGGGATTGTACATGTCCTCTGCCAGGTCCTGAAGAGCTGGCAGCATCAGAAAACTTCGTAACCAAATTGCAGGTTTGTATATCATACAAGAGAACTTCACGCGGTGATGACTCTGTTGATAACGCAGCAAACATTTTCTTCGAGTTGTTGAACCGTGCTGCCTTGCATCCATCAAAAGAATGCATGGGACCACCTGAAATTGAAGATCCATCCCAAAGTCGTACTTCATATGATCCCGAAGAGAGAACCAACTGAGTATCACCAGATAGAGCTGATTGTACGCGAGTTAATGGAGATTGATGACCCGTACTAGTCTCCAAGATATTCCCGCTTTCTGAATCAAAAATTTTTAGCTCACCAGAATGGTTCCCTGTAACAATCCGAGAGGAGTCACCAACGAAAGCTATGCATGTCAGTAGAGCAGAATCATCCCTGCAAGTGCGCCAAGGTCTAAATCTGCTATATATAAACTGTCTGTCTCTTCGGGTTCCATGAATCCCACCGTAATGATTTCTAAACTCACGCGTAGACAGTCGAGATGTAACATTTGCTGGAAGCTCCATATTTCGTCGTGGTTCCGGGCACATATGTGGATGTAACAAAGAAAGAGGTGGTAAAGTGGTTATAGGAGCTGCGCACTGCCGATGTTGGTGCTTCAGATACTGCACAACTAGAGAGTCTAATGTCACCCTTTCTGAGTTCCCTGGTTGTGGATCAGGTTGAAGACCCAGCTGGAAAGAACTACTATGTGTTATCTGACGTGAAGGGGTGCTAAGATGATGAGTATCATCAGTATTATCCACAAAAGTACCACCTGGAGTGTTACCATTGTGATCTATCTGGCTTGAGCTTGGAGTGACCGGAAACCCAACATCTACAGGCAGATTGTTTTTACGGACAGCATCAGGTGTTTGGTATACAGGAGATCGAAACCCATGTTCACCTAGAGCAAGACGCTTAGCTGATGAAGCAAATCCACAATCCTTGAACTCTGTCGGCTTGCGTTTCATTGGCAGGACTACTGGAGTCTTAAATTGAGGTTCTGAATCTGAATTGGTGGTGGGCATAGACACTGTAAGTGTTTGTGGTGCTGCTGATGGAATTGGGCTTTTTAATGCACTGGATATTTTGATTGCCGATGACGGATTTCTTGACTGAAAGCTGCGGTTACTTAACAACAATGCTTTCTTCTTTGTAGAAGCCAAAATTGAACCAGACATAGATGGTTCTTCAAATCGTATAGTTGGCTTTGACAAAGTTGACAGAAACCCACGTGAAGGCCAATGTAATTGCATCGTTGGGGCCTCATGCAAGGAAGTTTGATGAAGGGGAGGGAGTGGTCCTGCTAAAGAAGGTAATGGTGTCAACTGAGCCTCCCTTAAAAGAGAGGCAGCTGCTGTGTTCAAGCCTGATGCCTGGAGATGCTCATGTATTAGCAGTAACAGCTCCCTGAAAATTGGCATCGGTTAGAATAAAGTAAGGTGGATATTGATAAGCAAAAGTGAAAAATGAGACAGAAAATACCTGGAATGGTAACTAATAGGAGTTGCAGCAGCTATTGCTGCTCTCTCTATGCGCCTCAAAGTTGGAGCAGCAGCATCAGTTGCTGCTAAAGTATTCGACCGTCCCGAATTTGTTACGATCTACAAGATCCATAACCAAGATTCATAACCAATAAGAACATGGTATTCTAAGGCATACAGAAACAGTTAAAAAGAGATGTGGCAAAAGTAATACTTGAAAGCAATAAACTGTTAGCAGTTGAGAATGTAAACTGAAAGTGCTTAGCATATTCTCTTTCTCTTTGAGCTTTTAAGAATTTCAAGAAGGGAAATGTAAGAATGAAATCTAAGACTAAGTACACTTCAAATATCCAGAGAGAATACAAAACAGACAAATAGGTGCATGAGTGGATTTATCTATGATTGATTGGTAAGGATAACAATTAGTAAAATGTGAACTAATGCCAGGCTTTTGCTACTCACCGATATCAACTCGATTGAAACTTGCACAAGTTCAGATTGCCACCTGCCCTGCTCACTTCCTTGTGGCTGACCACCTGGATCTCTAATTAATTCTGATAGTTTTTTCCCCACCTATTGCAAAGAACGTGGAAAATTAAACAGGTATTTTTGTAGCAAGCAGAAAACTTATAAAATCTACTGAACAGGTAGACAAAAATCTAGTGGTTATGGATGGATATGATACGGCTACAAATTTGCCATCCCACTGCCAATGAAAAATTAAAAGATATCTACATTTCAAAAATATATATTTTAACGACCTCCAACACTCTTCAAAGTTCAAGTAATTGCACAGAAAGATATTCCAAGAAAGCTAGAAGCTCCTATTTTAACAGAGAATGCAAATAACAGAGTGAACGTCTATCAAATAAACTAAGCAAATTCATTTAACTTAAATAAGGTTACAATCACAGTGCTATATCATCAGTTCAGAAATACATGCAATATCTGAATCCAATACTACACAGCAAAAACTCAGATAAAATTGGTGTATATCTATAGCCAATAACCCCTATAACCAGTAAAAACCCAAAACTTGTGGAATTAAAAGAAAGAACAAAGCAAGTTAAATTAGAATAACAGAGAATATGTATGAAGTTACTTACCTCAAGCTTTGTCAATATGTGCGCTATTGAATCATCTCTAGCTAGACCGAGCAAGACTCGGCATGCAAGAGCGCGGAGACAATCAAGAGAAGAAGGAGGTGTAAGTACCCGTGGATGGAGAAGATACAAAAGAACTTTTATACCATTGTTTGCACGGACAGCCTCTCTAGCTTGCCAGTATCCTTGTTCCAATTGTGTGGCAAGACCAAGAGAACCTGCCCCATGACCTAAAGATATTCTACGGTCTCCAACTACCCCTGAATTCATAGTAGGAACAGCCGTTTGTAAATTAGTGTTTGAGACTGAAGCACCTCGTTCAGCTGCTGAGGGACCACCTCGTTCTGCCACACTAGATGCCTCATTCCTCTCTGAAATAGAACGATCAGAGAAATTTTTTCCAGCATGCCCTTCTTTAGACTCAGCTGCAGGACCACTAGGAGTCTGAAGAGAAACCAACTGTTGGGCTTGTGAAGACACGGATGGTTTGAGGCTGATTGAAGGTGGCGGGCAAACAAGATTAACTAGAACATTCAATGCAGGCTGAATAACCTGTACAGATATGCAAAGAAAAGGTACCAAAAGTTTAAAAATAGGATCCATGCAACCATATAAAAGTAGTATAATAAATCAAATCAATAAGACTGTTACCTCTGGATCGACGCAACCAGCAGCATTTGCTGCATCCAGTATAACTGCCATACCAACACGGTTGTTGTTCATCGTAGCGTTCACAACCGACCTACGACCAGAGGGCACCAATGTAACAATATGTAGGACTCCTAATGCATATTGAGCCAAATCATGCAAATATCGCTCAACAGAGGGTGCCTATGATACGAAAAGTATGTTAAAAACAATCCTCAGTAAAGAGAAAGAAAAACGCCGCATTAAAGGAGAGAACAATTAGAGCAGGCATACTTGACACAGCTCCAACATGGTAATATGTCCATTGAATTCTAAGAATTTCTCTACTGCAGGCCAATGTGATCTCACAAAAGCGGTACCAAGCTTCCTGTCCCTCTGTATTTGTATAAATACTGCATCTATAGCCTCATTACTAACATCAAGTGGCTTATACGCTGCCCTGGCACTTGGCATATTTCGGCCAGCACTTCGACTACTTTTATTTGGACGAAGAGATTCAACAAGAAGAAGCAGGTGGCCTCTGAGATACTGCCGCAGTGCGACACAGGAATGAAAAGCGACCTGCTTCTCCAAAGCTGTCAGAACCTCTCCAGGTGATCTGTCATTCCTCAGAGATCCCCCATTAGACAAGCCCAGCGTCCCAGAATTGCTTCCTGATCTCACTGATGCCGCAGCTTGTAAAAGGTTCAGTAGCTTCTTCAAACCCTCTTGTGAATCAAACGATTCTACGATTGCCCTGAAAATAAAAGCTGCTGCAAAAAATAAAGCAGCATTTTTTCTCGCTAAATCTTGGTTGCACTCGAGAAGCTGAAGAGCTAACTCGACTACATGGTACACAACATCGGATGGCAGAGCACAAACACGTTCCATAATGCCCTGCAAGAATATTCTAACAATTTAAGAGCCCTGAGAGAAGTTCAAATAGTATGCCTGAAGACGAGAGAAAATAGTTACAGCTGCAATCCCTTGCACCTTTACCTGAGATCCAATAGTAAATAAGCATGAAGAAAGACCAAAAAAGGTATGACCAACTCTTGGCACTGCAAGGAGTTTCTGAATACCACCACGATCAACAAAAATTTGAGCAAATTTACGATGTGCAACTAATGCACATACTAACTTCAGCATATCAGGCAGAAGCATCATAACCTTTGAAGCCTCTTTACTCTTAGAACTCCTCTGTAACAACGCCAGGCAGACATCTACACCCTTCTCATGCAAAACAGGCCCAAGAACCTCTACATATTCTCCTAGGTTCTCCAGACACTGAATACAATATTTTTCTTTTATCTGTGCAAGAGAATCACAATCCAAAGTAAAATATCCTTCAAATTCTTCCTCTTTTTCTATCTCTTCAGACCTTGAAATCATCGGGTCTTCCTTCACATTCCTTGAGCTCCTATTGCCAATCAGAAATATGCATCACCATTCAGTTGCAGCTCAACATTATATGATTTAAGCAAATGTTAACTTACCTTGAGACTTCAGGTGCATTAGCAGCATTAATAATAGTACGCGCTGCTTCAGCAGCAGCAGCAACTGCAGCTCCTTCATCATTGGTGCTTTGGAACACCTATACGAGCAGCATGTGCAAATTTTCAGAATTATATTCACTCAGAAGATAAAAAACTAGAATTTCAAATGCAAACCATACCTCTAAAGCAGCAGCTTTAACGTGTTCGGCTGCACCATCACCCGCATGTTTAATGGCTTCTAGAGATGCATTAGCTTCGCTAGCTTCAGCCTCAGCTGCCCTAGTTGCTTTCTTTACAAGGTCGGATATGTCAGTTGTGCCAATTTTGAATTCTTTGAAGTGATCATCAGTATCCGATCTCTCTACAAAACCATCAGTTTCAATCCTGCTTGAACTTATTTTGGCATCCGGACCTCTTTTTGCATCAGCATTTCGATAAGAAGTCCTGTCCCTCGTATTCTTCCCATGTGCTCCTATACGTATTCCAGAACCTGGAGAATTTAGAATTCTATCAGACTCCACCGCTTCCTCATTAGTCCTACCCTTAGTTCTTGCTTTTGGCAATCCACGAAGTTTTGCTTTATCATCGAGCAAATCTCTAATGTGCCACCTGCCTTCACCCACGTGCTCGTTTACATCATATCCATCAACCCCTTCAGCCATATCATCAACTACTTCACGAGGTTCACATGATCCCCCAACATCTCCCCTTTCAAAATTATGCTCAATTAATAATCCTTCGTCTCCAATCCTGGAACCATCCAAATGAGTGGACTCTGGGACCTGTCGAGATCTGCTCCTGCTGTCGTCTCTGCTTCTCATAGAACCAGAAGCACCCTTCAATTCAGCTTGATAATTAGCATCCTTTTGACTGATATTTGTATCTCCAAGCACCCTCATACGAAGAAAACGCATAAGTTTGGCTGGCAGACCAGATGTCAGCACATCCTCTACTATTTGACCAGCTCTGAAATCATTATAAGAAAGCAGACAAAATAATTAGATTGATGGAGGGGGGAATATAACTAATCGAGTATGCGAACATAACCTGAGCATAATATACATACCCAGATAAACATACAGCTAGAAGTCCAGTGGCATATGTCCCTAGCGTTTCAGAATCAGTAGGCTTATCTCTTCTTAGACCTTTCTTTTTGTCAGGTTCATCAGCATTAGATCTTGAATTGTCATTTATTACCCAATTCTTTATGTTTTCCAATACCGGGTCTTCGAATACATGAGGAAACTGCATTCACCCATTTGAAAAATCACACTTTAATGCATGCTCCATCCACGAAACAGAAAGAATACAAACATAGACGAAACAAAACCTTACCATCCAAGTTGTAGAGCAGCTCAGAAGTAGCCGTATAGCAGCTGACTGAACACTTAATGAGTATCTAGAATCAGATAGAAACTCAGATGATATCAATTCGAAAAATTCATCATTGTCCTGAAAAAAGATAGATGTTAAGGAAAGAATAATTCTATGGGAAAAGAAGAATCTAAATGCCAATAGATCCTAATACTATTTTATAATTGAAATTTTGGATACGACTCAGAAAACCAAGTACAACCAACTAACTTAGAAGCAAAGCATCCATACCCGAACAACATTCCCCAGTCTTCCAATATTATGAGAAGCTCTTCCATTGTTTGGAGCTGAATGACCCAACTCCTCCATGTATCTGAGAAGTAAGAAAATAACTAAATATAAATAAGAACCTCCACCAGCACAAGATAGCTAAATTACATCATGGAGCTTCATGCTTGGAAAACTGAAAGTGGTGCCGAGAAAATAAATAAACAATTTGGTTGGGTATCAGCTTTTGTTTCAATGTTTCATGTTTCAGAAGTAAGAAATATCACATATCTTCCTTTATGAGCATACCCAATTTAATCCTAAGCGCGATAACTCTTGTTTGCTGGTCGTTTCAACAATGTCGCTTGATAAACTCTATACAAATTTAATTGATCTAACCATGCTTCCCCTATCACTAAGATCTATTATAAACCCATAGAATATAGTACCATAGGCACATGCTGCTTTTCAAATCCCTCATGATGTTTACAAAAATTTCATGATCCAATCATCCAAGAACACGATACACGAATAACATCATGCCATGAACATGATGAAGTGTGTTGTTTATCTGCTTCTTGGCCTTATTGAAAGGGCCTCAATGAACACCTTGAATTTTCAAGTGACCAGACACGCTTACATGTCTGATTATATAATCTATGATGATCAAAAAAAATGTGCCTTAAAAAGCACAGTAGAAGCATACACTCCCAGCAAGAGGAAATGCAATGTGTCTCAGTAGTTGTCAGCCGTGAATGCTAAATAAATGCCACAATTTTGATTACTGGAGGCTAATTATGCAGAATGTATGAATTACCCCCCCCCCTATCACTTAGATCTGTTATGATCTGTTATAAATCCATAGAATATAACATTGTAGGCACATGCTGCTTTTCAAATCCCTCATGATGTTTACAAAAAATTCATGATTCAATCATCCAAGAACACGGTACACGAATAACATGAAAGTAGTAGGAAACATCAACGCATATATGTTCCATACTGAATCAGTCCCTTTATTACTGAGTAATTCTGCTCGCAGGTTTGATAGGTTATGAAATAATACTATAGAAACTTACTGCAACATCGCAAAGTTGAATTTCAAACCATAAAGGGAGTAAGGTTCACCATTAAATAATGGCACCATATATTTGATGAGAAATTTTCTAGCTCTCAATGAAAAACTTCTTGAGGAAAAATCACTTGGACTGTCCAAACTTTATTTCTAAATTTTAACCATCAGAATGACCTATTCAACCACCTCTAACTCTAGATATTCTATGTAACAGCTTCAGGTGCACTTCAATTTCGAAAGAAAAGAAAACTACGTGCAGTTTGAATTCCACAGAAATAGGTTTCACTAATTTAAAGGACTGGCACAAAATTAAGATGTCTCTCGCTTTATACTGTCAGTGACACAAGCCCTCCAGCGTATTTCAATGCTACAGTGTCGATTGTGCGAAACCTAATAAAACTATTTGCCCAGACTAAAATACGATATAATAACCTAATAACTGGTACATTATTTTCACATCGCTAGGGCTTAGAATTCAACAAATACATAAAAATAAAAACAAAGAGAAAGATACGTAACCTGGATTCTTGAGTTTCGAGCATTGAAGCAAGGGCATTAAGAACCTTGGGACTAGGATTAAGCCTCGACGATGTGATTTTTGTCATTAATTCCTGTGCTTTAGATACCAAACTTTCAATTTCATTTTCATTATTCCTTGGGGGTTCTTCTGATTCACCGCCCTGTACCTGATTATTATCTGTAGCCGCCTCCATTTAAAATTCAAAAAACTAGGGTTTATAAATAATTTCTTCTTTATTATTAATCCTATAACTTACTATTATTAATCTCCTCCTCAAATTTGATAAATAAAAACCCAAATACTAAACCACAAAAGAACGCATCAGCAGTATATAGAAGAAGAAGTGTGGGGTTTTGATATCTTCTTTTGTTCCGATGTTTTTATATTTATATATATATATATATAAATAAATTATAAAGAGACTTCAGAGAGAATTTAGAGAGAAAGTGAGAATAGGGTTTAAGAATGAAAAAGTGAAGCAAGTGGTTCTGTGTATCATAGACTGTCTTCTTCTTCCCTATTCGATTTTTGTTTCTGTTTTGCGGACTGTAGAGAGAAATACTCTCGCACACTGTGTCACTAGTCTCATACGAGAGATTTATGAGTTGGCAAAATGGTTTTGCCTTTTTAAAGCAGAAGAAGAGCCGTGTGATTCCGCAACAATGACAACATTCTGCCCTAGAAACACCTTTGGGCCCTAGGGTTGTTAAAATGGGCCATAATCAACACCCCGTTATCAAACACACTATCTGGTCGTTATGGGGTAGCTTACGCATGTAAAATATGTTGTTACCCTTTTTTGTATAACAATTTACAATATTATATTTTAATCTCGTTCTTACGTAGGTTTTAAACCGGATATTTTCCGTCTTCTCCGTTTTTACTTTTAATACCCTTTAAAATTTAAGAGAATTGAATTCAATATTATAAATACCCTATAATTGATGGACATTTATAAATACCCTTAGGACCATCATAAGTAGCCTTAGATAATGAAGGGAGATATAGGGCTCCAAAATTGATTTAGGGGTTTCTCTAATAAGACGAAATAGGGACATTATGAAGTAAAACACTAAAACCCCTTATCCATAAAATTTTCACGATACCCAAACCACCCCTCATTAGTAATCTTAATTACATTAATTAGTTAAGATTAATTTAAACTAATCATGATTAATTAAACATAATCTTTGACCTAATCAAATGATTTGAAAAAAAAAATTATTTGAATTTGTGTTTGGTGGGAAGAAAAACTTGATGAAATCACGATTTGAAAGATTCAAATTTTGTTGTTCAGAGAAATTTACGGTTGGGTTTCATGTCGAACCCAACCGTAACCATAAGAAAACCGAATAACACCAATTTTTGGCCAGATTTACGGTTGGGTTTTAAACAAAACCCAACCGTAAATCAAAGAACAATGATGAACACCAATTTTTGGCTAGATTTACGGTTGGGTTTTCAACAAAACCCAACCGTAAATCAAAGAACAGTGATGAACACCATGTTTTGTGCAAAGTTACGGTTGGGTTTTTAACCATACCCAACCGTAAGTAGAAGAAAATGATGAACACCATTTTTCCATAGTTACGGTTGGGTTTTAAAGGAAAAACCAACCGTAACTCATCCTTTTGAGAATTGATTTTTTTTGTTAAATTTGAGTTTTAAAAATCAAAATTTTGAAATAATTCAATCATTTTTACTAGATTGAAGGTAAATTGGGTGTTTGAAACAAAAAAAAAACGAAAAACACACAAATTAGATAATCCAAATTTGTGTTATCCAGTAGAATTTACGGTTGGGTTTTGGCTTATAACCCAACCGTAACAATTCTGTTAATATTTGTTCCAATTTCAACACATAAATACGGTTGGGTTTTGCCTTAAAACCCAACCGTAGCCAGTAGAACTTACGGTTGGGTTTGGCTTATAACCCAACCGTAACATGTTCTGTTAATTTTTGTTTCAATTTCAACACAGAATTACGGTTGGGTTTTGCCTTAAAACCCAACCGTAGACAAGTTGTGGTGTTTGTACAAAATGTATTACGGTTGGGTTTAGTAATCGGACCCAACCGTAAATGGTCCTGTTAACTGTTTTTTGATTTTCAATATACTCCAAATTGGGTTTAAAACACAACTTTGTAACTTATTCCTTCTATTGTAATAGATTTAAAGTAGTACATTAAAGGAAAAAACAAAGGAAACGAAATACAAGACCATTGGATGATTACACTTAAACACTTAAAGATAATGGCGATAATCAAACACCCGACTTGTTTCCATAATACGGTAGCAATCTGTATGCTTGAACTCCTCCCCATATTTGATTCTATACTGCTCCATAGACAACACATGCTGAAAAAAACAAATCAATTATTAGTTTGAGTTTTTGAAATCTCTTTTTAATTAACGATTTATTAATCGACAAACTTACTCTTTCCACACCGTTCTCGTAGGGATTTGCTTCGAATCTCATTTGCTTTTCCAGTTTTAAGTTGTTCATTTGTCGATACAACGTCTCTAACCGTCTCTTGATGGCTCTCCACGGCCTATGATTTACGTTCCCCTCTAATGCCGCAAACATTCGAAATACCCGCTTCCACCATTCTTCGGTATCTTGACCCTCATACCAATTTTGTTGTGAAACAACGTTGTTATTGTTGTTATAAAAGGCTCTATCATAAGCATGCTCTAGCATCGTATGCCACGCTCGAACAATTGCAACATCTTCATCATTCGTGTATGTGTTTACCATTTTTAGTGGTTGAAAGGGTATGGTGAGAATAATGAGAAAGTCTAGAATTATAATGAGAATGAAAGGGATAGAGAATAATGAGAAAGTGACAAGTAACGGTTTCCTTTTATAGGGAAAAAGGAACCAACGGATAGATTTTTGAAACAAAAAATCCTTTGGAATTGTGTACTTTAAGGAGACGGAAATTCAGACATTTTGAGAATCCCGCAGAAAATTTACGGTTGGGTTTTGAGGTGAAACCCAACCGTAATCTAGTTGTGGTGTTTCTACAATTTATTTACGGTTGGGTTTAGTAATCGAACCCAACCGTAAAATGATTTTTACAGTGAAATGTAGTTACGGTTGGGAAGGCTCACCTAACCCAACCGTAACTTGTAGTGTTAGTATTAGTGTATATTTTACCATATGTTACGGTTGGGTTTTGCCTTAAAACCCAACCGTAATCTTGTTGCGTTGTTTGTACAATTTTTTTACGGTTGGGTTTAGTAATAGAACCCAACCGTAAATATGAATGTTTGTAGTATGAATTTTAGTTACGGTTGGGTTGAGTCATGGAAGCCAACCGTAAAAGCAGTTTTTAAGACAAAATTAGTTATGCTTGGGTTTAGTTCATTTTCTTATCAAATACCAGAGTTGTGAAGAACCTTATTTTTAACATTAAAGGAAGAACCAAAGGAAACGAAATACAGTAGATCATTAGATGATTACACTTAAACACTTAAACACTTAATCATAACGGCGAAACTCAAGATGGAAACTTTGTTCCAAGATACGATAGCAATCTGTATGCTTGAACTCCTTCTCATATTTGATTTTATACTGCGCCCTAGCCATGGCATGCTGAAAAAAATAACTCAATTATAAGTTTCATTATTTTAAATATTTTTTAAGAAAAAATGATTTATTAATTGACACACTTACTCTTTCCACATTGGTTTCGTTGGGAAATGCTTCAACTCTCATTTTCATTTCCAGTTTTAGGTTTTCCATTTCTTCATACAATGCCTCAAAGCGTCCCTTGATGGTAATGCACGTCCTCCGATATCTATTCCCGTGTAATGCCACAAACATTTCAAACACACGCTCCCACCAAGAATAGTCCTCCTGACAGTCCATCCAATTTTCAGGTATAACAACGTTTCTATTGTTGTTATAGAAGGCTTTCTTGTAAGCGTGGTCTATCATCGTAACCCACCCTCGAACAATTGCAACATCTTCATCATTCGTGTATGTGTTTACCATTTTTAGTGGTTGAAAGGGTATGGTGAGAATAATGAGAAAGTCTAGAATTATAATGAGAATGAAAGGGATAGAGAATAATGAGAAAGTGACAAGGAAAGGTTTCTTTTATAGGGAAAAAATTCGCAACGGCTAGATTTTCAAAAAAAACCGTTGGAATTGTATTTTTTTGTCATTATTCAGAGATAATTTACGGTTGGGTTTTGTAATGAAACCCAACCGTAACAAATTTGTGGTTTTTGTAAAGTTATATTACGGTTGGGTTTTGGCTTAGAAAGCAACCGTAAATTTTAATGTTAGTTTAAGTGTGATGATCATTTACGGTTGGGTTTTTGTAATGCAACCTAACCGTAACAAACATGTTAGTTTATTGCAAATTATATTACGGTTGGGTTTAATTATCGGACCCAACCATAAACATAATTTTTTTAGTGGAAATGTGGTTACGGTTGGGTGATTTCTTGAAACCCAATCGTAAATGATCATCTTCATTTCCTATATTCTTCATTTTTTACGCTTAAATCACTCTTGTATTTGTTTTATGTTGGTGGTAAAAGTGGAAGAGAGATAACAGAGTTTTAACCCAAAATTTTGAAAAAACCCAAAATGAGTGATTCTAGTGGCAAATTTGTGGAGGGTGAATCCTTGTATGATTGCCAAACTAAATTCTACATACCCATTGAGGGAGACCCAACTATGTATGATTATTTGGATGGTAGAGAGGTTTTAAGTGTAAGTTGTGATGGTGAAACTAAACCAAATGGATAAAGTAGTCGTCAAAGTGAAGATTCAACTGCTGAGAATAGTCAGGTATCATTCTAACTTAAACTCTTTTTCATTTTTTGCTGATATTTAAGGAAATGAGGTGCATAATCAGTTTTTTTTTTTTGTTACACCATCATGGTTACGGTTGGGTTTTAAGCCAAAACCCAACCGTAACTATACATTTGTGTTTCTGAAAAATAAAGTTTTACAGGTTTACGGTTGGGTGGTTACCAAAAACCCAACCGTAACTTATTACGTACATGGGTATTTGTGTTTCATGATACGGTTGGGTTTTAATCTTTAACCTAACCGTAACATTGGTTTGGCTTTTTTTGTTGTATTACGGTTGGGTCCGTCGATTATACGGTTGGGTCTGACGCTTCTAACCCAACCGTAAACTTATTGGTTTTAGTGTTTTGTCTGACGCTTGGCCTTGATCTCTTTTGTTCAGCTCGCGGTCGTAACTCAACCAATGAATGATCAGCCTCCTCCAAATGATATTGAAACTATAGATACTACGGATCACTATTTGAACGACCTGGTAGGTTATTGATAAGTTGTTAATCCCTTTCGACATCTAACATAACGCCATTTTTTTTCTCCTAACTTTCTGTTCTTGGACCATGCAGACATGGGATAAAAAAGATGATGCAAAGAAGTGGGCTACAGAACATGGGAAACTCATCATGTGTGTGATTGTTTGTAACAACCAACAAAAACACAACCGCTTTCAAATGGTTTGTGAGTGTAGTGGACAATACATAAGACATGCAAAAAAGGGTACTGAGTATGTACCAAAGACGAAGATCAAGCGAAAAACTTACACTAAGAAGACGGGCTGTCCTTTCAAGCTTCAATTTCGTAAGAACAACGAGAATAAGTGGTTCTTGTCTACGGTTGTATGCGGTCATCACAACCACCTACCACCAGAGACTTTGTTAACGCATCCTTCTATGGCCCGGCTTACCAAGGAAGAAAAGCTCATCGTAAACGATATGACGAAAAAGCGTTTGAAACCCAGTGATATACTCGGGCACTTGAAGAAAATAAACTCAAATAATGTGTCTACGTTGGAGACAATCTACAACGCCAAAGCCAAGTTGAAGCGTGAGAAATGGGAAGAAAGGGACCCGATCCAACAACTTTTGTACTTGGGGGAGACGAAAAACTACACCATGTTTCACGAAGAAGATGAGAATAAAGAAATTAAGCATATTATATTGGCTCATTCCGAGTTTATAAAGTTAGCATGGTGCTCCCATCAAGTGCTTATGATGGATTGCACGTACAAAACTAACAAGTATGAGCTTCAGGTTTTGAATATTGTAGGGCAAACTTCTACCAAGTCCCCGTTTAGTGTTGCCTTTTGCTTCTTGAGAAACGAGCTCGAAGAAAGCTATGTGTGGGCATTGGAACAAATTAAATTATTCTACGTTGAAGGATACACCCCTAAGGTAATTATCACCGACAAAGAACAAGGCTTGATGAATGCCATTGCAAGGGTATTCCCAGATGCTCATCATCTTCTTTGCACGTTCCACTTGTGGAACAATATTCAAACCAAGTGCAAAACGATTATTCGGCCAACAAAGAAAAGCGAGATGGAGAGAATTAAAAAATTGCCGGTTTCAGAACAAGAAACGGCCAAAGAAAAATTCGAGGAGGATGACAAGTTGGCGGAACTAAAATGGGCTACTTTCCAAACTGAATGGGACGCTTTGACATGGTCTATCACCAAGGAAGATTATGAAGAAAATGTTCGTATGTTATGCTTGCATTGGAGTAATTATCCAAAAGTTGTGAACTATTTGATGGAGCATTGGTTGAATCCCCACAAAGAGAAGTTTGTAGTGGCGTTCACAAACCAATATAGGCACTTTGATAACCAAGCTACAAGTACCGTGGAGTCATCTCACAACAGAATGAAGAAGAAGCTTCATAATTCTGATGGTGGGTTTGTTACGGTCTTCGAAGCGATGCACGATTATTTTCTCCGTGACCTTGACAGAGTTAAGGAATCTTTTGAAAAAAGCCTTTCTAGAAAACACGTCAGCTATAAGGACGAACCATTGCTCCAAAGTATTTTTTATAAGGTGTCGCATTGTGCTATTGAGAAGATAATGTACGAAGTAAAGCACTATAGATTGGGCAACTTACACGGAGAAGAAGAATGTGTTTGTCCTAACATGTCAAGTTTGGGACTTCCCTGCCGGCATTTGATGCCCAAGTACGAAGAAGACGGTGTGATCCCAATTGAAGATATTGATCCGTTTTGGCAACAATTGTCTTTCGATGAACCCATCGTCGAGCAAGATTTTGGTGCATCGTTTGCCGACACCCACGTTGGAAAGGCTTTAGCCAACAAATACGATACATTAAATAAGGCGCAAAGGCAAATTTTGTTGACGAAGTTGAGTTATTTCGTGTTTCCACACACAGGGTACGCTGTCAAGGAACCAATTAGAGGGAAGAGAAAAGGTAGGCCTTCTACCAAAGAATCGAGGGCCGTCGAACGCAAAAAAGCAAGGGAATTGCATGAAGAATCAAAGAAAAGAAACCCTTGTGCATTTGAGCATTTGCAAAAGGAATATGAAGCAGAGGATGAGAAGGAGGATGATGCTGAACGAAAAATAAGTCAAACGGAAAAAGGGGGGCCAAGTGTAGTAGATATTAAAGGAAAAGGTCCCGCGGTTCCCACTCAAGAAAGTTCAACAATTGAACTTGGTGCCAAGGGAAAAGTTCCTCCACAATCAAACTCAAGAAGAGTAAGTATGAAGGAATTAGCAAGAAGGAAAAAAAGAGTTAGTATGAAAGAATTAGCAAGAAAAAAAGAAAAACTTAAAGCCAATACATTAGTGGTTGAAGAGCCATATACGATCCGGATTGCAAGAGGATTGATGCAATTTCCATCAAACTTTTCAAGAATTGAGAATGGCAAAATCGTCTGAACCGAGCACATTATTTATGAAAATTATATCATCGTTTCCGGCTTTTTTTCGTCCATACATAAAGGCAACCGACGATGTTGCCGGTGATGGTAATTGTGGATACCATGTATTCATCGAACAAGTTGGACCATTTAGCGGAGCAGCAGGGTTGGGTATGGACGAAGTAATTTATGTAAGACATAAGTCAGCGGTTGAACTACGCTCTTACCCGGATTTATACAAGCCAATGATGTGTGCATATAGAGATGAAGAGTCGTTGTTAAACGAGGAGTTCATCGCTCTCGAAAGGCGTTTAATAGGCAACAAGAATTGCACTAGCGAGTATTGGATGAGCATGCCAATATGTGGGCAAATCCTCGCCAACGCTTTCAATTGCGTCATACATTATATCTCAAATGGATATTGTTTTACATTTGCACCAACAAGATCAACATTTGTCGAACAATTGGCTAATAGAAGATGTGTGATTGGGCTAGTCCAGAACTGCCATTATGTTGGTCTCAAGTTGAAAGAAGGAAGTCCATTACCCCCTTTACAGGATGGATACGATGGTGATATCGCCAAGTCTTGGTGTCACCGGTTCAAGCACAATTTCGAACTCTGGAAGGCATTAAAACCCTCCCCGACCTTTCAATTCATATCATTTGTTTCTGACTCGGAGTCGGAATGATAACATAGTAAACCTGGAAGGCATTTAATATTCGTAGTAACAATATCATATGTATGTTGGAGGAATCATAATATTAATATATATTTTTTTGGAAATGAAAAATTTGGAGTATCACATGTGTGAAAACAAAATTCACCCAGGTTTACGGTTGGGTTTTCAGTGAAAACCCAACCGTAAACCAGTCATTACACCATAAAAAAACAATTACGGTTGGGTACTGAGTGCAAACCCAACCGTAAACCTACCAGGGTTTTTCACCCAGTTTTACGGTTGGGTTATGACTCCAAAACCAACCGTACAACTGCAACGCTTACGGTTGGGTTTTGAGACCAAACCCAACCGTAAACCTGGATGAATTTTAATCTGGAAGGGTTACGGTTGGGTTGCATTGAAAACCCAACCGTAAATATTTTTGTTAACCTTTTTTGGAATTTCAGTTCACTCTAAATTGGGTTCAAAACACAAAATTTATGTAAACATCAAATTTTTGACCACATTACAACCCATGAAATCATTAAAGTAACCTGGGATACAATTGAAATTACCACTAACAAACCCAAATGGCATTACAAAAGAACTAATAAATAGGTTTACGAGTGAGCAAAAAGTCCTTTAGGATGTGATAATGAGGTAGGTATAAAAAGGGCCATATTTTCCATCTCCTCCATTCTTCAAGAGATCTCTGTAACACCTCATCTTCGGTTTCACCCCTAAGTCGTAGTTGACCAATAATACGAACTAATGCCATAAATTCTTCTATGTATCGGTGTATAGTGTTATATCGATAAATCAAGTTGACGTGATCACGGTTAAAAGGGTTGCCGGTTTCAGAACAAAATTTTTCATGGATTGTTTGCCAATAACTCGGACTCGTTAAACCACTTTGCCTTCTTTCTTCTCCTCTTTTTGGAAAACATAATACATAGTTGCGGCAAATACATAAATCTTCATCCAAAGAAAAATCTGGATTTTTAATCCCAGGTTGACCCATATTCCACTATGTTAGAGTACTAGTTTTGTTAGAGATGATTGTTGTAACATAAAGGTTTAACTTTTAAAAAAAATGGATGGGTTAGATATGTACTCAACTATTTCACTTATAAACCAGAAGTGTAACGGCTATATTTTGAAAAATGGGTCGTTCAAGGGTTGAACGACTCTATTTGAAAACCCAAAAAAAAATCAAAAACGACCCAAAACTTTCCTAAAAATAGATTTTACGGTTGGGTTTTGGCTGAAAACCCAACCGTAATATCATAGGAAAATTATGTGTTGAGGTTCTTTATTTTACGGTTGGTTTTTAGGACAAAACCCAACCGTAACCAACCTTTGTAGCTTTGAGTTTTAAGGTCAAATTAGGGTTTCAAAATCAAAAATTTGAACTTATTCAATAATTTTAACTAGATTGAAGGTAAATTGGGTCATTCAAACAAAGAAAAAACGAAAAACAAACAAATTAGAGAATCAAATTTAAAGTTATGCAGTAGAATTTACGGTTGAGTTTTGGCTGACAACCCAACCGTAATATCCTAGGGAAATTATGTGTTTTGGTCATATATTTACGATTGGGTTTTCAGCCAAAACCCAACCATAACCAACCTTTGTAGCTTTGAGTTTTAAGGTCAAATTAGGGTTTGA
>JAJJMC010019063.1:12164651-12215098 GCA_023531435.1 Papaver californicum
TTATTCAATCATTTTAACTAGATTGAAGGTAAATTGGGTCATTCAAACAAAGAAAAAACGAAAAACAAACAAATTAGAGAATCAAATTTAAAGTTATCCAGTAGAATTTACGGTTGGGTTTTGGCTGAAAACCCAACCGTAATATCCTAGGGAAATTATGTGTTGTGGTCATATATTTACGGTTGGGTTTTCAGCCAAAACCCAACCGTAACCAACCTTTGTAGCTTTGAGTTTTAAGGTCAAATTAGGGTTTGAAAATCAAAAATTTGAACTTATTCAATCATTTTAACTAGATTGAAGGTCAATTGGGTCATTCAAACAAAGAAAAAACGAAAAAAAAACAAATTAGAGAATCAAATTTAAAGTTATCCAATAGAATTTACGGTTGGGTTTTGTCTGAAAACCCAACCGTAAATACCGTAATTATTCTTTCATATTTACGGTTGGGTTTTGGATGAAAACCCAACCGTAAAACTGTAGGATTAAAATGTGACAGGGTTACGGTTGGGTTTCCAGGCAAAACCCAACCGTAAACCTGTCACATTTTTCATTTTGCCAGTTTTACGGTTGGGTTTTGCCTAGAAACCCAACCGTAACACTAATGTGACTGGGTATTTTTACCGGGATTTCCCAATCCATGGTTTCCAACTTAAAAAAATTAATCAAATAAATTTTCACGTCCAAGTTAAATTCAAACTTCAAATCTAACTTCACATTAAAGGTACAACTAATTCACACAAACAAAACAAAACCATAGACATAGAGTTAGGGAGAAGGAGGAGGGGTAGGTCGATGACTTTGACGAGCTCTTTTTTTGCTCATAAGATTAAGATGAGCAGCACCGCCACGAGTACGAGCACCACGTTGCGCATCCCCGGCTTCATCATGTGTATCTTCATCCGATGCTTGGGGCTCTCTTCTAGTAGTACTCGCATCTCTAGTCGCGCCTCTTGTACCGGGTCTACTCCTCTTTAAAGTCCGCTGCACATCCTCAACTTCATGATGAAGCTCCCTAATCAAAGCTTGGAGTTGGTCAGGCGTCCTCACATCAATTGTGCTTAGGCATGGATTAATAGTCCGTCAATGCAACGGCTTTCTTTTTCTATTCACATATGAAAATAAAAGTAGGATGAGTGTTTAGTAATAAATCTTAAAAACATTAATAATAAAAATAATGTACGTACCAAATTGAAATATGCCTTCTTCCAGAAACCATCTCCTGTGTTGATTGCCAGAGTCTCAGGATCATTGTTGATGATAGTTGGATGACCAAAATGGCGATACCACTCCAAGTAATCTTTTGCAGCCTCTTTTGTGCCAGGAGAGGGAGTTAACTCATTCCTTTGGACTTGGTATTTCGGATCAGTGCGGTTATTCCAAACCGCGACTGAAGGCGTCGGCTCATAGTTTAGCACGATGTTTGGCCCTTCGATCATCGACCCATTCACACACAATTTAAACATTTCGCGTGTCACCGTTGTTTGGAGTATCCATATTGCCGGAGAGTTCGGCGGGGGTTGGACATCACGTACCCAAAAGGATGATACAAAGGGCCGTTGTAGCCTGCCACGTCCGACAATTCACGTAAATTCTCAGCATGTCCATGACCCTCTATGCTAATCTTCACATAAGGGTCGATAACAACATCATCAACCGTGAAAGCATCAATTTCTGTTCTCATCTTTGCTATGAGCACTTCTTTATATTTTGCCAGCGTCCCGGTGAAGATGAATTTCTTTCCCGTAGGTCCATTAACATCAACGCTTGTTTGAGGAGCCAGTCTGGGAAAGTGATCGTATACCCATGCCTATAAAGATAATTATATTAATATAAGAAAATAAGAAAAAAATAAATTAAAATTGAACATTGAAATTCAAACAATAAATTACCTGAAGCAGACCGGTATTACCGGCAATCTAAGTTCCCCTGACCCTCGAAGCTTTTTGAAGGTTAGTAAGTAGGTAGGCCAGGGTGGCAGTTCCCCACGAGTACTGATGGGTCATCCCGAGATCACCCTGAAACCATTGTAGATACTGGACGTTGACCCTGTTGCCCGAGTTGTCACCAAAGAAGATGGTGCCGAGCATATATAACAGATAAGCTCTGGTTGTTCGAATGGCTCTGGTGTCATCTATGACGACCCCAGCCATTTTCAACTTTGCGGTCCCTCCAAACTTCTCCCGTAGTGACCGCAACAATATTTTCTTGCTCATGGATTGACCTTTCTTCTTTGGCATCCCCGGTTTATCTCCACTCACCAATTTAAATTCCGATTCAGCTTCGGTCTTCTCCCATCCAAGTGTTTCTTTGACAAGTGCATAAATATCACTCCAGGACATGTTGTTGTCAAAACCCTCAAACACAGATTTACCTTCCACCTCCAGCCCAAGAATTGATTGGACATCATCCGGCGTTATAGTCATCTCGCCGAATGGGAGATGAAACGTATCGGTTTCAGGCCAATAACGTTCCCTGAAGGCTGCGCATACGACACTGTCATACTCCCACATTGAATGTGTAATTCCGGGAGCTAACCCGGTACCATTTACCAGAATTTGTACAGCCGTACATTCATCAGTTAAGGGCCAATGTTGAGCCCTTTGACGAACCAATTTCTTGATCGCCTCTGTATGATCCTACAAAGAATAAAAACAAATTTGTTTTACTCACAAAAGTTAAAAAACAAAAATTTTAACAGAATAAGAGAAGTAATTAGAATAATACCTTGGTCGCTGCAACTTTGGCAGCCCATGAATGGGGATAACCAAATAATATTGCAGATTTGTCTGGGGCCTCACCCCATAGTCCTCCATTCCTCTTCTTAGGCCACAGTTGAGGTTCAGCCTTTTCTTTCGGAATTTCTTTGGCAACCCTTTTCTTTGCCTTTTCTTTTCGAATTTCTTTACCTTTGCCTTGAGGGACATGTTGTTCTCTGTCCCCCTCTTCTTCTTCGTTTTGTTGCTCTTGTGGTGGTTCTCTAATCACAAGAGAACCTCTGGGTGTTGGTAGATCACCCAAGCCTTGAAACACATTATATTCCTCTTCTGCAATTTGAGGAACACTACCACCACCTACCTCAAAAGAGGGATTATGGGTCTTGCTCACGCCTCTCTTCTGAACCCCTAATGCTTTCCGTGGCGAGGGGTTGGAGTGTGAGAAATAAGTGTTAAATTATTACCCCTCTTATTCTTCCTACAACACACAACCAATACAAGTTAGATAATTTCAAAGCAATTCAACTTCAACAAAAAAAATATTCACTAAACAGGAAAAATTACGGTTGGGTTTTTTCTCAAAACACAACCGTAATTTTTCTCCCATATTTTACGGTTAGGTTTTTCTCAAAACCCAACCGTAAAAATATAAGTACAAAAGGTGGTCCATATGTTACGGTTAGGTTTTAAGAAAAAACCCAACCGTAATATTCAAACCAAATTTTTATGGACGCTCTTTGTTACGGTTGGGATTTTCTACAAACCCAATCGTAAGTTGTTTTTAAAAATTGGCGCAAATTAGTTACGGTTGGGTTATCTATTGAAACCCAACCGTAATATTCTGAACTATTCATCTTCTTCCCTTTGATTTACGGTTGGGTATTGAAAATAACCCAACCGTAATACTCAAGAACATGAAATATTACGGTTGGGTTTTGACACGGACCCAACCGTAATATCAACTGTGTGCAACATTTTTTCCCCAAAATCATGATCAAACATGCGAATAAATCAATTACAAGTTCTAAGAATACATGGGTTTTCGACAATACCTTAGATACACCATTGTTGGACTTTTCGGTGCTTGATTTTGGTTGTCACTGTCGATTTCTTGTTGAATCTCTTGATTAGGTTGAAAGGAGCAGGGTTGATTGCCATCACTGCTACCTTGAACGCCTTTAGTATGTTTCTTCATCTCGAATTGTTGAGTTGAGTTTAATCGTCGATGAATTTTACGAATCGCCGATGAATCGAGAGGGATTACGGTTGGGTTTTCTTTTGTTTAAGTTTTTAAAAATTATGAATTTTGTTAAAAGAGTTTAGGTTTTAATTGGTATAAGGGTAAAATGGTATTTAACAAAACCCCATAGGACATCCCTTATCGTAAAAATGGATCACCTCGGCTCAACTAGGAGCCCCCCACTCAAATTTGAAGCCCCTGTATCAGCCTTCTAGATAATCTAGAGGAAAATTATTTTATTCGTAATCCTATAAATACCCTCCATCCATTAGTAAAGTTATGAACTACAGTATTCCCTTTTTAATTTCAGATCTAAAAAGAATTTTCTCTTTTCTTTCTTCCTCTTTCGGCATCACCACCCCCACATCTGCCACTGCCACTGCCACCACCCTGCCGCCACCATCTCCGTCGCCGCGAACAGATTGATCATCCAAGAACATCACTTTGTACTAATTCAGAGTTCTTCTTCTTCTTCTTCTTTTTTATTTTTACGTTCGATTTTCAAAATTAGATTCAGAGAGATCCAAGTAATTTGATTTTTAGGTTTCGTTTTTGGGTGATTTTTGATTTTGTAGATTTGTGTGTCCAATTAAGTTATTATGTTCATCATTTTATAGCTATGGTTTTCGAATTTGATTCAACTTGATTTATGTGTTTATTTTGATTTATTTGATCTCGAGATTGTTGATTCATCGGCATGTTCTTGTTAAATAAGTTTACGAACTCATCTGTTTGAAATGTTCAATAATATTGAACAGATTGTTTGTAAATTAGAGCTCATGATAAGATTGAGTAGAGATTTCTTGGACCAGCAACATACTAGGTAACTCTATCTCTCTTTCTCGTAAAGTTAAAATTGTTTCATTTTGTGAAGTTTTCATAATTTGATTATAATTCATTTATATTACAACTACTGATTCACCAATAAAATTATTTCGTTTTGTTAAGTTCATAATTTCATTAGTATTCATTTATATTGGTTACTATTGATTCACCAATAGGAGGCTAGTGGTGGGCGATTTAAATAGTGAGAAATTGATACCATAAATGTGGTAGTTGGTTTTCTTTGTTTCAAACTTGCATGTCAATTTATGAAGGTTGAGGCTATTTTGCTAGCATTCTTTGAATGCAGATTATTCATCAAGTTCTCATTTTTGAGGTTCTTAGATAACTACACCAGAACTGGGGTTCATTTTATTGAAGTATTAATGTTTGTGATAATTAGGTTTGATTGGTTGGATTGTAGTGTTTTATGTAACTTATCTAGTGGTATCATTACCAAATGTTCTTATCGCTTTGGGGACCTCCAGTAAACTTGGAATTGATACATTACCATGCATAGTTCAGTTCAATACCATGTTTTACTTATCTAATGTAAAGCAAACAAGAAAATTTGTACAGGTTCCAGCAAAACTTAGTAACTTGGTTTTTGATTGTGTTATAAGTTCGTTTAGAAAATAAAGTGGCATTCTGATGTAGGGACAACCCCAATCATTGGAAAAAATGATGACAAACCAAGTTGCTCTATATCCAGGACAAAAAAAAGGTAAAATCTCAGTGTGCAGGTGATGTCTTTTATAAATACTGCCCATGTTTTGTTGTTTATAGGTGATGTTTTTCATCTACGACAAAATGATATTTTTGTGTATAGTCTGTAAATCGGAGTACTTAATTATGTTGTGTACGATTGATGTGATTTTTGGGCGTACACCTACTATATTTGAAACTCTTTTTGTTGTCTAGTTGTTGATGTACTGCATACCTCCTCATACATACACATATAATCATCTTTTTGTTTTCAACTGTGTTGGAATTATGTACCTGGACGGTGCTCTTTTATGGGTGCTTTTATTTTAAGAAGATAATTTGGTCTTAAGCTAAAATGGTTAGTAGTAATGGCTACGGTTGTCAGATTTGTTTTGGGGTTTTGGATGGAGTTATGGGATGAATGTTTTTAAATTTCAATACATGATCGAGGCTTGACTTTCTTAAATTGTTTAGTAACCTTTTGTATATGTTTGTTGTTGATCTATTTTTGTAGTACCCAGCATTAAGAGATTTTGTATATCATTTTTCTTTGGATTTATTAGATTGACGATAAGCTTATCTCATTCCTTATGTACATATTTGACGACAATCTTGAACTCACTATGTTGATTATATTTTTCATAAAATGTATTTACCTCGTTGTGTCGGTTTTTTATATATATTTACTTGGTTATTTCATCACTGTATTCATAATTATGTCCATGGTGCTTTTCTCTAAGTTGTTGCTACTTTGTTGATTAGATTATCTTCCACATTCTTTCAGGTATACTCTCTCTTGATGTATTTATTGAGTCAATATTTTTTTTTACGTGATAGTGTGAAATTACACTGTAGAAACATTGAAGTAGCTATATTAGACGAACTTGTGGTGTAATGGTAGCACACCTGACTCCACTCAGAGGATGCGTGTTCGATTCACGTCAGGTTCACTCATTCGAGTATGTCAATTTTGGTATAAACTTGGACTTTGACACCAAATTATGAGGTCAACTTTGGTTGTTGACACCAGATTTTGGTGTCAACTTTGGGTTGTTGACACCAGATTATGATGTCAACAACGTATCTTTTTTATGAGTTTTCAATTTTGTGTCAATTTTGGCTTGTTGATACCAAATTTTGGTGTCAACTTGGGTTTGTTGACACCAAATTATGATGTCAACAACATAACTTTTTTCTGAATATTCAGTTTTGGTGTCAACTTTGGCTTTTTGACACCAGATTTTGGTGTCAACTTGAGTTTGTTGACACCAAATTATGATGTCAACATCATAACTTTTTTCTGAATTTTCAGTTTTGGTGTCAACTTTGGCTTGTTGACACCATTTTTTGGTGTTAATTTGTGTTTGTTGACACAAGATTGTGATGTCAACAACATAACCTTCTTTTTTTTTTCTTCTAAATTTTCAGTTTTGATGTCAACTTTGGTTGTACCAAATTTTGGTGTCAATTTGGATTGTTGACACCAGATTATGGTATCAACAACATGATTATTTCCGAATTTAGAGAAATGAATTTATTATTTTTTGAAATAAAGAAAAATGTTATATGTGATAGATAAAGAAAAAGCAATATAAGTAAAGGTATTATGATAATTTATTTTTAAATGGCTAATTTTTTTATAAAACAGGGGTATAATTATAATATATAAGAATACTTATAAAAAAAATTCATTTTTAGGGATATTTAATTAATGTACCCTTAAAATTTTGTCCATAATTATTGATTCAGAACACTCTAAGATAATAAGATAATCTATCGTTAAGTTATTAAGACACATAAAACGGCCCGTACGTGTTCAATAATCATCAACTAAATAGTTAAATGAGATTTATATAGACTTTTATAGACTTTTATTTTTAGTGACTCCCAGAGACTCTCTGGAAGTATAGAGATTTCCAGTGATTTCAAAAGAGATTTCCAGTGATTTTAAAAGAGAATTGTAGAGAGTCTCTGGGACTTGTAGATACAAATCTAATGGATTTCTAGAGAGTTTTTGTGATTTGTAGAGATAAAAAGATTAAAATATTTAATCATAAATTTAAAACAGCTACCAACTTTTTTATTATGCCCGTTACACAATTAACACAAGTATCATGAACACTTAATAAAATTTATTTCATTTGTCAAAATTAAAAGCTCATTGTTGTCATGTGCCTAAGTTTTCATTCTCTTTATTCCACTCATCCCACATTTTATTTGCTATGCTTATCTCGCCACTGATTAGCATCTTCTCGTTGTTGTCTCTGAGTTTGATTTTGGGAAAGATTGTCTTCAGGATCTATTTGTTCAGTTGAAGAATCTGGTTCCTCTTCACTTTCATCAACTGGAAATTTATCGGAACAATATTTTTTGCGCAAAAAGTTATGTAGTCCTGCACATGCCAAAACTATTTCCGCTTGTGTTTTGTATGCAAACGGGGATGCACTCTTATATATTTAGAAGCGTGATTTGAATACACCAAATATTCTCTCAACTACATTCCTTAGAGATGCATGTCGAAGATTGAACAATTCATCCGCTTTTACTGGTTGGCGCCCGGAACCTGAGTATTCTTGGAGATGATAACGAACACCACGGTATGGAGCTAACAACTGGCGTCGGTTTGCTAATCCACAATCCACCAAATAAAATTTACCTTATTTTTTATGATTAACTTAATCATTTTATGCATAATAACCAAATTCAAATAGAGTACTACAAATAAATTATATATAATTACCTTGCAGAATGGTGAGTTCGTTCCTCCTTGTTAAAGCATCATTTAGAATCTTTACGTCATGAGAAGACCCTTCCATCCACTCAACACATATATAAATTCTAAATCAAAATTGCATGCAGCTAATACATTTGAGATAATACTCCTTTATGAGCCCTTTATCATTGCTGGAATATGTGTACCATCCATAGCTCCAATGCAATCCTAAAACAAGTTTAAAATTGTATGTTGTAATTTTTATCTTGAGTAATATATATGTATGCATATATAAAAAAATAAAAAATAAAAATCATTGTTACCTTAAGATAAGGATAAAATCGTGTACTTTCTTTTATTTTAGGTTGGGTTGTTCTCGAGGGGCTAGCCATCATCAGCGGCGATAAGGTATTCAAGGCCCTCAACATTTGATTGAAGTTTTAGCTGACCGTCCAACGAGATCGACGAAACGTATCACGAACGACGACATACCGAGAATTTTGACCAACAATAAGTAAGAATGTGCCAAGTATTTCTTCAACATAGATAAAACGTGTATCTTGTACATGCGTTATTTCTCCAATTATATGGCATAGTTTTTGAAACACAGATGGATACATTCGATATTCTCTCCGAAAGTCTTCAGGATCATCCATTAGTACTCTATATATATAAGTGTTCACAAATCTCGTAATTGGTCTACGAGGTATTGGTCTTTCAATTTGGCTTATGATTTCCATCGATTCCATTATCATCTTTAGCAAATTATATGATGCTAAGAAAATAATTAAAATAATGGATAATTCTTCATCTTCTTCATCGCTTTCGCTTCCCATTTGATATTCATCATCTCGACTTTTTTCATCATCACTACTTTTTTTTTTCTTGGCTTTTTCCATCAGTTTCTTCATTGCTTTCTTCTGTCATCCAATCTTCTTCATCTAATATTTCTTCAATATTAGATTTCTCCATAACAAAATAAAAGGAACAATACAAACTATAAATATTATTATAAGATAACACCAAATAGATATAACTATAAATAATAAAACTAAAATTAAAAAATAAGCAAATAAAGAACATAAAACTTAATAATTTATTAAAAATGAAAAAAATTCGTGTCAACCAATTATTCTGTCAAACACTTAGATGTTAAACACTCGCAAAAGACGTAAATCCTACCCTACATAGATAATAAAATAACATTCACTTGTTTAACTTTGAACGAATCCAGTCTTTTCGATCATTTGCGGACAAATAAATGAACATTTTTTTTTTGCTTTTGGTGTTCAACATCTCTACCGCTTGAAAACGTTCATCCGTAGTAAGATATGGTATTTCCATAATGGCAACATATACACTGTCACTAACAATGGAATGGAAGTAACCCCAGTAGAAACACTGCTCATAAGTTCATCTTTGATATCAGTTGCTGGTGTAGTAAATTCAAGTTCATTTCGTGCTCTTTTCCTTAGACCTGAGTTTTCAAATTAGTTCGTACAGTTTGTTTTTAGTAAGATGGGACTGTAAACATCTCCAACCTCAACAAATGGAGATTGGGTTAAAAGGGGAAAGTTAAAGGATGTTCAAAGCTTCTAAGACAAGAATTTACAAAATCCTGTATGGACTTGTCCAAGAAGAGTAACCAGTCTTTCCTTTGTTACCATTAGCATCACCTTGGCTTGAAGGATCCATTATATTATGATAACTTAAAAAACAGTATCATATAATATATATGTGTATATAACTAATATCAGTAAAGTTCATATATACAAAACCATAACAATAACAATTAAAAAAAAACACTTAATTGAATTGGACAAATAAAACATATTCATAACTTACTTGGTACTTTGCGAAAGGCCTCTAATGCACTGCAATCTTTATGCAAGGCCTGTAATAACAAACAAACTTTTAAAATATTTGAGAACATCAACAGAATTCAAAGACCAAGAGAATGATAATAAACTAATAAGAACATACCTTGAAAATCAGAAGAACAAAACAATTGCATGTTTTACTTTGAGAAAGACCTTTGCCTGAAAAGGAAACCAAAAAGTATATTTAAAAATATGCATGAGAATTTTTATAAATGTTGTAAATAGGTTAGATCTTAGCATAATATGGAATAAAAATAACTTATGTGTAGTAACTAATCTTACATATCGTATTCAGAATCTTACATATCGTATTCAGAATCTTGCATATCAATTATCTCATAATCATTAAAATAAAAATAAAAAGAAATATTTTGCAAATATCTTTTAAAAAGAAATATTCACTTCCCCCAAATGTTGGTCATACTCTTGTGTAATCTGCCCAGAATTCATATCCCAGACCTTATAACGCGGATATAATCATTAGAACTATCCAAGTGCAGACAACTTTTTTTTTCAGAAAGGGTTTGGGGCAGAAAAAATGCAAATTAGTCAACAGAAAAAGAACCATACAAATAAGAGGCATTGAATTTGGATGTGTCTGTGCCCCTATTTTGAATTCCCATTTTTAGGACTTTGGAGAAGTCCACTGGATTTTCAACTCTCTCCTGCACAAGTTCTACAAAAGAGTCTGCTGGTCCCATCCGCACAAACAACACACCAGAAACAAAAACTAAGATAAGCTGATAAGAGTAAAAGGGTACATTAGTAATTTTGTGAGTATCACCTTTCTTTTATAGGCACCCAGCCCTTTTAGTCTACAACTATCAACTCTTCCAGTAAATAAAGGCTAAAAAGTTCTAAATGAAACCTAACCTCCAATAAAGATCAACCGGACAAAATCAAATTCCATAACAAAAATAAGAATAAAAGTTCTTATTGCAACTTATTTCCTAAACAAAATAAACAACCACAGGGTTTCATAAATCCTTTAAGTTGTAGATTCCTAAGATGTAAATCAAATTACTAGTAGTGAATAATGTTTTTACTTGGTTCAGAATAACCAAGGTTTTGGTAGCAACTAGAATAACAGTTTCTGATTGTTTATGTTTGCATTGTAGGTAGCAGTAGATGGCATCGTTTCAGAATGTATTAAAGCTTTGGTAAAAGATGCCATGAATATTCAGCTAACAGTATCTTGAAGAAACAAACTTTTGACATTTCGTACTAAAACATACTTCCATACTATATTTGTTTCTCTTTTTTCATTCTTTACAAGATCAGCATATTGGGTTTCCGAGAAATTAGCAAAAAGGCAAGAACCATTAAAGATGAGAATACTAAGGTGTTGATTACCAGGAGTAAACTAAGTTTTGAAGGTATTGATTACTAACCGGGGAGGTAACGTAACGTTTAGCACATATGGCCTGCAAACCAAGATGTCCCAGTAACGTGTCTCCACTCTCTCCTATCTCGCATCCCATATTAAATTATCCACGATATGAGAAAGGATATTACATAAAACTAAACAACAAAAAAGTATTTAGGTGGCCGATGGATGCAAGTTCTGTATTATCTTTTTAATCTCAGCACAAAAGTGAGATTTGATAATTCAGAGGATGTTGCTTACAGAATACAACACTACAGAGATACATTCTTTTGAATGTATTCAGTAAATTGAACTCTGTAACAACAAAACAAGGATTTACTTGATCAAACAAAATAAGCAAAATCTAGGGTTCATCTTCAATTCGTAAAGTAATGAAGAAAAAATCAAAGTTAGAAAGAGTTGTTTACCTATCACCACTTTCACCACTAGCTCCTAAGAGTTTGTGAGAATCAAGAACCATGATTTTATCTTCATCAGATTTATGAACCAAGATACTGTTTACTGCAGATGTATCAGCGGCAACCAGAACGAATCCATCACATACCATACCGAAAACACATTCCATTTTTTTTTAATTTTTGTTAAGCGATTCTGTTGTTGTGTGAGGTCTGTAGATTTGGGGGTCTGGGAGTTTTGAAGGTATTGATTACGAACAACACGCTTAATAACACCGATCTCTCCCTTATCTTTGCCCCTGATTATCATTACCTATATAATAGAACCACCTCCTTCTTTTTCATGGAGTTTTAGGGTTTTGGTTTTTTGGGGGAGGGCTAGGGGTTTCTCTGAGACTCTATTAAAATGGGTATGGAAAAAACGAGCCTCCAAATGATTAGAGGAGACTGACAGTCAAATGGTTTGAAGAAAAATTATTCCGTAAAATTGATAAAAGCAAAGAAAGGTAGAGGAATGAAGAAGAAAGAAGACCTTTGCTACTAACCATCCAATAAGGTTGAGGAATGAGGACCTTTGGATTACCCAAATTTTCAAGTCTCTCAAAATATCACCTATAAGGGAGAGATTTCATTCATGCATATTTTCATCCAAAAAGTCTTCCAAAATCCCAATAAGTAACAAATCCATGATTTTAAAGTCTTAATCCAATAACAAGAGTGTTTGAGTGAATTCCAACAAATCTTAATCCAATAACAAGAGAGTTTGGGAGAATTTAAAAGACTTGAAAAAAGTTTTTATCCAATAACATGAGAGTTTGGGAGACTCTCTGGAAATATCAATTGATAACAGCTTATTTCAGAATTCTCTATAAGTCATTATAAATCCCAATTGACTACCCCCTGTAAGGCATATCATTCATCAATTGAATGGTGCCGACAGTTAATCCATAACTGATATTTTATATTTTATTTGGTGTTTCTAACCTATTAAATCGATTAAAGCATAAAATAAACGAATGTGTTTATAGAGAATCTCTTACTTTCTCATTCTTGTCACTTCTCGTAGAGTTTGATCGTTTTGTGAATCGTCCTTTCAAGATTTTCTTGTTTTTATTGATATTCTTCAACACCGAAATTTAATTTTGATTGAACTGCTAATACCGGGATCTGAAGTTAGCCTTGATGTTTGTTTCATACGACTCATTTTCATAGAGGAGATACGTCGACGATGAAATTTTAAAAATGGTCGTTTGAAAAAATGTTAGATGAGCATTAAAGAAGTCGATTTAGGTTTTTATGAAATAAAACTGATTTAGGTATTAGGAATTTAGGATTTGTATTATGGACAAAGGATAATAAGGTATTTTATTAGGGAAGAAAAGGATAACTTAGTTTTTTTCTAAAAAATTAAGACACCCTTATCAAATTAATCTAAATGGGATTAGCGGTACCCCCAATTCAACTTTCGTACGAGTAGTTGGGTAGTGCAAGATTGCACTTATAAGGCTTTATGTCTAACGACTCTGACCCGCAAATTAAAACTATATTCTTGCATGACTGGAAATTTAAATTCAATTCAAACCGTTGGATCAGTAGATATTGACCTATTAGAAAATTCTAAAAGGTATTAATTGTGTGATTTTATGTGTTTGTAGGTCTTTTTGAGAAAAAAATATTTGTGAAAAAAATAGGCTAAAAAAGTGTTAAAAGTACCCGAAAAAATTACTAGAGGCACCCGGAAATTAATAAAGGTACCCAGGGACAACTGTTAAAGGGACCCCACTGTTGGTTAGGGGGCATCCCCTTTGAATTTAAAATCGAGAATGGAGGGAAGATATCCTTCACGCGTTAAAACCAACTGAGATTTTCAAATCCGATTTTTTTTTGGTTTTTAGAAGTTTCAAAGCTATCAAACTTGGAGCAGTATCTATAAGAGGACCAACACACGTCAAATACAAGGATTTCACGCGTAAAACAAGCTGGTAAATCCTTGTTTCAGCCGAAAAAAGTTTGGATATCAAAGTAAAGATAAATACGATTCGAGTTGGTTTTGGAGAGATTTAAGAGTCCTTATCGATTAAGGATAAGTTATTAAGGTTTTCTATGCCTATAAATAGCAAAGAGAACAACAAAAATCGCATGGGGAAGGCTCGAGAAGAAAACAGAAGAAAACGGTTTCTGCTGTTGCTGAAGACGTGAAGAACAAAGAATATGCGACGATTTCTTCAACCTATCTGCAACAGATATCTTTGTCTTTGCAACATTTATCTTCAGCTGCAACAGTTTCTTCAAGCCATCTGCAACTGATATATTTGTCTTTGCAACATTTATCTTCAGCTGGAACAGTTTCTTTAACCCATTTGCAACAAATATCTTAGTATCTGCAACGTTTGTCTTCAGCTGATAACATTTTTCTTTTGTAACAGTAAGAAGAGTGGTTTGCAACGCCGTTACACCGTTGCGAACCATCTGTTTTATTATTTTTCATCTTTCAAACACTTTTCTATGTACCAATCTTTTGAGAGTGTTTTGAGCAAGATGAGCTAAATCCCATCACTGAGGCAAAGAGGAAGCCATTTTCCATGATTAATTGGTAACTTTTAATAATTCTTTTATGACTTTTACATTTATTTTTAATTAAATGATTTTTCTTAATTGATTGTGATTTTATTTGATGGTTTATGCTGGGACCTAGAGCTTTTGATGAGCCATGCTTGTGATTTACAATTGATATTTTAAAAATCTACTTTTGGCAAAAATTAGAGTCACTTATTTGAGCTAGAATTGTTTATAATTATTATTTTTGGAATCAATTAAAAGTGGCTAATAGTGAAATCCATAACCTCAGTATTTGTGAATATTATTTTCATCTTTTGTGTATATTTTCTAGTTTAAAATCAGTTTTTAAATCTAATATCAATCTTCACAAGTTCGAGAGTTTGAACCTTATTTACCACTATTCTAAAACACATCACATATCCTTACACTTAGTGATAACTACAATAATACCTAAAAATACGGATAAATACATATTTTGAAAAAAATTTAGATGTAAACACTAATTAGTAATTTTAAATGTGTAAACACTATTTTTATTTTTTATTTTTATTTTTGGTTCTAAATTCTGAATTTCTATGGGTAATGCCATTATAATTAATGATTTGTTTGAACTTTAAAATCAATCAGCAAAAGGCAAACAAATAATAATTAGGAAACTGTAACACAAAATCAACATTTCTAATTAATCCATGAAACTCTTTCAATACACTGTTAGAATTAAAAGAGAATTTATTGCTTATTTCCAAATTTAATTGTTTTTTTACCAAAATTATCTTGATGGGACCAAAGGGTCACTAGCCTATATTGTGGGTGGAAATAACAAATTCACTTTTCTCTTATATGTGAATGAGAAACCTTTGGTTTGTCCCACATGGGATAAACCAAGGATGGAGTCTATCCTAATTACCACATACGTTCTATATAAGGAAAAAGAACTAGTGGATTGGATATGGACTAAGGAATGGGCTAGTGGATCGGAGCTTGCGTGTGCCTTGGCGTGAGCTCGGCGTGCGCCCGGAGTGCCTGGCGTGTGCCGCGAGTGCATACGTGTACCCATCAAAGATCCAACGGTTTTAGATTTTAAAATTATTACAATAAATAATTTCTACCGTTTTATATTAATGGATATTAAATCAAATTAATTCAAAAATCTTTTAATTAAAGTTTTCGAATTAAATTATTTGAATTAAATATTTCTTACCAAATGAAAAGCCTTCTTCTCATATAAAATAAAAAACAAAATTCATTTTCAATCACCCCAGACGTAGCTACTATCCTGTCGTCTTTTCCCCTCTTCCTGCTTTGTTTTGAGCACGTAGATAAAAATTTTTCTTTCTTATTCTGATGTTAAGTTCGCAACGGGCCAACGAGTTAGTGCTAGCTGGGTTGGTATCAGGTGGTTTTATCCTTGATTCGATTTGTCCTCACTAGTGGTATAGCAACACTCTTTCTAGAGGTGTACCCGACAAATATCGAGTTAATGGCAGTCTGTTGAACATGCGACTCCATCTTTCTGTGTGTGTGTTTGTATGAAGTCTGCTGCGGTTTTCTCTAACCCTTAACTATTTTCAAGCTTCTGTTTGGTTTGTTCTCTGTTACAAGATCTCTCAGCAACAATCTTAACTCGATATTTCGTTTATTTTGAAAATTTTACTTATGTAACAATGGTGAAGACTGATGTTGACAGACCTCAGAAATATTCTGGAACGGACTTCAAGAGATGGGAGTCAAAAATGTTATTTTTTCTGAGTTTCCACATGCTAGATGATATGGTTCTGAAGCCGTTTGATGAGTCTCTAAATGAACCTGAAAAATTACAGGACTTAGAAAGTTGGAAGAGAAGTAATTATATGGCCAAAAATCATATCTTAAATTGCCTAGAAGATGCTTTATATGATTTTTACAATGCTAAGGATAATTTTAATGCTTATAATTTATGGACTGCACTACAAGATAAATATGAAGCACAAACAGCAGGAAGTAAAAAATTCCTGGTTGCACGTTTTCTGGAATATAAAATGATGAATGATAAATTAGTGGTTGATCAGTTTTTGGAGATGCAAAAAATTATTAATGAAATAATTGCTGAAGGAATGGTTATTGACTAAACGTTTCAAGTTTCTGCTGTTATTGAAAAATTGCCAAATTCCTGGGCTGAATACAAGAGAAGACTAAGGCATGAAATTGGTGAAATTTCCATGGTAGAATTGGGCAAGAAAATCCAAATTGAAGAATTGCTGTGTTCAAAGGACAAGAATGTTTCTTCTGCAAGAGACATGTCAAACAAAGCTCACGTTCTCGAACACAAATTTTCTATTCTAAGTCTGGACCACAACAAGCGCAAGCCTGGCCCACAAAGAAAGGTACCTTTTAAAAACCAAAATCTGCTATTGGTAAAATTAAGGGAGCATGTTATGTTTGTGGTGTGTCTGGCCATATGGCAATTCATTGTAGAAAATGCAAAGATGCGAATTTTAAGAAAACAAATGTAAATTTAGTTGAAAGTAGTAAAAATGAGTTTTCTGGCACGGTGTCTGAGGTTAACTTACCAATGTGAGAGACTGGTGGGTAAACTCTGGAGCTACCAAATATGTCTTCGGAAATAAAGACATGTTCACCTCCTATCAGATGGTAGGAGGAGGAGAAAAACTCTATATGGGTAATTTATCTGCAGCACAGGTTGCTGGAAAAGGAAAAAATTTCGCTGAAGCTCTCTTCTGGGAAAATCCTCACATTGAATGCAGTTTTACACGTACCAGACATCTGCGAGAATCTCGTTTCAAGTGATGTACTAGATGATAAGGGCTTTAAGATTGTATTTGAGTCTGGGAAAGTGATTATCACTAAGGGAAAGGATTTTGTGGGAAAGGGCTATAAGGCTGAAGGCCTATACAAATTATCTGTAACCTCTGTTGAAGTTAATAAAGTTGATTTTTCTTATGTTGTTGTCTCATTGAATATCTGGCATGATAGACTTGGTCATGTAAATTATAATTCAATGAACAAATTGGCAAACTATGGCTGCATTCCAAAATTAAATTTGGAATATGAACATAAATGTGAAGTTTGTGTAGAATCAAAATATGCAAAGAAGCCCTTTAAGAAAAATGTCCACAAAAATTCTAATCCCTTAGAGTTAATTCACTCAGACTTAGTTGATATGAAATCAATCCAAACCAGAGGTGGTAAAAAATGGTTTGTAACTTTCTTAGATGACTGTACTAGATACTGTCATATTTACTTGCTTAAAGGAAAAGATGATGCTTTAGAAGCATTTAAATTATATAAATTAGAAGTAGAAAACCAATTGAACACCACAATTAAAACCATTAGATCTGACCGTGGAGGTGAATATGTAATCCCTATAGGAGACTTTTGTGCACAACATGGCATTATTCATGAGGTAACTCCTCCTTATTCACCACAATCTAATGGAGTGGCTGGACGGAAAAACCGAACCCTTAAGGAGATGATGAATGCCATGTTAATCAGTTCAGGATTACCGGCGAACTTGTTGGGGGAGGCCGTCCTCTCAGCTTGCTATATCCTGAATAGAGTGCCCCTTAAAGGATCAGTCAAATCACCATATGAATTATGGAAAGGCAAACAACCATCTTATGAATACCTCAAAGTGTGGGAGTGTTTAGCCAAGGTCTCTATTCCTCCACCTAAGAGGACTAAAATAGGACCTAAAATAGTTGATTGTGTCTTCATAGGATATCCCGAACACACCACTGCTTATAGGTTTATGGTTGTGAGTTCTGAAAACTCAGAAATTGGTGTGAACACCATTATGGAATCTAGGGATGCTACATTTTTTGAAAAATGTGTTTCCGTTGAAATCTGAATCTCGCATGATATGTGTTGATCCCCTAGATGTCCCTTCTTCTAGCCATATTTTACCGATAGAAGAAGATGAACCTGTTTATGAACCTGTTTATGAACCTAGAAGAGGCAAAAGACTTAGAAATAGAAAAATCTTTTGGGCCAGACTTCGTAACCCGTTTAGTTGAAACTGATCCACAAACCTATAAAGAGGCCATGACTTCGTTTGAAGCTCCATGGTGGAAAGAATCCACTATTAGTAAGATGGATTCCATTGTTCAGAATGAAACCTGGGAGATAGTAGAGTTACTTCCAGGGTGCAAACCCATAGGTTATAAATGGATCTTCAAGAGAAAACGTAAGGTAGATGGAACTGTGGAAAAGTATAAAGCTAGACTAGTAGCTAAGGGCTATAAACAAATAGAAGGTGTAGATTTCTTTGACACTTATTCACTTGTCACTAGAATTACTTCCATTAGGATGCTAATTGCAATCGCTGCAATTCATAACCTAGAAATACATCAAATGGATGTAAAAACTGTGTTCCTAAATGGTGAATTAGATGAAGAAATTTATATGGACCAACCCGAAGGCTTTGTAGTGAAGGGTTATGAAACAAAGTGTGTATACTTAAAAAGTCTTTATATGGCTTGAAACAAGCACCGAAACAATGGCATGAAAAATTTGATCATGTAATGTTCTCTAGTGGATTTAAAATAAATGAAGCTAACAAATGTGTGTACAATAAATCTGTCAATGATGCCTGTATGATTGTATGCTTGTATGTTGATGATATGCTTATGCTAGGTATAACCTTAGAAATCATTAATTTCACTAAGAACATATTGAGTGAGAACTTTGACATGAAAGACTTAGGTCCTGCTGATTTAATCCTAGGGATAAAAATTAGAAAGGATTCTAATGGATTCAGTCTTAGTCAATCTCATTATGTTGAGTCAGTTCTTAAGAAATTTAACCAGTTTGATAGTAAACCAGCAAGTACTCCATTTGACCCTTCTTGCAAACTCAAGAAAAACAAAGACAATGGAGTCTCGCAACTTGAATATTCACGTGTCATATGAAGTCTGATGTATTTAATAAACTGCACAAGACCAGACATTGCCTATGCTGTGAGTATACTAAGTAGGTATACCTGTAATCTGGGACATGAGCATTGGGATGCACTTTTCAGAGTGTTGAGGTATCTTAAATACACTTTAAACTACCGTTTGAGTTATGAAAGACACCCCGCTGTTCTTGAAGGATACTGTGATGCAAACTGGATAGCAGACTCAGAGGAGTCTAAGTCTACAAGTGGATACGTATTTACTCTAGGCTGTGGATCAGTGTCTTGGAAGAGTTCCAAACAGACCCGTATCGCTCGATCCACTATGGAATCCGAGTTTATTGCGTTAGATAAAGCATGAGAGGAAGCCGCTTGGCTAAGATGTTTTTTAGAAGATATTCCTCTCTGGCATAGGCCTGTGCCAGCTATATCTATACATTGTGATAGTCAAGCTGCAATAGCTAATGCTAAAAACAGCAACTATAACGGAAAATCTATTCATATTAGGAGAAGACACAATTCTCTAAAACAACTAATCTCAACTGGCGTTATTTCTGTTGACTTTGTGAGGTCTAAGGAGAATATCGCAGACCCTTTGACGAAAGACTTGTCTAAGAAGATAGTTAGTAATGCATCGAGGGGGATGGGACTTAAGCTCATAAATTAAAACTTGCCATGAAGGATACTCAACCTTGCTGACTGGAGATCCCAAGATCAAGGTTTTGAATGAGACAACTAATTTATGGCGGGTAAAAACTAAACACTATCAGAGAACTATTTTCTCTGTCCCTTCCCTATGGTGTAGACGTGATAGTGTGACTGCATGTGAGGATGACTTATAGCAAAGTCTTAATGAGTTCTATAGTTTCAGTTTAAGATTGAAATGGGGTGTAGCAGTTAACACTCTTGATAGAACTCACCTATCTGAATGAGGAAGTGGGTCGCTTCCTATGAGAATTGAGCTGATTCTCTAGAGCATTCTGAGAAACGGGATATGTCCAGGGCCAAAACGGACTCAACGGCGTGAACTTAACAGCACTCTTGAGAGATATCTCGCGTAAGGAGCTATTGATGAATTACACCAAACGATGGCAGTTCAAGACATCGCGTTCACTGTCCATCAAGTAGTTCCGGTATTTCTCACTAAGCAAAGGTTCAATTCCATATGATCACCTTTTGCTTAAGAGGTATTTCTCGTTTTCCGGTTTTCTGATTTATCGCTTTCTTCATTCATGTGGGGGATTGTTAGAATTAAAAGTGAATTTATTGCTTATTTCCAAATTTAATTGTTTTGTTACCAAAATTATCTTGATGGAACCAAAGGGTCACTAGCTTATATTATGGGTGGAAATAACAAATCCACTTTTCGCTTATATGTGAATGAGAAACCTTTGGTTTGTCCCACATGGGATAAACCAAGGATGGAGTCTATCCTAATTACCACATACGTTCTATATAAAAAAAAAGAACTAGTGGATTGGATATGGACTATGGAATGGGCTAGTGGGCAAATGCACACATGTGCGGTGCTTCGCACCGAAGCACCGCGGGCTGCGGGCTTGCGGAGCTCGCGTGTGCTTTGGCGTGAGCCTTGGTGCGAGCCTTGGCGTGAGCCTTGGAGCGAGCCTTGGCGCGACCATTGGCGTGTGCCTGCGAGTGCATACGTGTACCCATCAAAGATCCAATGGTTTTAGATTTTAAAATTATTACAATAAATAATTTCTACCGTTTTATATTAATGGATATTAAATCAAATTAATTCAAAAATCTTTTAATTAAAGTTTTCGAATTAAATTATTTGAATTAAATATTTCTTACCGTTTGAAAAATGAAAAGCCTTCTTTCGTATAAAAGAAAAAACAAAATTCATTTTCAATCACCCCAGACGCAGCTACTATCATGTCGTATTTTCCCCTCTTCCTGCTTTGTTTTGAGCACGTAGATAAAAAAATTTCTTTCTTATTCTGCTGTTAAGTTCGCAACGGGCCAACGAGTTTTTGCTAGCTGGGTTGGTATCAGGTGGTTTTATCCTGGATTCGATTTGTCCTCACTAGTGGTATAGCAACACTCTTTCTAGAGGTTTACCCGACAAATATCGAGTTAAGGGCAGTCTGTTGAACAGGCGACTCCTTCTTTCTGTGTGTGTGTTTGTCTGAAGTCTGATGCGGTTTTCTCTAACCCTTAACTATTTTCAAGCTTCTGTTTGGTTTATTCTCTGTTACAGGATCTCTCAGCAACATACATAAATGGAAGGATTACATCAGTTATATATGTTGATTCTCATTATACCCTCTGATGATTAAAATATCAATGTCAATATTACTCTAAAAAAAACCTAGATACTAAAACAAGAATCCCTAGGAAAATAAAAATAACAAGAAAGAAATCTTCATAAAAACCAGAGAACCCACCTTCTATTTCTCTCACTACTACTAGTGCTAATACTGCTCAGCCTGAACTCCAACCACATTCTTCTTATTTTCTTCAACTTTGATGTTGGGAAAGTAAACACTGTAACGCCGTCTTTAATCTCACCATTCATTTCTTTAACATTAAGAAAATCAGTATTCACTATGTAACTGTAGTCATCATCCATGTTTCCACAATTCCCATAAGCCTGGTTCTTATATCTTTTTTCACAGAGAGGAATATCCTTAAAAGCAGCCCCGTTGAAAATCGTCTCAAGAGCATCTTCATGTTTTACAACTCTTCATTCAGATGTCATGCTCATCAGTTTCTCAGACGGACTGATATAATATTTCCCAGGGTTTTCAGCTTCCATGGCTGCATAAATCAAACACATCACCATACAAAATCCATGTTAAAAATAATCAGAAAATAAAAATGATAATTGAAAAGTCTAGAAGAAAATGGGTGACCAACGAACAATGGTACGTTCTTCTCAGAATCCACTTAATACCCCATCCGCACAATGCAATGCAAAATTATATGGTAGTGTAATGTTGGATCCAGGGGAAGCCACTAACTGGATACATTGCTCGTGGTTTATTTAGTACGGATGTTCATTATTGAATGCATCAGAAACTGCAATGTGTATTTTTCAGGTAATACTAACAATTGTTGCGATGAGTAAATGCGTAGTGTGGAAAGAGTTGTATGGGGTTGATTATATTTTGTGTAACAAATCCCCTGCTTCATCTCCTAAGCTACCCTAGCTTAAGAGTTATTTTTCTTTACTGTTATCACCTTTCAACAAAAAAATTTAAGCAATTTGCAGTTGTATACCGTCCAGTTTAGTAGGCATTAAGATTTGTTTCATAATGTGTAATGTTTTTAAAGTGAAATCTAACTCTTTCTCTATCTTCTAGTTAATCGTAATATTTAAAAGTCCATGGTCCTTAGTAACTATCGTTATTGTGACGATACTTCCGGACAGAGACTCAGACCAAGTCAGGGACGGATCAGGTTTTTTTTGGGTAGGGTGGAATGTCGTTGGTTGGCAAAGCGTCGCGGTAATTATTTTTTTGTATGAATTGCATCATTTGCAAAATATGCAATGGTTATACTAATTTATATTAAAAAATTGATGAATTTATAATTTTAGAAGAAAAATACGAGATAAATGTGTTGGGAGTAAGAAAGCTTTTTGTTTTCAGCAAGCTTTTGATTCTAATACCCTTATAATGTGGGCTAAATTCTACAAAGACTAAAATTTATATAAATTAATGATGGACTAAACCCAAAATCCACAAAATTTTAAATCATAAAAACATGTTAAGTTAAAAACAGAGATGGGAAATAGCCTCAGTTAGCCCCTTGCTAAGCCCGCCCATTGACCAAGTCACTTTGCAGGCTGATCTCAGTGAGTTCTTTTTATATGGAATGGTCAAGAAATGAGCTAATATCTTGCTCTTAACCAGTATTTTTTGCGCTTCTGCTGCATTTGCTTGTAATGTTTGTTTTTTTGAAGCATATTTGCTTGTAATAAATAGATGACCTTTTTTTTATTGAAGCATAACACTACACCAAATTTACGATTTAGTAACGATTCAATACTGTTACAAAACGAGGTTGCAACGGTAGAAAGATGTTGCGAAACTCCCTCTTGCAGTTATTTTGCAACGGAAATGCTGCCTTCGTGAATTTGAGACTTAGGAATGAGTCACAAAAGCTTTCAGCCGTTACGAAAATTTTAATTTGTAACAGCTCTCTTGCGTTATGAAAATTTTACTTTGTAACATCTGTCCGCCGTTAGAAAATTTTATAAACAGAGATTAATTAGTTCCGAAACTGGATATCTTTGTTCTGGTACTAAAATTTGCAACTGATTTCGTCTTTTGCGAAAATTTTCGTAACAAAAAAAAAGTTGGTCTGTCCTTGCTGACCTAGTCAAAATTCAGTTTCCCTATTACCCGATCCCACCTGCAATTATCCAGATTTACTCCAATTCTCTCAGATTCACTGAAGTTCTTAAGATAAAGATTCAAAACAACCTACGCAAACAAATCATCCAAACTACACAAACAACAACTCCAAACAAATTTTCTTTGGCAAAAAATGTTACAAGGGATTACATAAGTTTACAATTGTGCTTCTGTTTCTAAACAATTAAAGGTTATGTGATAGGAAACATTTCAAACCTCGATAGCATGCCCAAGAGTTTAAATTATCCCGACGAAGACACTAGTGCATTCAACCTCAAATGACCTCCACTGGACAAGGCACTTGTATATGATACATGCAGATGTTGGTCTGGTCCATGCGAATCCTAGATGTTGCACAATACACCTTATAAGAAAGTCCTGATTCTCCTGTTGTTTCTCGTTAAGGGGTTTCTGTGGCATTTCTTCGACTTCAGAAGATTCCCTCTGGGTTATCACACTGGTTGTTTCCTAACATATTCCCAAAGGGTTATCACACTGAAGGGACTTATTATTGGTTGTCATGGATAACGCCTGCTGACGGAGGACTTGGTTCTCATCCCATAACACGTGATAGTGAGATGGAATACTTGTGCCCTATAATGATTAATGACAACACACGATTTTCAGGAATCATTTGTAACCAAGGCTCCATTCCATTCTTACAGAAATCTCATAACAGTAACCTAAGTATAACCAAAGAAAAACAAGAAAGTGTCTGGTCTACTATACCTGAATACTAGCATTACTGCAGAGGTAAAAGCCAAACTCAGTAGGATGACAAATCTTGAAATCTACCACAGTTCCTGCAAAACAACAATACTGTTAAAAGCTTTCTAGGATTTAAAACCATCATATTTAGGACTGTGTCTACTATGCAAGCCTATAACTGCACAGTTTTTTCACACAATGCATAAAAATCTCCACCTTAACATAGGTTGCTAATAGCTATAAACCTTATATCCCTAGCAACTTGAAACTAGACACCACATTACCTTGCGAATAGCATCAAGCTCATAGAGTAGATTTTGATAAAACTGACCCTCACTAAGTCCCTGATAGCAGAAAATAGATCAGAAACAAAAAGAGTAGGCAATAGACATAAGCCAATTATCTATATTATGAACGCTGAAATTACCTTTTCCATATAATACGCTGAGGCTTCTGTCTAGTTGCTCTGCAGAAAGAGATACGAAGTTCCCTAGTTCATGAAAATATCAATAATTAGCCAAAACCAACCCGGAATATACAATTTAGGTCCGAAAGGAAAATAAATTGAAATGACAAAGATTCAGAAACAACAAATGAATAACTAACATGCAAGACACATACTTAACCATGCCTCCCTTCATAGTTCCTCGAACTGGATCCTGCCATACTTTAAATGGATCCTGAATCAACTCTTGGCGTAAAAATTAAGCAAATCTATACATAGTAATTTCTAAATCCGTGTAAAAAACAATAAAGACTTACCAATCTAGCAGACAGAATCCCCGATTTTGAAAGTAAGATCTACACAGAGAGCTTAAACCATATTAGACCCATTAAAGAGATACTAAAATGTTGGATAACAAAAGTAGGCGTCTAAAAACAGGAAACAAAAGTGTAAGGTCCTACCTACATACATGTAAACAAGATAGTATGTCACTTGCAAAAAATTATCACTATCTCAAACGATGATTAACGAAACAAGTACCCGAATATTCATTCAACACCCAATATATGTTTTACTGACATTAGTGTACATCGCAAAGTGGTTTCCAGGTGATGAACTGACCTAATTAAGAACCCACTTTCAAGATATATATGAGCAACATTATACTATACTAAAGAAACCTCTTAGCAACTGCATCTCTACTGATAATTCACTCTCCCAAAACAAATTAACCTTCAAAACGATATATCCTCCAGAATCCACATCCCAGGATTACCAACAGAAAAATCTTTTGCTTTTTCTGTTTATAAAAAAACACCAAGTTGAATCTTTTGATTGAATTCCAATTACAAGACTTCACAGAACACAACATAATCAACATCCCAATTTCCATTTCATACTTATCATTGAATTTGTGCAACCTTGGATCTTTAAATCCTACACAAATCAAAATACCAAAATCATATTCTGAAACAAACCCTAGAAATTCAACCCAATATCTCTGAATTAAGATACTAGAATAACCCAAAGAGTAAAAGTTCAGAAATCGTACCTTAACTTGAACTTCAACGGCGTTTCTAATCCGACTTTCAGCAAGCTTAGTTCCAGCAAGTAATTCTCAGTATTAAACCCTAACTTGAGAACTTTGAAAACTCATTAAAAAACCTAGATCTAGAACTCCAAGGTTACAAACCTCTGTTTAATGAAGGAAAATATGAAATATTAATCGATGATTTAGTGGTTGTTAAAGGGATTTGTTTTTTTTTTTATGTTGCTGCTTGATAGTGGTAGAAACGGAGAAAAAGAAGAAACTTAATGGTGAATTTGACTACTCAGGGCGTCCACAGTGGGTCGATCATACTAAGAGCGTCCACAATGGGACGACTAAAAGGTGGAGTAAAGATCAAATACACTCTTTGGCCCGTAAATGTGTAGCTCAGCGGCGTGAGTGAATATGGGTTTTAGTCCAGTTTTTCTCCTGACTAGATTTGGGTTATTTTCTGGACTAAAGATGGTTTACTCGGGCGGGCTCGTAGTGTTACGCCTAGCATCAAGCGGCTCACAGTGTATCGCATGGAATGAAGCATTATCCTGGGACAACGCTCAGAAACACGGGCGGTAAGCTAAGAAAACGCCTGATCAAGCGGCACACTAGGACTACGCCTGCTGAAACGAGACTCTAGGATCACGCCCACCACCAGGCGGACTCCTAAGACACCGCCCCATCCAAGCGGTGCACTGAAGCTACGCCCAACACCAGGCGGGTTCCTAGAATTGCGCTTGCAATTGATGAACAAATGGAATTGAAGTAGTTGGTTGAGCTGTAGAAGAGAGAGAGGTATGGTAGCAGTTTGAATTTGTGTGGCTTTGTTGCTACGAATTAGAAGATTCGGGTGGAGCTGATTGTTGATTCAAGTTTGAACGGATTTGAAAGAAGTAGAGAAATAAATGTTGCTAGCCTGATTTCGTGAATAATTGCTTGAGCTTTTGAGAGAATTTCGACAACAACGAGAAGAAGCTTTGTTGAATGATTTATTAAATGGGTTTTGTTTACGAATGATGAATTACAGGGAAGAAAATATGGTGTCTATAGCTTGGTGTTGCAGACTTGTTGGATTTAAATTGTGGTTCTGATGGGTTTCGAATTTGGTGATGGAGCTGTAGGGTGTGATGAATGTGCGTCGATAAATTTGTATGCAGGGAAAGATTGTGGAATGACCGGAAATACAAGCACAATTCTACTGATTCAACCACCAGAGATGCCTTCTAACTGTTTGCTAAAATGACGCAAAGAGTTTGCCGCTTGGAATAACAGATCAAACTAAGAAAACAAGAGAGAATCACCATGCGGGATCCTAGCATTCCGCTTGGAATTCTAGGCGTGATGCTAGGACACCGCCCCTCCCATTCATCGCACACGCTTTGTTCGCACATGTGCCACTCCACCAGGCGTGATTTTAGGACACAACCCTATCATGCGTGATGCTGGGACACCGCCTGTCTCTTGGGCGTGGTCCTAGGATACCGTCCACTACCAGGCGTTACGTTAGGATTCCGCCCCACATCGAGCGTTACGCTAGGATTCTGTCTCGCGCAAGCGTTATCCTAGAATTTCACCCGTTTTTCCAAGCGCATCGCTTGAACATCTCCCAACACCAGGCGCATCGCTAGAACACCGCCCGAATATATACGGTTGTTCTTGGGCCGGACCAAAGAGTAAAATTTTTAGTCTTTGGTCGTTTGGGATGGTCGACCCATTGTGGTTGCTCTAAAAGACCGAAGGCTAAAAATTTTAGTTTTTGGTCAGGCCCAAGAACAGTCGTATATAGTCGGGCGGTGTTCTAGTGATGCGCCTGGTGTTGGGCGGTGTCCCACCGATACGCTTGGAAAGACGGGTGGAATCCTAGGATAACGCTTGCGCAAGACGGAATCCTAGCGTAACGCTCGATGTGGGGCGGAGTCCTAACGTAACGCCTGGGAGTGGACGGTATCCTAGGACCACGCCCAAGAGACGGGCGGTGTCCCAGAATCACGCCTGATGGGGCGGTGTGCTAGCAACACGCCTGGTGGAGTAGCACATGTGCGAACAGAACGTGTGAGTATTTTGTGAATGATGAATTTTATTCAAGAATGTTTGATTTTTGTATGTTGGTACATATGATTATCTAATTAGATAATTACTTTTGTAATTATGAAATTATTATGTTTTTCCTTGATTTATTGATTAATGTAGATTTTTATCTTTGTGCATTGTGAGGATTACTCTTGATTTTCAATGTTGTATGAACTGTTTGGCCAGATGTCGAGCAGTTTGACGTCCAGATTCGTTGGTCGAAAGAAGAGGGCCAAGAAGACTAAAATTGTCCAGGATTCAGATGAAGACCGTATTACTGAAGAAAGGGTAGATGTTCCTGGGTTGGATAACTATACAGTTGTGGAAAATACTGAGGGTCACGCCTCTACCAATATTACGTATTCAAGCGACGCCCATTTCAAGTTTTCACATTGTGGTTCCCTCAAATCGGTCCTTCAGACCTACCAAGGTATTGTCAAACATAGCCCTAGGGTCAAATATATTATTGAAAAGGGAGGATGGGACCGATTAATTACCATAGATGTAGTAGATTCATCGCATGCACTTATTGACTATATTGTTGAGCGCTTTTGGGATACGACAAACACTTTTCACTTCTCGTTTGGTGAGATTGGGTTCACACCCCTTGATTGGGTAATGTTGACAGGAATTAGTATTGGTATTGGTAGACGTGTTCCGTATGACTCAGGGAAGTTCCAATTTGAATATGTATGGGAGCATATTTTTCCTGAACTTAAAGATAGTGGGATTTGTAAAAGACAAGGTATTCCTTACCAGTGGGTTTCAGATGTAATTACGGTTAAATTTTTGAGCACATATTTTGATCCTTCTATATGTATGTTTTGGGTCAGTTCTTCTTTTCAAATACAAAAACCTATATTGATGATGGATGGTTAGCTGCTTTTGAGGATCTAAATGCAGTTAACGAATATGACTGGGGTTCTCCTGTATTTTCTAAATTGTATTCCGGTCTCGCCGCATCTGGCAGGGGACAAAAGTCATTGGCCGGACCCTTCCAAATTTTGGAGGTAAATTTGTTAGTGTTATTTATAATTCTATTAAATTATTTTTTTTGTTGCTCATTTATTTATTCCATTGGTTTTCATGACATTCTAGTTTTGGGGGTGCGGATATCTGGGCATTTGTCGGCCAAAGAACCCATCGCCTGAAAGTGAACATGAGTGGCCTAGATGTCGTCGGTGGACGGAAGCCGGAGGAAGAGTATTGACATTGTTCGTTCAAGGACTTCTCTGAATCAGTTGTCTGTAGACGATGTGACCTGGCAACCGTGGGAAGCTGTGAACATGGTCCTGGATTCTGAAATTGGACGGAAAGCTGTAGAGCTCTCAGAGAAAGGGGAAATATTCTCTTGGCTAGGCACCGTGAGTTTATAATTTATTTCCATTGGAATGTTTTTTATTTTCTTTGAATTTCGGTTAACTGATTGGTTTGTTTGTTTATTGTAATTTTCTTGGATAAAGAATAACATGTATCTCGGAGATCGATGTTGGGGGCAGAACCATCAAACATGGGGCGTTCCTAGCAACCCACCTAGTTGTATTTCCAACTGTAGAGACGACGTGGTTGAGGAGATGAGCGAAAACTGTCTGGTCTCTGCAAGTGAATTAGTACATGTCGTTAACTATGATCTGTATATGGAGTATTGGCGACATGTGACTAACCTGCAGAAATATGCCACGAATGTCGATTGGGAGGTTTAAACGTACGGTTATGCTGGTGACCGTAGTAAACACAACATCCAACGTCCTCGTGAACATGTACCCATTCCGCCCCCACAACAGCTACCATACGTAAGTATAAAACAAAACACTGTAAATTTGATTTTAGTATACAATGATGGTTCAGAATTTTATTTTATTTTTTTTATAACAGGTCGCGGCTTATGATTTATTTCAAGATTATGCTGATTTTACCCAAGTGTTTCGTGATTTTACGTTAAATGAAACTAAGGAGAGGATGGACTTTATCATTGCCAAAGATGCAGAAATACAGGGTCTACGAAATGAAAACAGCATGTTGAACTCACAGCTTTCCCATTTTCGTCAACAACAACCACCCATTGGGTTTGGCACGTATACTCATAATATGCCACCACCGATGTGGAACACCAAATAACTATCATTCCAGATCAGCTTAGCCTCCGTTTATGCCCCCGCGCTCGGCGTCCGAGAATCAAGATACAGAGAGTAGTAATTCATTAGCATTGAATTGTTAGTTGAACAAAAAACTTTTTCTTTTCTCAGATTTGAATTGTCTTTTCAAATTATTTTTCTTACATTATCGTTGTCTTTTACCTGATTTTTGTTGAAATTTATATTTAGAATCTTTTATTTTATCCTTTAGATCTGTTTTGTATTGTCAATTCAAAACTCTGTATTTTTTTTCCTTTGTCGTTTTGGTCATTTGGTATTGTCTTGTCAACCGATAATTCATATCTCTGATGCGTCTGTCCACCCCACTTGGCTCAACTCTATTTTTGCATTAAAAAACCAACCGTGTATTGTCAATTCAAAACTCTGTATTTTTTTTCTTTTGTCGTTTTGGTCATTTGGTGTTGTCTTGTCAACCAACAATTCATATCTCTGATACGTCTGTCCACCCACTTGGCTCAACTATGTTTTTGCATTAAAATACCAACCGTGTATTGTCAATTCAAAACTCAAAATCTTATCTTCATTTGCCTATAAATTGAACACTTGATTCTCCGATTATACAAACCAAAAATACAACCATCAAAAATAAAATGGCATACTATCAAAATAACAATCAGTACTATGGTTCTTGTTCTTATATTCCTCCTCCTACTACTACTACTACTACTACTTCTTCTTCTTCTTCTTCATTAGGTGATGATGATAACAATAGTAATTATCATCAGACGAAGGTTCACTTGCATTGAGCCAAAATAACCAAGTAGTCACTACGGGATTAATTGTTTCAAGTATGAACTGGCCACATACCCCTATCCAAATACCAAGAGAACGTGATGCCGGTGCAAAACTTCTATGGAGAGATTACTTTTCCAGAAACCCGATGTTTCCTCCTAATGTATTTCGTAGAAGATTTAGAATGCGGCGAGAATTATTCATCAGTATATTGGGAGATGTCGTAGCCGTAAATAATTATTTTGTTCAAAAAAGAGATGCTTATGGTCTTCTTGGATTAACCCCTCAGCAAAAAGTTACTGCAGCAATACGAATGTTAGCTTACGGATGTGCGGCAGATGCAATAGATGAGTATTTACGGATCGGAGAAACCACAGTTTTGGAAGCAACTCGTAGGTTTTGTAAGACGATAGTCCATATGTACGAGAAAGAATATTTGCGCACACCAACTAAGCGTGATGTTGAACTGCTTCTTGCTGAGAACAAGGAAAGGGGATTTCCGGGGATGCTTGGTAGTGTTGATTGCATGCACTAGAAATGGGATAAATGCCCATCGGCTGAATCCGGTGCTTACACTGTGTACAAAGGTAGTGAAAGTATTATCCTGGAGGCAGTGGTGTCATATGATCTATGGTTTTGGCATGCATTTTTTGGTATGCCTGGTTTTAACAATGATATAAATGTGATGAAACGTTCGTACATTTTCAAAAAGCTAATCAACGGGAAAGCACCGACTGTGAACTTTGTTGTCAACGGACATCAGTATGATATGGGGTATTATCTTGGTGATGGAATATACCCGGAGATAGCTAATATTGTGATGTCGATTAAACATCCATATTCTCAGAAGAAACAAAAATTTTCTGCTATGCAGGAGGGTTGCCGAAATGATGTAGAACGAGGCTTCGGGGTACTGAAAAATCAATTTGCAATCATCAAGCAACTAGCACGAATGTGGAATCCAGACGTATTAGCATATATAATAAAAAATGTCATCATTCTACATAATATGATAGTGGAGGATGAGCATTTACCCGGTGATTGGCCGCATGAGTATGATCAACGCAGCCACGGCCGCATGAGTATGATCAACGTATGGCCAGATTTTGGTGAGGATTAAAAATTTGTAAGTCCTCTGGATAGGTTTTGTGGGTAAATCTCTTGTAAACCCCTCCCCCCCCCAGACAAAACTCGGACGCTAGGGGCACCTAGGGGTTTAAAGGCTTGCTGCGCATGCTAAATGTAGCCACGATGCCTGCGAAAGTGAGTTTAGCTCTACTTATTTGTTTATTGTAAATTTTTTTATCATAAATTACAAAGTCATTTGCTAGCCGAAGAGTTGTCTCATTTGAAAATGGAGTAATGAGTATGAGTTATTGAGAGAAATTTGATGACCAATTCTGTATTTAGAGAGAATTCATGCTAAGTAGTAAGATTTTGAAAATACTAGCCATTAAGTCTCTCTCTTTATCCTATAAATACATATGTGTTCTCTACCAAATATCACACACACCTAGTTTCATACACTCTACAAATTTCATTTAATCATCTCCTCTTTGTAATTCACTTCATAACTCTACCTACAAACATGCCAACATTTGATTCAGCTGAAGATTTGGCTATAACCAAAACCTGGCATAACGAAACCCTACGTGAAGATGTCATAGCTGGAAGGGTTGAACCTGAAACCTTTTGGGGTAGGATCTACATCCAATATGCTCGAGAATATGGAAATCCAAAGCAAAGATCTCTGGAAGAAATTCATGGTAGATACCAATTTATCCAAAAAGGGATAGCTGATTATATAGCTATACAACAACGGATCTTTAACCCCACCCATTTAGGCTTGTCGATCCAAAAATTTGTAAGTATCTTTTACATAAGCTAAGTTGTTTGGTCTTCCAATAACAACATAGTTAACTTGATGAATTATGTTTTTTTTTCCTATGCTTCTGTAGGAGGATCTCGCAAAAATACACTACTATCAGGAAAAAGGAGAATAGTTCACATTTGTTGAAAGCTACGAGTTCATTAAGTCCAAAGTGTAATTGGAAGTAACTGTTAACTTTATCAACCGATTTTGAGATTTTTTCTAACTTTGTCAGAGTTTGGTTATAATCGGTAGTAATTTTTTAACTTATCTTCGTATTCTGGAAAATTTTCAAATATTCTCTCAGAGTTTGGTTATAACCGGAAGTAACTTTATTTTGTAACATCATTTCATTGAATCGAAAAGGCATACATTAAAGGAGATGAAATATAATAAATCAATAGATTACACTTAAACACTTAAGAAAACCTATTATCAAACCTTTAACGGGTCGTATGACGCCCCGAACGACGTTCTTCACATCTTCGGAGAATAATCAATACAAAAGGATTGTATTCTTCCATCACCCTTAGGATCTCGAAATGAGGGTCGTACCTGAAATCTGAACGTTTCCATCTTCTCCATATTCCTCCAGAGATCTGGCAACAACTTCATCATCAGTTTCATTCCTAATTCTTCTTTTATTCACCTTAGCGGTTAAAGAAGAAAATTCTAGTACTGCCCTTGTGATTTTCATATATCGACAAAAAAGGCATGCTCTGTTCCGGTTATTGGGGTTACCGGTTTCATTACAAAAGTTAGCATGAATATCTTCTAACCACTGCATGCTCATTGAACCATTCATCCGACATTCATGGCCCCTTGCTGAATAATGTAATACTATGTTTCGACATAGGGATAAATCTTCCTCTAGGGTAAAATTCTCTGCATTAAGCCTAAAATTTTCGTAAGACATAATTATGAAAAAGATAGATTATAAATTTTCTATGAAATGTAAAAGATGTGGATTTGAAATGGGAATGATAGATATAAATTCATTTATTTATAGGTGTATCAGAATACAAAAAATAGCTGTTGACAGCGGTAACAAAACGGTAACAAATCAGCCTGGCGGACTCCTAGGGGCGCGCCTGAAAGCGAGCGGCGTCCTAGCGCCTCGCCTATATCTGAGCGGAGTGCTAGCACCATGTTTAATTGTAGGCGGCATCATAGCGTTACGCATGTTTGTGGGCGTGAACCTAGAGCACCGTTTCATCAGGCGTACTCCCAGAATAACGCTTGATCAGGCGTATTCCTAGCTTATCGCCCGTGTTTTTAAGCGTTTTCCTAGAATAACGCTGGGCTCTGGGCGATTCACTACGATACCGCTTGAGGCTAAGCGGAACACTACGAGCCCGCCCGACTAAAGCATGTTTAGTCCAGAAAAAATCCTAAATCTAGTCGGCTACAGTAGATTTTTTGGACTATCCACTAAAATAAGTCGTCCCACTGCGCCACCAAATTACGGAGTAAATACTTCTTTTAATCTTTAGTCCCAATTTTAATCGTCCCATTGTGGACGCTCTCAGAGGAGCTTCTGAAGAAAAAAAAAGATAGAGAAGTATCGAATTGAAAGAGTGAGGAGTTAGGGTTAGCAAGTATGCCACCACGGCACATGTATTTAAAACATGTTTCAGAGTTCAAAACACTTCAAAACTTTGGGTGGATATATATTTATCTCTACACACTCAGGTGTTCTCATAGACACGAACGGCTCGCACATGTAAACTGACAGCCGTTGCAAATTGTAACAACTAAAGCAGTTACAAAATTTATAACTGAAATGAGTAGTTGCGAATTTTTTTTATAACAGTTATTTTTAGTTTCAATTCGCAACGGCCCATAAGCGGTTATGAATTTTTGTTGTTAGAACCTGATTTTGGTGTAGTGTAACCTTGTGCTGGAATGATTAGCGAATGCGATTTTCTAGCTACATGCTAGGCTAGGCATTTGCACCACCATAGGATGCATATTTTCTTATTGTATTTAACAAGTGATTGTTTCCATTCTTCCGTGTCAATATAATCTTGTTTTTTTTTTCCAAAAATTCTTAATAATAAAAAAAACAACCAAAACCTGTCCTTTCAGATGGATTGAGACCCAACTAGGGCTGCATAAACCCGACCCAGATCCGCCACCCGACCCGTACCCTCTAGTTTGACCCGAACCTGACCCGTAGATAAACGGGTCGGGTGATAATTTCCTTTACCCGTATTCTGGCGGTTCGGGTGCGGGTGATACCTTCTCTCACCCGACCCACCCCCAACCCACCAGAAAATCCCTTATATTAAACCAAATCGTGAGTGAGAGAATTCTATTTCTCTTCCTGTCGTTTTTCTTCTCCATCTTCTCAGTCTCTCCTTCCTTGTTCTTCATCTGTGAGGAAGATTGAGAGTTGAAATGAGGGATTTGTGATTGAGTGATGAAAGGAAAGGTTCAGAAGGTGTTAGTGAAGATGTTGTTGAGGTTGATTAAGTAAAAGAAAGTGAAAAAGTGTTAATTTGGAGGAATCGTAAATTAGGGTTTTTCTGTGAATGGATGTTGATGATGAAATTAAGTAGGTGGAGAAGAGTTTTAGATAGAAGATGAAGAAGAAGATTATTATGTTGAGTAGAAGATTTAATTTCAAGAAAGAACATGAATTGAGAGAAATCAATGAATTAAAGTTTCGTGAGATTTTAGAAAAGATTGAGAAGATGAAGATTTATGATTTAAGAGAAATAATAGAGGTGGGTTTGATGTAAATAAGAAGGTGAGGTTGAAGAATTACTCAAATCGAAAAGTTAGGGCTCTTCTGAGATAAAATTGAAATTGAAATTGAAATTGAGAAGTTTCAAAAAAGTAATGCTCATGCTCATCCTGGGATTGACTTGACAGTTACTGTCCTTACCACATGATTCTGGCCATCATACAAATCATTAGATTTAAACTTGCCTGTGGAGATGGTAAGCATGCATGTACTGTAGACTATTGTGAATATATGGAGAACATAATAGGAGAAATAAATTTATCAAAGAAAAATATAGATATTTTTGTTTCTGATCTCGGTCGTAGCTTTTTTACTTGAACTCTGCCCTTTTTTTCAGGTATAGTGTGTGGAAGTTTTTAAGGAATTCTATCAGACAAAAAATAAACACAGGAAACTTACATGGCAATACTCACTGGGTACTTGTAACGTAGTTGGGAAATTTCAAAAGAAACCTATTGAACTTGTTGTAACAACTTATCAGGTAAATTTGATTTTTATGATGCACCGGATGTGGCTGGTTGAATTATGAATTAAAAGGCTTAGTTTTTTGTTTTTTTATGTTTCAGTCTTCTCTGTTGTTGCTATTCAATTCGTCAGATAAGTTATCGTACTCAGAAATCTTGTCACAACTGAATTTGTCGGATGATGATGTTGTACGGTTGCTTCATTCCCTTTCATGTGCAAAATACAAGATCCTTGCGAAGGAACCTAACACAAAAACAATTTCTCAGAAGGACAATTTTATGTTTAATGCCGAGTTTACTGATAAGATGAGGAGGATCAAGGTTTGGGGTCTACCTAGCACATGTTATCTGTTTATTATCTTCTAGTCTTTTTTTCTTTATTGCTCACTAAATCTTGACCTTCTAAAACTATAGGCCCCTTTGCCCCCTGTGGATGAAAAGAAGAAAGTGATTGAAGATGTTGACAAGGACAGACGATATGCTTTTGATGCTTCAATTGTTAGGATTATGAAGAGTCGTAAAGTTCTACCTTATCATCAACTGTTGCCAGAGTGTGTTGATCAGCTAAACAGAATGTTCAAGGTATAATTTATAGCTTGTCCTCCTCTCTCCCTTTTTGTTTGTTTTGTCGATATTTTGGGTTTTAACACTTACATGGTTCTCTATTAAATTTTATATACGAGCAGCCGGATTTTAAGATCATAAAGAAGAGGATTGAAGATTTGATTACCCGGGATTATCTGGAGAGACAAAGACAATCCCAACACCTTTAGATACCTTGCTTAATTCTTAGCAATTTAAAGATGCAGCTTACATTGCTTACATTACTTTGATTCCTAATTTTCTGACGGGTGATCCGCACCCACCCACACCCAACCCGTTAAAATAGCGGGTTGAGTGCAGATAAATACTTCAATCACCCGTCTGGTGGATCGGGTGCTGGTGGGGCCAAACCCGACCCGATATGCAGCCCTAGACCCAACCACCAAAAAAATGAACCCCATACTAGCTTTGAAAAGGCGGGTCCCACCCCAAGATAAAAGGGGACGGTTTTAGAATTTTGTTTTTTTGATTGTTTATCCATAGTCAAACTTCTTTTTTATGCACCAAGGCTTTAGGTGGAGTTACTGTTACACTAGAGAGCAGAAACTCAACCGCCTGGATTTTATAGTTTGCACTTCGCAACAATTGGAGCTTCAGGACTACCTTTGGAGGCACTGCCTGCAGTGGGCTTGTGCTTTCTATAAAAAACAAAAGACAAGAGAAGGGCAAGTGCCCCATCCTCTTACGCTCACCTTTTCTTTTTTCTATATCAAAAGTAAAATATTAATTACAAAATTTACAGAGATAGGAACAAGAAAAGAAGGCCATAGAGACCCCAAAAAACTTGTTAATTACTTAAAACGATAATAAGCTATGCTAGACCATTCAAGAGTATGAATAAAACCGGCCTACCAATAAAACTATGTACAACTCCTTTAGCAAGCAAACAACCTCGCTTACCCAAATTGTCTTAAAAAAAGTTAACCTCTTTAAAAGCATGCTCATAACTGAAATGATCAAAATTAGAACAAGCGAGAATCCATCTTTGCTTCACACTCCAAGGTACACTGCCACAAGTCGAAGCTTGCACCACACTTGCAGAATCAAAGCGCACTTATCTTTCTGAAAATTCCATCTAATGGCCCATTCAAGGCCAAAATAACAACATAAATCTCCGTCAAGTAATTAATTTGAATGCCCAAGACAATACTCAGAACACCCAAAACTGCGCTGTCAGCATCCCTCTCAATGACTACTGCACCAGCAACACCAGGATTATCTTTTGCTGCACCATCACAACAAATTAAAATTTTATTATGATTAGGAGGATGCCAAGCACATTCCAAAGGGTTGGAGAATAGTCCAAAGTAGCTCATGATGCGCCAGTCTTCAATTGTGCCATGCATATGGCCCTTCACGCGAACTGCGTCATCTTTTTAACAACAAGCTTTATGAGAACCATTTTCTTTTTATGCCTGCTCTATGTTGTCCGGAAGCGAGGTGCATAGCCAGGTGCTCCACACATTACTGCTTAGGTGACGCATTATACGTGTGTCGGACATGTGTTGTGGAGTTTTTGTCTAATTTGTTTGAAACCCACTGTAAAAAAAGAAAAAACAAACAAAACATTAAGCAATGTATGAAACAACAAAACACAAAAAGAATAAGTTACCCACAAGTACCCCTAGGAAATTGGGCTGCTGTATTGTACCCACTCTCGGGAAATCTGAGCTGGATAACAACTTTTGGTTACTCTTCTCAGGTGCTTCTCACTCGAAGGATCTAGGATGGGAATTTGCCGTTGTGGACTCACCTTTTGAAAATCGGTTTGTTTGGTCCAGATAAAAACTTTTGTATGTATTGAGTTATTATTGCTGAGATGCATGCAATCTAAGTTTGCTTACTGTACAAGCTCCTTTTCATCTTCTGTAACTTTCAGTTTGCAGTACAACATTTATGCTACTTATTTTGTTTGCGGTGGAATTATTTGAGCAGTGACCTTGTTTTCTCAAATTAAAATAAAAAATCTAAAGTTTTAGATGTTGCTGGTGTTTCTTATCCTTCGCATCAATCTTCTATTGTTAATTTCTATTTTAATTCAGAAAACATAGAAGATGATTGGCAGGGTTGTCATTTCCCTGTTGTACGCGCAAACCCCAACTCTTGGTATCCAGGGAGTGCAAATGAACTCAATTTCCATTCAGAAATCAGTCTGATAGCTCACCTGATCATCTGTTACCTACTGGATGCGTATACCTAGTGTCATGTTTTCTGATATGAAATGTTTCTCAAGAGGGATTTTTGCAATCTTTTCCTAACAAGTTGTGTGCTTGGTTTTCTTAATTAGATATACTTGTTTATCTAACGAGCTTTTATAATCAAGAGTTGGTTTATTGGTTTCAGTACGAATAATATTGTTTACTGGTTTCGAGTATGATAGCATGGACCGCATGGTCATTCAAAATTTCAAAGACTTGTTCATTTGTTTGACTGATGGTATCTTGTTTCTAGTTGGCTCGGCCGTCCTCTCGCTGCATATTTCTTATCTGCATTGTATCACCGATTTGTTCGTTAAGGCTACTGCAGAGGACAGGGAAAATTCTCTTAATCATTTTAATAGTTTCCCAACTAGATTAAGGACAGGAAAATTCTCTTAATCATATTAATAGTTACCTAGATTAACTATGCTAACATTCCAAGGCTACCTTGTTTCTAGGATTATTTCACAGCCTTGGTACCATTCTGCCGGTCTTTCTTTCATTAACTCACATTACTATGCATCTAAAATGAATATGCATCTAAAAAGAATATTAATAGCTGACAGCAGACTACCACAATAATAGCAAATATGATTCTATTTATATACGAGTATAAGATTACTGATAAGCACACACAGACTACCTACACATTTAACAATCAACCAATAGAACTGTTGGCTCAATTCCCTTATTAGAACTGCATGTTACAAGCTCAGCATGCACATTTAAAGTTCACGATGTTAAGACTTAAGATGGAAGATCATTGCTATTTTCATTTTACATATCAGAGTTATTCTTTCATACTTAGGATGGAAGATCATTGCTATTTTCATTTTACATATCAGATTATTTTTTCATACGCGGTTGATTCCTGCTCCTTCCTTCGGAGTGCAACTGGTACGTCTGGCTCTTCACCACCTGAAGAACTCCTGGTTGGTCTGCCAAAATAAAATTAACACATAATGTTAGGGAGCTTAAGTATCCATATATTTTCTGGAAAAAGAACATATGAAGAAACAAAACAAAAATATATAGATATACATGAAGAAAAGTAGAGATCACCTCAACTTTTAATTTTCGACACAACCCAAGAGCAAAAAATCACACAAGGTAAATTATCAAGTTAACTAGAGCTGCCTGTATGGTACATTAAACATAACTTTGAAATGCGGCATAGGTAGCTATAAAAACTATTGATTGCAATGAATACAACACTAAATAACATTATAATAATTGCGTGAGTTAGTAATTGTCCTCCGCCTCCTCGGATCAAATGTCAATAATTGGTTCAACGTATTAAAGCTAACAGTAGTTCAGTTCGCTAAATAACATATAGAAAGCACTTCAAACAAGTATTTTCACGTCTCATAGGACGAGTTCTAAGAGCATAGTTCTACCTTCTGAGTGATCCCAACACATATTTGAGGAAGTGGATGAGATCATTTTCATGACAGAACTGACAATACCAACAAACTTAGCGAACACTAACACTAATATGTCCCAAGTACAACTATGTAACATTGTAAACAGACTACTATTCTGTGTTGGGTTTGATTTCAACTATGCTCACTGATTAACTTGTACTCAGCTTAGGCAACGTAGTGGAAACCCATTGATTGTTCGTATAATGAATCAACTTCTTGAACCACTCCAAACTTACTGAATCATACCAACCTTCCATCTGCCCTACGACCTAAAAAGCTAGTCGCTACTGGCTACTGCCAGTGCCAGGGGGATAGCTTCAATAACTCAGTCTGCTCCTTAACCTTATAACAACACAAAGTCTGGACATATGCAGAACAGCCTCTCCTACATTACATTCGTACTTCAGTGCCAAGTTTTTTTTTTCCGTGCCAGTGTAGAAAGACATTCATTTACTAGTGCAGAACAAAATTTGAAATGACAGGACAAGAATAAATTAATAAATGGTACAAAACCAGGAAAGTCGGATCATAAACAATGATTTAGTTCTTCCTCATAATCAACAAGCAGAGCATAAGGTCGAAACCAGCACCACCATTGCAAGACGAATGCAAATAATATAAGAAAAGACGGCCTAGCAGCGGCACCAATTGTTTACCTCATGAGAACGTGGAGATCAAAGACATTTATTCTTTAATATAAGTCTCCTATGAAGGGTATAACCAAATAAGCTACCGTAATTATGGTCCAGCATAGCAAAATAACCATAAGCAGAAGAGATCAAGAGAGTGCACCACTATGAAACCACACAGGTATAAGAAAGAAAGTGTCGTTTCCTTTTGATTATGTTTCTTAACTTTCTTTAGTTGTATCTCATTGGACATGTGCAGCAAGATACGAGTAGGTTACTGAAATACAGTTACAAATCAAATTGAGGATGCACTGAGAACTCTAATCTATAATTTTTGCTAAAGAACCACATAATAACAACCTAATTTTTTCTAACACAAACATACAGTGGAAAAGAAGAGATACAACAACAACAAAAAACGAAATGAATTTGCCTGGATTAAGGATCTATGATAACTACCAGTCAATGGTCCTGTTTGCATCGTAAAGATTCAAGTAATGAATACCCCTTCAAATCTCAATTATAGGGATCCAAAAGATTACACTCACCAAATTGAATGATGATGATGATACAAAGAACATGAAGTAGAAAGTAAAAAAGTCAACCCTCATGAATTTTAGTCAAGCGTGTCTACAATCTACCAAATTGATCATCATCAAAACCATATAAAGCAATTAGAGTGAGAGAGATGAAGTACCTGTGATCTGTGTGACCTGTTCAGGAGTAAGCTTTGCAGAAAACCCACTAGCAGCAGTCTTGTAACTGTATAACATTGCATCTTTTGCAGCCTCCTCACTATTATCACATAACAATTCCAGTCAATTCTAAACAATCAAAATCAGATCAACAATAAAAAAAGAGATAGAAGAGAACAGTACCTGCCAAGAACAGAAGTTAGGGTTTTAAGATGATAAGCTTCAGGTTCTTCCCCCTCAGGCTTTTCACAGTAAACAATGTGAACTTCTGCATCACCAGTTGCCATGATCGTCACAACTAACAAAAACAATAACAAAGATAAGAATGATAATGATAATGATGAGACCAAGTTTCTTCTCTGCATCTAGATATTTCTTTGTTTTGTTTTCAGAGCTCCTTTTAAAGGTTCAATTTTCAACTTTAATTTTTTTAGATGAAAAATCTTCGCCACTAAGTAATTTTTCTTTATCTTATTTTTTCGTTTATCTCTTCACTTGGGATCTCCGCGTTATTTTCCTACTAAAAAAATTGTGATATTGTCACGCGTCGACATGAGGCTTTAACATATCCCAGATTATGGCTGCACATGAAGTGATCGAAATCGAGAGACCCGTTTGAAACCGACAGAATCGAGATAGAACTGGATCGAAACCGAGGAGTTTGGGACAGGTACAACGATAAAAATAGAAAACCGACTATATCCAGGTACCAAGTATTGATTCTACCTAAGAACCGAGCCGTACCGAACCGAATATACCGGTTGTTTTGAGACGTTGATTAGATAATAGATTATTAATCCTAGCCGTCTATTTCTAGGTCATAGTTCACTTAAACACTTTCACGACTTCGGAGTTCAGAACCACTTCTGCTCTTGTTCTTCTTCATCACCACCCCAACAACACCATCACCACCCCAGCGACGCCACCACCACTACCAGTATCTCGTGAATCACAACCATCACCACCAGTACCGTACTACTACCAGTCTACCACCTTGTATTAACACAAACAAAGATAGAAGAAGAGAAATTATAGAGATTAAGGAGGTAAGTCGTAAGTTTATTTCATGAATTTGTGTGTAAGAAAGTTAGAGTTTTTTTCCTCCTCATCATCAATTTGTTTCATTTTTAAACGTATAAAAACTTTACTTGTGAACACTAAGGTTTGAATTGTTTGATATATTAGTTTGGGTTTCTGTTTGTTTTGGGTTTTTTAGATTTTTCTTTTTTCTCTTTACTTGTTTTACTGATTCATCTGATTTGGGTTTTAATGCTAACAAGGTTTTGAAATTTGGGGATTTTAATGAAAATGAAACCCTAGGTTTATATAGATTGGTTTTTTTAAAAATTTTTGGGGATTTTAAGTAAAATTTGCTATTTACTTGATTTGTATGTTTCAATTTGTTTTAATTTTGATTCTAATTGCTACACATAAATAAAATTTTTGAGGATTTTAATGAAAATAAAACCCTAGGTTTATATAAATTGGGTTTTTTTTTTTTTTTTAAATTTGGGGATTTTAAGTAAAATTTTATCTTTACTTGATTTGTATGTTTCAATTTGTTTTAATTCTAATTGTTACACATAAATAAAATTTGGGGATTTTAATGAAAATGAAACCCTAGGTTTATATATATTGGGGAATTTTTGAAATTTGGGGATTTTAAGTAAAATTTTATCTTTACTTGATTTGTATGTTTCAATTTGTTGATTCTAATTGTTACACATAAAATAAAATTTGGGGATTTTAATGAAAATAAAACCCTACGTTTATATAAATTGGGGGTTTGTGACTTCAAATCTTTGATCAATTTGCAATGCTGCTTATGGTTGAATTTGTGGAATAAGGGTCTAAAGGTTGAACAATTTGATGCACTCAGTGAATCAGGTACGGTACTAACCTTGTCTATGTTTTAAAACTATTCATTTGATTGATTAGTCTTACTATCTGAAGTTAAAATGATTCTCCGAAGCATGTAGTTAGGGTCCTTAGGGAGTTCAACAACTTCTCCATGAAGATTACATGATAACTGTATAAGAATATCAGTCCACTTAGACATAACTGGATTCAACCTTATTTATAATTTTGTTGGTATAATCATTCTGTGTGTGAAAGATTGATGGAAAAGACTGTGAGAGTTTGTACTGCTCAAAGAGATTCATGGGAATTGTAGTAGTTGTATGTGCAGCCAGCCAGCAGTCATAGTGTGTTGTGTTTATGCTCATTCTAGATAAAGAGGTTTCTTCTTTTCTTTGATGATTTTCTTTTGTATGGCATTTTATTAAGTGACTCTTAGATATTATCTCAGAAACTTAATGATACATTATTATCTCTTAGTTATTTTTTTATATGTTTGTTTAATTTTCTTCAAATTTTGTTTAAATACAACTTGTATTTACTAATGTGTACACATATTTTGTGAGAGATTTGAGTGAATGATAGAAATAACAAATTATTAAGAGGTGTAGTGCTAGAAAGCATACGTAACCATGATGAGGAAAAGAGATTGGTAAGGTCCCTGCCTGCAGAAAGCCAATGTTTTTTGCAGTATGTCTTCTTCTATTAAATGTTTATTTGGGATTTGGTTAAATGTTATTATGGCTGTGTTTAATGCCAACTTTGTGGTTTGTAATCTTTGTTAAGATTGCTGAGTTCGACTCTTTAGATGGGTTCAACTCTTTAGAAGTTGTTATGTAGGCACTTGTTCTTTTCTGAAATCTTATCAAAACCAAGCATTGTGAATCAGTAATGGTGGAATCTAAGTGGCTTCTTACATTTTATTGGTGGAAAACCTTATTCTGTTTATAAGCATAGATCTACGGTTGTTTTGTTGTTGATGAATATGTTCAAGTCTGGATGGTTTTGAAAATGCTTGTCAGTTTGCCACAAGGGTGATGTCAATGCTTTGGCACCTTCTCATAATAATAATAAAGTATTTTCAACTGGTTCTGATGGTCATCAATCAGTCTGTAGATCAAACTTAGCTGTAAACTCAAGTTGTTTTCTCATCAGTAGTTTTCTTTCTGTCTAATGACTCGTAACATTATTTGGTATTTGATTTCAGATGGATGCATCAAATTCAAGTCAAGCTACAACTCTGGAAACTCAAGTTGGATCCTCTAATCAACTTTCAGAACCTACATCTACACCTGAAGCTCCACAACCTCCACCTACTCAAACTGAAGATACAAGAAATGTTGTTGATGAAGGCAAGAAGAAGTCCAAACTCACATCTGCTATATGGAATGATTTTAAAAGGTTAAATCCAGAAGAAGCAGAATGTAATCATTGTAAGCGTAAACTTGCAGCCAATACTGTGAGAAATGGTACTTCTGGCTTGAGGAAGCATTTGAAGCGATGCCCACAGAATCCTAACAAGAAAAGGTGGTGTACATGCAACTCTGATGTTTCCACCCCCAATACCAGGTGAGGATGGTAAATTAGTTTCTTATTGTTATAGCTATGATAAGTTAAGAAGAGCTCTATTTGAGTTTATAATTAAAGATGAGATGTCGTTTAGAATGGTAGAAGGTGTAAGGTTTAGGGAATTGATGCTTTTGGCGGAGCCTAGTTTCAAGGTCCCAAGTCACATGACCATCTACAGAGATCTGTTGGAAATCTATATAGAAAATAAGAAAAGTTTGAAAGATGACTTTAAGGCATCAAAAATGAGATCTTTGACAACTGACACATGGACGTCACCAAACAATTTTAACTACATGTGTGTGACAGTTCATTTTATTGATCGGAAATGAAAATTGCAAAAGACAATACTCATGTTCTGTCAAGTTAAAGGTCATATAGGTACTACAATTGATAAATTATTGGAGAAGTGTTTTATAGGATTGGGGGCTTGAGGATGTGTTTGTTGTGACCCTGGATAATGCTAGTGATAATAAAAAGGTAATTGATTATTTGAAGCAAAGTGTGATTGGTTGGATATGAGCAACCGTTAGAGCCGAATATTTACATGTAAGATACTTTAAACCATAATTATGCAATTTCTTAACATATATGTCAGGTGTCATTTATAATATTTCATAATTGTGTCATTTCTTATCAGGTCAGGTGTGTAACTCATGTTCTTGCTCTTGTTATAAGAGATGCAGTACGGTTCTATAATCAGACGATTAGCAGGATCAGGTCAGTTGTTAAGTATGTGCTTAGTTCTCCTGCTAGGTTAGCTAAATTTAGGCACTATGCTACTCTAGAAAAGATTGATTGTAAGAAAGGTTTGAGCTTAGATGTGAAAACTAGATGGAATAGCACTTATTTGATGTTAGATGCTGCAGAAAAGTATGAAAAAGCTTTTAAAAGGTTAGAAAAGTATGATATAGACTACAGAAAGAAATACATTTTCCAACAAGTAAAGTCTGAAGTTTTACCTAATGATTATGATATGGGTATTGAATCTATTGATGATATTGAAGAGTGTTCCTCTAGTTCTGAATCTGGTTTCGAATCTGAGGTTGAGGTTGATCTTGAGGCTGAGGACCTGCAGGTTGAGGTTGTGAAAAAGAAGAAGAAGAAAAAGAAGAAGGGAAAGCCGCATCAACATGCTCTCTATGAAGAGGATTGGTAATATGCCAGAAGTCTTGTGAAGTGCTTAAAGGTATTCTTCGATGCTACTGTTAAATTTTGTGCAACTACACAACCTACAACTCATACTTTATTATGGGAATTAGTAGTAATCCATGAAAAATTAGTTGAGTTTAGAGATGATGTAACATCAAATCCTTTTATTACACGTATGGTTGGTATGATGTTTTCTAATTACAATAAGTATTGGGGGGAGTATGAAAACATGAATTATGCATTGTTTTTTGCTCAATTGTTGGATCCAAGAGAGAAAGAAAGGGGATTGGAGTACCATCTTGAATATTTGTATGAGAAAGATACTTCGAAGGTTGCTTATGTTATGAGAAAGGTGAAAGTAGATTTTATGTTACTCTTTGAAGAGTATAAGTTTATGCATTCAATCTGTGAGGAGGGGTCAAGTTGCAGTACTAGTATTTTTTGTGTACTGACAATATAGTTTCTATGCAAGAACAAAGTCTTGTGTCTAGGATTAAATCAGGGAAGAAAAGGCATAAAAAGAACCCATCTGGTGTTGAGACTACAACAAAGTTGGACAGGTATTTGATGGATGTGATGGATCTGTCTGATAGTGAAGGTGAGGAAGTTGATTCCAAATTTGACATATTGGATTGGTGGTAGACCAATAGTAGCAGTTATAAGATACTCTCATATATGGCAAAGGATATATTAGCCATGCCTGTGACTTCACTTGCCTCTGACTCAACATTTAGCACCGGAAAGCGAGTGCTTAGTCCATGGAGAAGCTCCTTATCTACTAGGACAGTTGAGGCATTTTTCTGTACAAAAAGTTGGTAACTAAAACCTATTGCTCTTGATCTTTTATGTGATTATGTACCAGATGATAACTCTAGCTTTGAGGAAGGTAGTGTGATTTTTTTCTTCTTCTTCTTTTTTTGTTTTCTTTAGTAGTCATCAATTTAATCTTTAACATAATATTCATTTCTTGATGGATGTTGCAGATTTGTTGGATCCTATGCTAGTGCCAGAATCCTTTGATCCTTGAAGTTTATTTGAATCATTTCTTGTTGGAACTTGTTGAAGATTTATGGATTGTTGTTGAATCATTTCTTGTTGTTATGTGTTTATATACGTTGAACTTTCAACAAACTTGTGGATTATAATTTTATATGTGGATTGTAAATTAGTAATCAGTTCAAAAGTCTTGTTGTTAATTGTTATGTGTTTACAGTTTTGTGGATTATAATTTTATGTGGATTGTAATCAGGAAAAACAGGTACATGAACTTTGAGCAGGTACAGGAAAAACAGGAAAAAAAAGGAACTTTGAACAGGTACAGAATCAGAACCAGACCGAAACTGAACCGAACATACGGGTACGGTTCCAGAACCGAACTGAGTAATACAGGGTACAGGTACACAAGTAGAGAACCGACCATAGGGAGGTACAGGTACTCGGCTCTGCCAAAAACCGAGCCGAACCGACCTTTGTGCAGCCATATCCCAGACTGTTAAAAAAAAATAAAACATATCCCAGCATTTTGCTAGATATGGCCCAATGATACGTCGGTAATGCAGATTTGATGGTTTGCAAACATGCATCACATGTTATATAGAATTGCCACGATCGGTTTTCAGAGATTTTGTAGGTCATATACTTAAAAAGAAGTTGTTTTTCGTCTTCTAGAAGTAAAAAAAAAATCATAAATTAATTTGAGTATATAATTTCAGAATGACTTTTAGAAGTAGAAAAGTTAATTTTATGTGAAGAAAAATATTTATTTTTCTGACTTCTGGTAACCAAACAACCTCTTACTGTTATCAGAATCTTACAGTTAACAACTAGATAGTTTGGATGTAATCTTGATTAACAATTGGATAATCTAAATTTGTATAAATTTGGAGATCCTTGAATTCTCATCAACCAAGTGTTTTGATTTCCCTGTTTATTTTATTTTTTGATATTTTTTCTTATTGATTAGGATCTATTGAAGTTTTGATCTCTTGCTAACAAATTACAAATTATAATAGAGTAGTTACAATAATTTTTCAATATTAATTGCAGTTTCTCTAACATACTTAGAGCCACTTGATTATCATCACGACTCACAAAATAAAAATGACAATAACTAAAACCAGACATAAGATGTTATATATGATTATCTTTCATAATGTTTCGTTTTCCCAAATGAATGAGAAGAGCAGCATTTGTAGTTGAATAACTAAGTTTGCATCAACTTTACTATGAATCCTCAGAAGTTGCATTGTTTTCTTCCAACTCAAAGCTTCTCGAACTGCTATGCATAATGCATTCGCCTTATTCAACTTAGGACTCCATCCGCATAAGCTCCTTTGATGCCTCCGCATTGACCTGTGTGATTACGAAAAAAAAGACCAATACTCATCTGGTTAATATCATGATCAGAAGAAGCATCAACGTTTATTTTAACTAATCCTTCTGGAGGAGGTTTCCAGTCAGAGATGATTGAATTATGATTGAAAATCAGAGCATTATTACTATCATGAGAACACTGAGCAAGATAGTAATTAATTTCATGAATTAAATTATGAGGGTTGAAAGATTTTCCTTAAAAGACAGATTCACATTTATCTTTCCAAATAACCCAAGAGCTAATCATTGGAGTACAATCACCATTCATCAACTACTATAACTTCATTAAAGAACGAGGTACTGACTCATTCAGAAACATTGATGCTTACTTCTTACAACATCAGTGTTGATATTATTCCCCTCCAAACAGCTCTAGCATGCCTGTAATCAAGAAGTAGATATTTTATTATTTTTTCATATCAGTCATAAATCCCGCATTGAGTTTCTATGTTGCTATTGAAAAAAACAAGTCTGCATCTTATTGGATTTATTTCGATTGCCCCTTTAACAATCAAGATTCAAGAAGTTTATAGTACAACTTGGTTGTAAATTATAAAATGTGGGATTCAAGTGTAATGAGGCAATGAGTATGGCAGTTGGCAGAGTTCATTATAAATCACTTGGCCCATAAGAATCCCAAAATCCATGTTTACCTTGGACAAGGGCAATAGATTTTCGAAACATGACCTCCTAATTTGCGCAACTTTCACTAGAAAACATAACATGCTATTTTATGATTCATAGATCGTTTGTTCATGATTTGGACAATTTGGATTCCATGTCTAACAAAGTTTGCAAATAAAAACAGGTTCATACCTTTATTTTGAGAAATGATTTGAACCTAACAATAAAGCTTTACAAAATTAGGTTCAGACCTTTTAGTTTGGAAACACTTGGAACATTCAATTTTATTTCCAAATTTGAATCATTCAATACCCATTCAATAATGATTCAAAATTGACAAGTTATACCTCTATCGAAGCCAGTGGCAGAGCTAGGAATCCAACATGGAATATGCTTGAAATGTATCAATTAAACAATCAAAAGTTGGCTAGGCATAACCATTTTTTTACACAGGGCTGAAGACCATATTGAACATCCAAAATTATAATAGGTAGCAAAAAAAAGTTTTTTTATGGGGAAAGGCAACCACTATGGTGGTCAATTTCTGTACATTCTACTAGATAACTAATGTTGATTGTAGATGGTGGTAAGAATGGGTTTCAAACTCTCGAACTTGATAAGATTGATTTTAGATTCAAACTCTAATAATTAAACTAGAAAACTCAAAACAAAGTTGGTACCAAGATTAAAGAGGCACTGAGACTCAGGATTCCACCATTAACCAATTAAAGTGATTTAGTCTAATCAATATTCATGTAATTTCTTACATTTAAAGTGATTCTAATATGTTGAAAAAGTAGATTTTCAAAGTAACAATTGTAATCGAAAGTATATAACATCAAAAACCATAGGCTAAGCATAGGCTAAGCATCAAAGTACCAAAGGGACAGGTAAAGGTAGTTTTCTCTTAGTTCACTGGGGCAATAACAATCTGATTATAACTAGAGTAGCCATCTAACAAGCAATACTAACTATGTTCAAATAATCGCTCTAGCATTTGGTCGATGAAAGGAAGGGAAAAGTGGTCCTTCCTTGTGACCTTGTTCAAGTTTCTATAATCAATACAAACACGCCACCCCGTGGTTACTCGGGTTGGATTCAAACTCTCGAACTTGTGAAGATTGATTAGATTCAAACTCTAATAACTAAACTAGAAAACTCAAAACAAAGTTGATATCAAGATTAAAGAGGCATTGACACTCAGGATTCCACCATTAACCAATTAAAGTGATTCAGCCTAATCAATATTCATGCAATTCTTTACATTTAAAGTGATTCTAATATGTTGCAAAATTAGATTTTCAAAATAACAATTGTAAATCGAAAGTATAAAACATCAAAAATCCAAGTCTAAGCATGCTCTATCAAAAGAAATCACAATTGTTTAATAAAAATATTT
>JAJJMC010019063.1:12215108-12251182 GCA_023531435.1 Papaver californicum
CAAGGCTGATGATAAATATTGCAGAACTGAAGATAAACGTTGCAAACAGTTGAAGAAACATTGGCAAAGAGGTTGAATAAACCGTTGTCGTAGCCTCTTTTCTTCGTGTTCTTCAGCAGCAGAGAAGAATTCTCTGTGATTTTTCTCCACTCTGTTCGCCTCCTAAGCTCTCTCCCAAACTATTTATCCCTCTATGACTTCCTGGCACCCTTACATCACAGAGCCAAGAAATCTGCAAAAATATCTAGCAATTACTCCTCTTTCTTTCTCTGCAGTACACGGGAAATAATTCCCTATTTTATCTTCTCACGCATCTTCTCGAAGTTGACACACTACAAAACGTTACAAACATGTCCAAGATGCAATTAGACTCACGCAATCTCCAAATATAACAAATAAAATCCCGAGAATATTTCACGGGAATAAAGTTCCCCTGTTTTTTCCGAAACCAATGATCTGGCCATGTTTAAACGAAGCAAACACCCTTACCATCTTTGTTTAGCCCTAAAGAGTCCAGCCCAATCCAAATCATCGATTGAATCTCCCCCAAAATCGATCCAGAAAAACTGGATTTTCAAAGTTATTTTCCCGCCAAAATCTTTTTCTCCCGTGAAGAAGAAGGAGATGCCCCTATCTACTGCACATGTGCCTTTATCAATTCTTGGTTCCTTTATAACTTTTTAAGCCCATTTTTCCACATGAGTTTATTATTCAAAAATACCTACAAAATAATAAAAATAATAATATTAATACAAAAATTGAGAAAAACAATATAAATATGAGAACAATTAAGACACAAAAACGTGTTTATCAAATACTCCAAAACTTATTATTTTCTAGTCCTCGATCAAATCTAATCTAGAAAATAAAAATCCTAACTCACTTTCGCAGGCATCGCGATTGCACTTAGCGTGTGCAATAAGCCTTTAAACCCACTAGGTGTCCCTAGTGGACGAGCTTTCTCTCGTGAGGGTTTACAAAGAGGTATACTCACAAAACATTTACTACAAACTTTAGTTATTTGTGAATGATTGAGGGTAGACACTAAACAAGCTATTTAGTTGGCATACTATATTCTTCAACTATGGGAATCATTACACTATATTAGTCCAATTGTTGTACACGAGTTTGCACTCAGCATACTAGAATTTATATATCAGAAAACAAAGCTCTACTCAGACAGGCGTATAATGGACCACGATACTCAAAATCAATCAAAGTTCAATCATATGAATAGATTTAGAAGATGGATATGGAGATGATGAAGTTTGCACATGTTGACTAAGGTGAACGGTGTTTTCCATATCAGTCTGAAGGTCGCCGCCAGGATGAATTCTAATAGATTGAGATACGCTCCCACTGGTCTTAATCCTTATACTAATATCGACTCAGCTGGTTTATACAAGGGTCCCAACGATCGATTTATTGAAAATAAAAAAATTATCTTTATATTATTAAATGTATTGAACATGACTGGATCATTTGAATCCAAGCGCATGCTCCTTATCATCATCTTACATGATAGTTCTCATGGATCCTGCATTCCACGCCTTCTTAGGCGTCTGAGACAGGGAGAACACACATATATTGCTATCAAAGTTTCAATATTTGATTTTTTTTCTTCTTTTCTTGGTCTCAATACAATAATGGGGCTTGATCTCAATCACTCTACTTCATCCCAACGACGATAAAAAGTCGATAGTAGTGCCTCACCAAATCACTTAGAGAAACACAAAAATACAAAAATAAAAATAGAAGGTGATATGGTTATGATGATTCTGAGATATGGTGACGATTATCATGTTATTTCCAATACCTGAGTTTTGTCCTTTTATGAATAAACCATTTAGCTGGGCACACCAATTCTTATAAATAAGAGCTATGTTTCCATCTACCTAGAATGGTTAGTGTCACCCTGAATTGTTCACAAGTTTCTAAAGTTTGGAGTTTTATTATTTCAACTAAAAGTTTCTCCCTTACCCCCAAACTTAACCTAACATTGTCCTTAATGTTTCAAATTAGAGCGCAATACCAAAAAAATAGGTAACTAGAGGAACGAGGTAAGTCAGAAAGATAGTACCTGGGTGAAGCGTAACAATCCTTCTTTGGAGAAAAAGACAAGAAATAAAACAAAAACCTATAAAAACTTACTAATGTATAACAACATCCTTGATGGTCAATCAAGGTAAGTAGGGTCCTTTAGAGGGACCTCCTCAACATCACCTGCAAGAAAAGTCTCTAAAAAGGGTTTTAATCTCTGAGCGTTAACCTTTGAAGAACTACTATCATCCATCGTCTCAATCTCAATAGCACCATGAGGAAAAACAGTGAACTATAAAAGGACCCGTCCACCGAGAGCGTAACTTCCCGGGGAATAGATGCAAACGGGTATCATACATCAAAACTTTTTAACCTAGAGAAAATGACTTTCTTAAAATATTTCTATTATGCACAAGTTTCATTTTGTTCTTATACTCCTTAACACTATCGTATGCATGTCTACGAATCTCATCCAACTCGTTGAGCTAGGCTTCATGTGATCTCATGCCTTGTCAAGCGAAAAATTAAGTGGTTTTACAGCCCAATATGTTCTATGCTCTATCTCGACGGGGCAGGTGACATGCCTTTCCAAAAACTAGACGTTAAGGTGACATTCAATGGGGGTCTTAAACGCATTACGGTAAGCCCATAAGGCATCAGTAAGCCTCAATGACCAGTCTTTCCGATTAGGATTAACAGTTTTTCTCTAAAATACGTTTTATCTTCCTGTTGGAAACCTCTACTTGACCATTAATCTGTGGGTGATATAGGGTAGCTACTTTGTGGTTAATACCATATTTCTTTATCAAAAGCCTAAATGGTCGATTACAAAAGTGTGACCCTCCATCACTAATTATAGCTCGTGGTGTACCAAAATGTGCAAATATGTTATCATTAAAAAACTGGACCACAAACTTGTGGTCATTTGTTCTACATGAAACCGCCTCAATCCACTTAGACACATAGTCTACAGCGACAAGGATGTAAAAATAACCAAAAGAATTAGGAAAGGGATCCATAAAATCAATGCCCAACACATCAAAGACCTCAATAACTAGAATATGGTTCAAAGGAATCAATATTTCTACGGGAAATGGTTCCTAACTTCTGGCAACGCTCACAAGTAACACAATAACAGTGGGTGTCTTTAAACAACAAAGGCCAGTAAAATCCACACTGTAATATCTTAGCATCGGTTCTCTTAGTACTAAAATGACCCCCACAAGCATGATCATGAAAAAGGAAATAATACTAGACTGGTCACTCTCAGGTATACATCTCCTAATAATCTGGTCTGGACAATACTTAAACAGATAAGAATCATCCAAAAAAAAAGTTTAACCTCGGCTAAAAATCTAGAACAATCATGTTTACCCCAATCTTGGGGCATTCGACCAGTAACAAGATAGTTCACTATATTCGCATACCAAGGTAATCGAGAAACAAGAAGGAATTTTTCATCAGGAAAACTATCCTTCACTAGAGGGGAATCATCAGGGGAATCAAAAACAAGCCTAGACAAGTGGTCTGCTACTAAATTTTTTGCACCCTTTTTGTCGTTAATTTCTAGAGAAAATTCTTGTAACAAAAGGATCCATCTAATCAATCTAGGTTTAGAATCCTTCTTGGACAGAAGATACTTCAAAGCAGCATGATCAGTAAAGACTATGACCTTACAATCTAAGAGATAGGATCTAAACTTGTCTAAGGCAAAAAAAATGGCTAACAATTCCTTCTCTGTAGTGGTGTAGTTCAGTTGGGCATCATTCAGAGTTTTGCTAGCATAGTAAATCACATGAAGTAATTTTTTTCTCGTGGACCTATCACAACACCAATAACATAATCTGAAGCATCGCGCATGATTTCAAAGGGTAGGTTCCAGTTAGGTGCCTGGACTATGGGGGAGGTCGTGAGTAAAGTCTTAAGCTTCTCAAAAGCCTCTAAACAAGCATCATCAAAGACAAACTTAACATCTTTTGCAAGCAAATTACAAAGAGGTCTAGAAATCAAGCTAAAATCCTTAATGAATCAACGATAAAAACCTGCATTCCCTAAGAAAGACTTAATATCTCTTACGTTTTTGGGTACCTATAAATTCTTAATAAGGTCAAATTTGTCTTTGTATACCTCTATACCCTTATAAGATACGATATGCCCTAAAACAATTCCTGATCGAACCATGAAATGATATTTCTCCCAATTAAGCACCAAATTCTTTTCCTTATATCTAGTCAACACTAATGTCAAATGATGCAAGCACTCAAAATATGAACCAAACACTGAAAAATCATCCATAAAGACCTTTAAAAATCGTTCTACCATGTTAGAAAATATGTTCAACATGTAACACTGAAAAGTAGCGGGTGCATTACACAACCCGAAAGGCATGCGTCTATACGCAAAGGTACCAAAGGGACATGTAAAGGTAGTTTTCTCTTAGTTCTCTGGGGCAATAACAATCTGATTATAACTAGAGTAGCCATCTAACAAGCAATACTGACTATGTTCAAATAATCGCTCTAGCATTTGGTCGATGAAAGGAAGGGAAAAGTGGTCCTTCCTTGTGACCTTGTTCAATTTTCTATAATCAATACAAACACGCCACCCCGTGGTTACTCGGGTTGGATTCAAACTCTCGAACTTGTGAAGATTGATTAGATTCAAACTCTAATAACAAAACTAGAAAACTCAAAACAAAGTTGATATCAAGATTAAAGAGGCATTGACACTCAGGATTCCACCATTAACCAATTAAAGTGATTCAGCCTAATCAATATTCATGCAATTCTTTACATTTAAAGTGATTCTAATATGTTGCAAAAGTAGATTTTCAAAGTAACAATTGTAAATCGAAAGTATAAAACATCAAAAATCCAAGTCGAAGCATGCTCTATCAAAAGAAATCACAATTGTTTAATAAAAATATTTTAATTAATTTTTAATCAAAGTAAATAATCATAAAAGAAATTGTAAAAATCAATTAAAATAGAAATATACCACTTTTCTTGGAACAATGGCTTCCTCCGTCGCCTCAGCAAAGGGGTTTAGCTCCTCATATCAATCACTTGCTTAAAATAATGGTTCATGGATCAAAGTGTTTACAAATGATGAAAAATGAAAAAAATAAAAATAAAAACAGTGAGTTTGCAACGTTTATAGGTGTTACAGACATACTGTTATGAAGCAAGGCTGATGATAAATATTGAGAACTGAATATAAACGTTGCAAACAGTTGAAGAAACATTGGCAAAGAGGTTGAAGAAACCGTTGTCGTAGCCTCTTTTCTTCGTGTTCTTCAGCAGCAGAGAAGAATTCTCTGTGATTTTTCTCCACTCTGTTCGCCTCCTAAGCTCTCTCCCAAACTATTTATCCCTCTATGACTTCCTAGCACCCTTTTTATACATCACAGAGCCAAGAAATCTGCAAAAATATCTAGCAATTACTCCTCTTTCTTTCTCTGCAGTACACGGGAAATAATTCCATATTTTATCTTCTCACGCATCTTCTCGAAGTTGACACACTCCAAAACGTTACAAACATGTCCAAGATGCAATTAGACTCACGCAATCTCCAAATATAACAAAGAAAATCCCGAGAATATTTCACGAGAATAAAGTTCCCCTGTTTTTTCCGAAACCAATGATCTGGCCATGTTTAATCGAAGCAAACACCCTTACCATCTTTGTTTAGCCCTAAAGAGTCCAACCCAATCCAAATAATCGATTGAATCTCCCCCAAAATCGATTCAGAAAAACTGGATTTTCAAAGTTTATTTTCCCGCCAAAATTTGTTTCTCCCGTGATGAAGAAGGGGATGCCACTATCCACTGTGTGGGTGCCTTTTTCAATTATGGGTGCCTTTATCAATTCTGGATGCCTTTATAAATTTTTAAGGCTATTTTTCCACAAGAGTTTATTCTTCAAAAATACCTATAAATACAATAAAAATAATAATATTAATACAAAAATTGAGAAAAAACAGTATAAATATGAGAATAATTAAGACAAAAAAACGTGTTCCAAAAAGTCAAGGAGCGGATAATGAGTTTCCGACCTTTTTTAGGCATAAATTCAGTATATGACCTCTATTTTTTTTTACTTATTATATTTTCACTTCCCTCACATTTGATCATGGCCTTCCATTTTTCTATAACAAAATATTTTCACTTCCCTCACATTTGATCATGACCTTCCATTTTTCTATAACAACTCTATTTTATAAACCGTTGGATCTCAATGGATATTTTCTTTAAAAAAAATCACATCAACTATTACGTACTCTATATAATATAATACCTTGAATTCATCATCCACTATTCAAATTGTTTATATACAATGGAACAAATAAAAAGTCTAAATAAGAAAAACAACTAAAGATAGACAACAATTTAGCACTAAAGATAAACAACAATATAGATAGAATTTTTCTTTTCTTTCTCTCTCCTAGCTCTGAAACAACGCTTTTTCTTTTCTTTTCTTTTTTTTTTCCAATTTTTTTCCTTCTTACCCATGGCTGAGTAATTTTTAGGTAATCCTTTGGGTATAGGGAGTTATAGAGCAAAGAGGAACGGATCTGAGGGTTTAATTTTGTCATGAATAGGTGAGACATGTTAGTTTTTTTATTTGTAGATCTGACAGTTAAGGTAAATCTAATCTTCTTTGTCGATTCTCAGTAGACTTGGTAAGAGTTACATGTCTTTTCCCTCATTAGGAAAATAGGTAACTTCTTAGAAGTTTTATGATAGTGTATTGTTTCTTTTTGCTTGATAAGAATTGCAAAGGCAATCAGGTTTAACCTTTCCAATTGTTTTTGCTTTTCTTAAAAGTTTTCACAGTAGATCTAGTAAATTAAACCAAACTAATTTTAGGAACATCAAATTTTGATCCTAGCCGTTATCCCTGGTTTCTCCTAGAATCCTTCCTATTGAGGAATGGGTTTTTTGCTTAAAGATTAACTAACATTGGCATAATCTCATCACCTTTCTTTTGAGGAAGTGTGGATATCTCTCAGACCTTCTAATAGGTTAGTGAGACCAATTTTCATTCCTTAAAAAAAAGAATGGAATGAATAGACTAAGTATGATCTCTTCTACACCCTGTTTTTTAGAGTCTCTAAGAAAAAAAGATATCTAAATTAGATACAATAATCCTATCCAAATCTAAATTAAGAAACTTGATTAATTTAAAATCTTGTATGTTTTTTTATTCGATCCATGTCCTTCTCCCATCTCTTTCCTCTGGTTTTTTTATCTTGTATTTCTTGCCCTATTCTTGTTGAGGAATGGGTGGTTGCCCTTTTAGGGAATCCTTAATATTAAGTCTTAATTATCCTTATTCTTGTCACCTTCCTTTTGAGGAATGGGTATGCAAATAGGTAAGTATGACAGTTTCTTTTTAAAGGAAACAAAATGAACTAGGTAGTATCACCTTTTCAAATCTTGATTTAAATCAGGGATCATAGGTCTGTTTTTTTAAAGAAGTTAAGTGTGATTTGTTAAAAAAGGAAGCTTCCATTTCAAAATGGTTCAAGTCCATAGGTAGATAGCCTGAACACTAGTTGTTCTTGTTTTGAAAAAAAGGATGGATCGAGTGAATTATTGAATGTGTTAACTGTTGTGGTGCTTTGAAAGTGATATCTTACTATTTTTATAAGTTTTTTTTATTCCTTTTGTTAGTTTGATGGATGTTGACCTTGATGTTGATCAGTGGTAACACAGTTGTACTGATGGATTGGGATGATTTTGTGAATTGTTGCATCTCAAGCCTGTCTTTGAACCTGATTCTAGTAATGATATGAAGATTGTTTGATGGAATCTGTCATTCTGTTTTCGTTAGATGATGGTGATTTTGATTTTTGGTTTTAGTCAATATGTATCTTAATGGTTTGGGATTGTCCTCTTGATTTAAGCATAGCATGCTTTTGTTCTTGGGTCTTTCATCTGCTCCTTTTCTTGCCTCTATAGCCCTGGTCTGCTCTTCTTTGGTTTTTTTAAAAATAGGCTTTATCTACTATTTTATGACTATGGGATAATCAGATAGCTAGAGAGTTTTTTTTAAAGCTTGCTTGGTCTAAAAGAATGTGTTATTATATTTTTATCTTGTTTGTATGTGTTGTCTTATCTACGCCCTCAAGAAACTCAGATGTACACCTTTGCTTCACTGACTGTATAAAACCCAAAGGATGACTGCTTAATAACTAATTTCTATCTTTTTTCCTTTTAGTTTTTTTTTTACTCATCTCTGTGAAACTTTTTATCTGGATTCCCTTGTCTCTTTTTTGGATCTTATTGGTGTCGTCTAAGTTTGGAACGAATTGGTGTCAACTAAATCTGCAAGCATAAGAGTGCTGAGGAGAATTATGATTTTGGCTATACAGGAGCATTTTCTATTCTAACCCTTTTCCTTAACTTTTTTTCTTCTACTTTTAAGCTTTTATTATCATAATGCTATTGAAGACTATAGTTCAGGTTCACTAGTGTTTTTACCAATTTCTGTTTTAAGTTGTATATGGACATTGTTTTGCTATATAATTTATATTAGTCTTTTCTTAGTATATCTATTATCCTAAGATATTCAGAAGATTAGCCTTCAATTTCATTAGTCTTTAGTGCCTTAGACTGAGCCTAGTAAGGTGCTTCTCTAACTGTTTATCCTTATCATTCTCTTTAATTCTCAAAACCAAAAATTCAAAGTTTGTTTTGCTAGGACAGTCAGTTGTTGCTTGTATAGCTTGGGTGATTGTATGCTGATCGGACTAAGTAAACATCATTTTAACTAAAACTTTGGTTATTTAATGTTTTAATAACAAATAATCTTGTACATTGCTTAAGTTTTTTTTTTTTGAATTTTTTAGGGTAGTTTTAAAAACTTATATTTTAACTTTAATCATGTTCTTCCTTCTTTTAAGTTTTCAAGCATAGAATTTTCATTTTATGCATCTTGTTTTTTAGTTATTGGTAACCTTACTGCTTTTAGTTAGTTAAATATCTTTCATGTCAGTATTTAGTATAATTTACATGGGTAGTACTTCTTTTTATGGAAAAATGACTGCTCCTGTGAAATAGCATGATGTTGAATTATCGGCGATGTGTTGTCTTGGTCTGATTTCTCAAATCGTGAATCAACTACTTGTATCTATTCCACGATGCATTTCTCATCTTATAAGTTCTTGATTGCAGATAAGGATAAACCGTCATTCTCAATCACCAAGAGGACGAAATTCCCATCTTGTATACGCCGTCATGACATTCCTGTTAGTCTTGATATTAATAGAAGGGCGCAGAACCATACTTTGATAGTTTTATCACGAGTGAAGACAATCAATTTCCACAACTTACTTGTGGTGACATATATATCGCCAGCATTAGAAGAAAGCTAATTGGGTACCGATGGAAAACGAAGAATTTCTATGAACTTGAGGAATTATGAATGTAATTTTATATTTTTAGGAAGTTTTAACTTTGTTTTAGTTTTCTGGACATATTGTGTTGTACTCTTTTTCCTTGGTCAAGGTTTTACCACTATGGGTTCTCCTTGCCAAGGTTTTAACGAGGCAACATCTGTATGTCCAAATCTTTTCCAAGTCTTTCTGTTTACATCTTTTGTATTACCTTCGAAGTTGGTGTTTAGGGCGTTCATTGGAGGTACATCCCTGTCTAGGATAACTTCTAATGAGCTAGTTCTAATCATCTTACTAATTTTTTAATATAAGTCTAATTCACAAAAAAAAAAATAGCACGAAGTTATTGTTTAGCGTTGAATCTTCCTAAAGATAAATAAATGATTGGTAACATGATTGATAAGTGCTTAATTCACATGTTTCTAGTATCAAATTCATACTTTTTTTAGCTATAATTCTTGCATATTACTCTTGTTTTCTATCTTATATGTCATATTAGGTGAATCATCCAAAAAGAAGTTACAAAGTGCTAGAATGAGCAAGGAAGTAAAGCATTACAAGTGAAGACGGGCCAAAGATCAAGTTCAACTCATCCAAAATCAGGATTTCGTAATATAATCGTGAATAGGACGAAGAAACGAGGAGAACGCAAAAAGAATGAGGTCATGCCGACATCTGACGAAGAAGTTATGAGCAAAACAAGATAATGTTGAAGATTTAGCTCACAGAGCCATTCTGAATTTTGTAAATGTGGACGCGAATTTGACTTCTAAACAAGGAAAACATGGTCCCGGAAGGATTCTAAACCCTAGAAAGAGAGGATACTTGATGCCCAAACATTGAAGGCTATAAAAACAGACTTCTAAGGATCGAACAAGACATCTTTGAAGTAATCTCATATACTCTACATCTCATACTACAATTCTACATCAAAAACCCAGGGTCTTCCTTGTAATATGAGTAACTAATTTTTTTTTGATTAAGGATGAATTCAATGTTCTAAGCGTGAAACTTTATTAGTTAATACAAGTTTGTTTGAAGTTATTATCATCATCGTTTGTTTTCACTATATTCAGGGTTTATGATTGATTTCTTAGATTGTTTTGAGTGCATGGTAGATTAATCTATTGATCACTCTATTGCTAGTATTGAATTATGAGATAAGTAATCATCTATCGACTCGTACACAAGTAGAAATCGTGACATCTTGTAGAGGGATTCTGTGGATCAATTGCGAGTGAAGACAACATCAACAAGTGGACCTTGATCTAAGAGTTTAACTACTGAGATCAACCTAAATTTACAAATCTTAAAACACTCAATTGGGTTACACCTTGAGGGATCTACTACTTGGTGGTTCAGATGAATAGAATCTGGTAGTCGAGAACTTCCATATCAAGTGATAAAAGGAGTTTTGGGGATAACACTGCTCTAGCTGCTATTCTACGGTTGGTGATGAATGGTTTTAACAAAAGATAGATAAGTATACTACTTGAGTCAACGTTTGGTAACGGCGAAGGACTCCTTAATCATCTTTTCTTCTTATTGTTATTCTTTTTAATTGCTTTAAACAACCAACCCTCTTTGTCTTTTACTTTATTTTAGTTTTGTTAATCTAAATAACATCTCAATTACACAGCTCTCTGTGGGAACAATTCTTACTACCGCTATATTATTAGTTAATTAATAGAAAATATTTTAATTAATTTATTACACTTACGACACGCTTCAATGATGTAAGAGTATTCGCAGTCATCGCCAACAAAGGTCACATGCATGTAATGGACACTGTTGCAGATTGCTTAACTTGGGTTAAGTTTAAAGTTCAGAGAATTTTCAGCTAGCTACATACAATAATAACAGGAAGCGACGATGGCTCAATGTGTTGCATGGAGATAAGAGCCATTTATTCATTTTGAAGCAAACAAAATACTTCTTGTCTCATGCAATAAGGGTGTAACGTAATTTTAGTTTCTAATTAAAAATTTGATTGAATTAAACGGATGTAATACAGTAGTTTTCAATTATGAATGAAAAAGATGCTCAATTACGAACAAAAAAGATGTTATGGTTCTCATATTATAGTTTTTTTCACGCGCTATCATGATCATGCATTTTGTAAAACGCCGATAGACCTTTTTTTTTTATTAGAAAGGAAAATATATTAGATGAGAAAATATTTACAAAGCAACAAGTAAAATGATACAACCACCCAACTTAAAAAGCAAGGTGAAGCAAAAACTAAAGAAGAGAAAAATTTACAGAAAGACAAGCTCCCAGTTCATAAGAGAATGCGAGAAATTAATATCAGTGTTAAAACCAGCTGCCGATTCCCATTCAAGAACTAGAGTTCTCGCTTCAAGACCCAAGTCTAAATCAGTTTTGAACAAATAATTTTCTTCAAATCTTCTATTGTTGCACTCCTTCCGAACTACCCAAGTGACGGAAGCTGTAATAAATTGCCATGCGGAGGTAAACGATGGCATAAACCAACAGTGAGCAAGCTTATAAACTGTTTCTGGACAGACCCAGCACCAATTTCCTTTGGAGTTAATAAGCACCAAATCTTCCTTGCAACTTTACAATGTAGAAATAAGTGACTGATGGATTCTTCTTGGCAACCACACATTATACAAGAGTTGTGAATCATGATTCCCTTCATAATTAATCTATCAATTGTATTCAATCTATTGTGAACAACACACCAAAAGAAAAAAAATGACTTTAGGAGGAATTTTAGAATTCCAAACCATGGTCGATGGAAAGTTAGCATCTCCTCCAACCTTGTTAGAAACCTCATACAGGGACTTAACCATAAAGACCCCATCCGATCTCAAACTCCACCTACGAACATCACTATCTTCATTCAACCTTGGTGGTTGATTACCGATGATGTGCAACAACATACCATACTGATTTACCTCTTCTTCCTTCAAACTTCTTTTAAAATCAAACTTCCAATTCAGAACCTCATCTTCTAGAAGTACACAATCTTGCAGTTTTACTCCTTTGTGACCAACTATTTTAAAGAGTAATGGACAGAGATTTTTAAGTGGTGTCATTCCAACCCATGAGTCGTACCAAAATGCAATATCTCGTCCCGAGTTAATGTGCCACTGGGAATAAGCGTCTACAATAGCCGCCTCTCTTGCAATCGCCTTCCAACATGCAATTCCAAATTTCTCTTCTACGTCTGTCGGAGTCCATGCAGATAAAGAGGGACCATACTTGTCTCGAATAATCCGGTACCACAAATGAGACTTTTCTACCCCATACTTTCACCCACATTTTGGTAGCATGGTTTGATTCATCTTACGGAGACTGACCACCCCCAAATCACCCAATTGTTTAGGTAGACACACAACATTCCAGTTTACGGAGGCTGAGCACCCTCAACTACTATTTTATTTAATAAACTAAAAACTAGGAGTTTCTCTATTTCTAGTCTCTAACCAGGTCAAGGATAAACTTCGACTATGTCAGATACCCAGTTTCCACCGACTAATATTTGGTTCCTTTAAGTATCCGGCCAAACATAGCCAAGTCTTATAATGGTTGGCTTTTCGCATAGCCAAAACTTGGCCACAATTAGGATTTGTTGCATAGCCTTGGCTATCGTAGTGCTTAGTGCTTACTATTCATAAGAAAAAACTACAATCTGAATTAATCTCTAAGATATTTATAAATGGGCCCAACCAAAATATATATGTGGACAATCTACTAGATATTGATGTATATATAAGGCTCGCCCTTAACAGATCTATGACTTCATCCTTTGATGGAGCCAATAATCAAATATTCCATACACCAACAAGTTAGTACAACATTTTATGTTAAGACAAAATCAAAATCAACAAATAACTTCCAGCAATTAATGATGTCATTAATTTGTCGTCTCGCCAACCCATTCCATCCTACTGAAATTTTAGAGTGCCACTGCCATCTTAGTGAAGAAGGCAACATGTAGTATCTCAGGCAGCTACCTTCCAAAATCCCCGACTTAAATGCATCATCAAGTCTAAGCCTTAATACGTCTCAAAGCTGCATAAGCTAGCAAACGGTAACCGACAAACATAAACACCAATACACCCAAACTCACCAATGGACGAACTTCGTCTTCCATAATTTGCTTACAGTTAGCTTTCATGCTGCTATGGTGAGAGCAATCTAAGTTCGATGAAACTCCGTTGCTCTCTCCATATTGAATGTCGATTAATAGTCGATAACCATAGTAAGTAAAGGATGTGTACTTGAGCCAAGCTAAACAACCCGGAATCTTGTGAACATAAAATCCACCGGTAAGAACAAAGGCCAACATTGTCACCGTAACAATCGTTGAAGCTTGTTTGGCATCCATTATTGCTGCACCTAGTGCAAGTCCAAGTCCTTGAGCCACCATTACGTACCCTAATAACACTCCTAATGTTAACAGAAATGAAAAGAAGTCAGGCCTCAATCCCGCCATCCAATATGTTGCGCTTACGAATACCGTAGGGAGAATAAGCTCCATCGGAAGATCACCCACAATTCGGGCCATGAAGTACGATGAAAGAGTGTATATTCCTGATGAATGTTCCTTAATGAAGATTGCACGGTCTTGAGGAAAGGCAAAAACAGCATTGAAGGAGGGAAGAACACCCCAGAAGATAACAATGAAGTAGAGTAAACCTAACCGATCTTGTACATCGTAAATATTCGAATGGAACCACATTGAACCAGCTAATATGGACGCGGCAATCACTTGAAAAACCCTTAACGAATTGAATGACTCGTGTCGTCTCTCCTTTAAGCTTCGTTGAAGGAGAATCATGAATTGGCTGAACCAATTGGCATTGTAGTTATATCTTGTTCTGTTTATCCTTTTCTTGGTATCTTGTAGAAACTTGGGACTTCCAATGACTATGTTGGTGGTTGTAGACTCCATACACGAGGCTCTCACTATTGGAGCTAACAAACTGTTGTAGGAGGATACTAGGGTTTGTTTCACGTTCGGTTTGTCCCCTTCAATTTGAGCATCATGCTGGCATACTCCTGCATAACCATAAATTGATTTCATTAGACTTCAATGAATTTGTAAAGACCCTACACTACAGGCAGAACATTGACAATAAATAAGTATCAATGATTAACATTTACGGGTAAATAGAAACTAGGGTATCGACGAATTCAATTCACAGATCAGCTATACTGGCTTTTCCGGATCTGCTTTACCTAACAATACAGTGGCTCTTCTGTCTCATTCTCTTCTATCATTGCAGCCCACTCAATTGAATTATTCAGCCTTTCTCTAGCGACTATTTAAAGTATACTAGCACACTCTAGGTAAGAAAATCATTTCTACCAGTTTCAAACCCATGATGATGCAAACTGAGAAGGTAATTAAGATGCTTTCTAGGTACTTAAAGGTCAAAATTTGCAATCCAAACTACCCCTTTGACTTGTAGCTTAACTTGGCAACTTTTGTTTTTTTCCCCTCCCAATATCTCTCAAAGATATGCTGCTATGATTCTTATTGCACAAGATCCTTTGTAAATGAGCAAATCCTGTCTTTATCTGAGAACTTTCTTCACATAAGAGATACACTGACTGGATACAATATATGCATTTTTCTAGTATATGATATGATATAGAGTTTTATCTTATCCTGTTCAAAGGACCATCAAATAATTTTTTTTCTTTTACATTTTTTATTTGAGATAAAATGTTAGGAAAAAGCAGAAAAAAATATCCACAACATTTCCCATTGGGGTCGACCTTACTTAATGTCAATCACCTTAACTTGGATCTATTCTTTATAAGTGAATAAAAACAACTTCATGAACAGTTTTTTTATTTTTTGGACAAAGTTGTCGGATATCTAATAATTTTAAAACTGCGCACTACTGATACAAAATGCATATGCTATATTTTATGCAACAGAAGTCAATAAGAATTGTTCATAGGGTTGGCTTCCACTAAAATCACGACCACAGTGGGTGCATAGCTTTTATTTTCTTTTGAATATATGCGCAATTAATTAGAAATTCTTTTGAAAAATATTTTCACATAATAAAAACAGTAAATAAATAAGAAAAGAAAATGGAGTCGACCTCTTGGTCACTCAAATGTTAGATCCGGAATAACCAATGGTATAATTCCACGGTTCCACCTCAGAATGTTTAAAATTTTGACAGAGAAAATCTATAAAACTATTTCAAGGATAGAAAACCAATAAAACTGAATAAGAAAAAGGAGCCAATAGATGATCTCGAATCTGTCTAAATGCTTAAGATTTAATATTACTTGACTTAAAGATGATTAAGAAGAACAAAATTGATCTCTAACCTCAAACTATTCTACCCATTGGTCTTGGGTGTACCACGTGTCCATATACCAAATGATTTTTATTAAAGCTTCTTCTTTATTTTTTCTCATCACAGTATGAAATGCAGATAATAATGAGATAATAGTTCTACTTAGCTCCCGTCTTAAAATCTCTAAATACCATTACTTCAAAAAACATAAGTCAGCATGGATTCTTTCTTCTTTCTAAAGAGGGGTACCCCAATTAGAAACGGGTACGTACCACTACCTCCTTTCTTCTTTCTAAAGAGGAGTATCCTAATTAGAAACGGTAGTACCACTACCTTCGTCCCAAAAAAAATGAAAGTATTATTTTTCCTAAAAGCCACAATGATATTACGTTTCTACATCAAAGTGAGGATCAAGTATAAACAGCTTATTGTTAGCAAACGACGGCTCAAGATAACAAGCGAAGTTCTTGTTCAATCATCATAAGACAGTGAGGTTCTTTATGGACGATTCACATGTTGCTACAAAGCTCCATATGCCACCAAATCAAAGTTGAAAGGCATTTGGGGTCCCTAGCAGAGACAGTACTGATTAACCTAGCTAAGAGGATAAAACGTAGGAATATCCTGGGAAGAGATTAAGGATTCCAGCAAGACGCCCCGGTTGTTGGTCATTTTTGTGAGTTGTGAGAGATTGTTTTTGTTGATATGCCTTGAATCATTTGTTTGCCGGAATACTACTGGGAGTCGAATTATTATGACTGGGATTGTTTTCCGCTTTCTAGTCGAATTAGGGTTTATTCCTTTGCCCTATATATATATGCATACGTTGTACCTAGAGTAAGTATCTTTGGTATTCTGTTCAGCAATAAAACTCTGGTTTCTCTGCCGTGGAGGTAGCTAACGTAACAGTTAGTGAACCACGTTAAATCCCTGTGTTCTTTATCTGTTTATCGTTCTCGTTTGATCTCTCGTTATAACAGTTTTAGTGAGGGTCGTATCCATACTTGAAAGATGATTCTTTAAACCCACATCACCAAGTTTACACTAGATTGTTTAGCCTTTTAAGCCTAAACAATACCCGATTAATCTCATAAGATTAGATGAAACAAAATATTTTGTCCCACTGAAAAAACCTTAGTACGCAAGGTGTGTCGTCACCCTTTTGAATTCGAAATATTATAAAATACGACAAAAACAATCATGTTAGAGAAAAGATAAGAAAAAAAAAGATAGGTCATATCTCATGTTGTTAAAGATTTAAGAAACCAATTATATTCTTGATTAAAAGAGAGACGGGTCAAGATGATCCCCAACCAACTTATACAACTCTGTTACTTTCTCATGGAAAGCGTTTTAGGAAGAACATGTGCCCCCGCCAAACGGGTGGTTTTGCAATAGCCACACTTTTTCCGTAAAGGTATAAGAACTAATAGATGATCACCCCCTAACCTTTTCCTTCCAAGTTAGTTTGGTAGAAGCTCCGCACCTTATTTTCGTATGTGATAAAATAATAAAGTTTGTTTTCTTTTTCTTTTTGATTGATCATGAAGTATGTTAAAATAGTACAAAATGAAGTAAATGGCACATTGCTCATCAAGTTAAAGATCGAATGATCGGTGATGATATATACGAACCAGCAATTAGTGCCATATGGGCAGTGGTTATTTGGTGGTCTGTCACCAAAACCACCTGAGGGTCCTTGGTGCAACTATGAAGGGACACGGAAAAAAAAATATCACCGCAGGATAAAAGGAGCAGGAAAAGGACTGGTAGAGAGAGAGGTCCTAGAATTTAAAGACCACTAAAAAGGTTTAAAATGACACGTGGTTTGCAACATAAAATCCCCCACAGCCCTACCCCAGTGGTGGTGGTAATGGACTAAAACTCTCAACGCCAATCAATTACGTCTCTCTTTGGGCATTAGATTCTTTTATATTCGCATTTCACTTCTCTTACTAATCTTTCATGATTCTTAACTCTTCCTAGTTGACTAATTTACCCTTTTTTACATCATGCGATGAAAAACCCAACTTAATTATTTGAAAACACAGAACACAGAGAATAATTAAACACTTTTTAGAAAGTCATTTTCTTCTTCAAAAGTTTGCATTGTTAATTAAAGAAGTATTAAGGGTATCGGATTTGTGTAAGACAGAGGGGAAAAAACAACGTCAGGAATTGACATAAGATTTGTCAGTCTTCATTTACACCCTAAAACTGCCATGTGTTATTCTTTCATCAACCTTAACATTCTTGAATCCAATGTCCTACCACTACTTCTACACTTCTACGGATCACTATACTACACTTTAAATACGTCCCTAATTCGCAAATTCTACGCTATCACGATCCTCTCTTTTTTTTTATCACTAAGTAGGATTTTAAAATTCAGATAAACGACTTTACCACTGTATTGTAGTAACATGTGCCAGATTTTTCAATACGACGACTTCCTTAAAACTTTGAATACAGTAAGGATAAAGAAAATTAACTATAAATATATAGTTGTTGTGTGTGGGCGGTGGATTATTAATTAGACCAAAAATCATTAGAAAGTGAATGTTAATACTATACTAATCATCTATTGGAGAGTCGGAAAGTAAGTAAGTGAAAATTGAAGAGTAAGTGGAGAGGGAGGTAGTGAACGTACCATTAGCAAGATCAAGAAGGAAATCAGCAGGATTCATCTGAAAAGAAGGAGAGAATCCAATAGAAGAAAAATAATCCATAGCATTTGAACCTTTCCCGAAATAAATACACCTTCCCTCACAAAGAACAAGAACCGAACGAAACATTTGATAAATTCTGCTACTCGGTTGATGCATCGAAGTAATGATAGTCTTGCCCTTTGAAGCCAATGAACCTAGAGTCAATACCAATCTATGCGCAGCAGTTGAATCAAGTCCAGATGTAGGTTCATCCAACAGTAATAAACTAGGGTTTATCAACATCTCATGTCCAATACTAACCCTTTTTCTTTCTCCTCCTGATACACCCCTTATAAAACTGTTACCTATGATTGTATTCTCACATTTACCCAAACCTAGTTCACTAATTACCGATTCTGCCACAATTGTTTTCTCTTTCTTGCTTAGTGAATTTGGTAATCTTAGTAATGAACAGAATACTAGTGTTTCTTTCACTGTGAGATGTGGGTAAAGAACATCATCTTGTGTTACAAATCCTGTTTTTCTTAATATGGTTTTGTTTAGTTTTCTACCATTAGCTAGAATTGATCCAGTGTATGAATTCTTTCCTAATCTCCCTGCTACTGCATTTAGAAACGTTGATTTTCCACTCCCTGATGGTCCAAGAACAGCTAAGACTTCTCCTGGTGATACCATTCCTGTAACCCCATTTAGAATCATTCTATCATGATGACGATGATGATCGCTTGATTTTTTATCACCGCCACCACTTAATATACTCGTTAAACCACTTCTCTTGTTTTCTCGCTTTACACCGTAACAAACATCAATGAACTGCAACAATGACAAATGAGTCAACGTTAGTCAAAGAGACATATGTCATTTTCTAGTGGTCAACTATTGGGCCATCCCATGATGAATTAATATAACGATCATCATGACTTAAATTCAACTTAAATAATTAGGTCGAACCTTTTCTGATCATTATATATGCATTTGGAAATGAATTTTAAGAAGAAAATAATATAAAATCCATGATGATCACTGAAGATTAGTTGAAATAATTATTATACCTTGAGAGTGATGGGGTAACAAGAAGATATGAGAGAATCCAAATCTTTATTATAATTATTAGATGTTTGATGATGAATTTGCTGGTGATGATGATGATGATCAGCAGAAGGGGACAATGAGAAGGACAAATTGTTTTTATTAGATTGTTGTTGTTCTCCATTATTTGAAAGTACAGCAGGCTCTCCTGCTTCAGCCATTAACAAACACTACTGCTACTGCTTCTGCTGTTGTTTTAGTTAGATATAGAGAGTGAGGAAGAGATAAAGAGGAAATGTGAAATTGAAATAAGAATGAAGCTGAGAGAGGAGGGATTGAATTGAATTTAACTAAGAAGGAAATGAAGAGAGGTCCTCTATTTATTAAATTTTTTTAATGTCTAAAGATGATCAAGAAATGCTTTTCCACGTCAAACTGAAACGCCCCTAAAATAGAAGCTACGTGGCGAGATACTACGCTAGATGTCACGGTCTCTCTCAAATATCTTTCAATCTTCTTCTTCCTCACTGAAATCGTAACTAATTGATGAAAAGGGATCGAGGGAAAAGAGTGGCATTTACTTTTCTTTCTGTTTTTGTGAGAGTTCCCAAGCTAAAGAAAGAGAGAGAGAAAAAGAAAACCCCACTACTCTCTCTGCTCAACAATATGGGAAAGCTATATTTTTGCTAAGCTGTAGCCCGTTGTATATATATTCTTCAACATCAACAAATAATAGTACGTATGTATGTAAGTAGCATATACGATTATACGCTTCTTTTCTCTTTTTCTTTTTTTTTTTTTGAAATTTGAACGGTTGATAATGAGATTAGATGTTCTTTTTAGTAATGAGATCACACCCAACAGATGATAAGCTTATTTTGTTGTCCTGCAAAAACAGACTCTTCTTTCATGGACACAAAAGTGGATCTGAAGCAATCTACATCGTTTAAGTGCCATTTTTGGTCTTTGATACATATGTTTAACTGATTTTTTTTCTTATTCTTTTCAAAGTTTATATAGAACAAAGAGATGATCAAATTCATGACTGTAGATCAAAATATCCTTACTTTGAAAGAACTTTGGTTTTACTGTATGCAGTACAGATGGGCTAATTTTGCGTAGTCGATGAATTATGACTATGAAATGAGTATATTTACTTAGTTTTCAAGCAGTTATTTTTTAGAAATTTTATTTTTGGTTTGATCAAGCTTAAAATTATATTCCCAACCTAACTCGTGACATTTTATTTCTTAGTCTTCAAAAGTAATTTCTTAAGTGTATCCAAATAAGATCAAAAGTAACTTTTATTATGCAAAAGTCATTTTTTCAAGATCATTTAAAGAAATGAAAATAATAATCCAATAGAAATTTAATTCTTAATCTATCCTACTATTTTAGTCTAACTAGATTTTCAATTTTACTTCCATCGCTGATAGTATTTTTGTTTTCATCGGTGGTGGTATTTCCCTTCTAAACATTTTCTATGCTCTTTTCGATCAAAGGCATAGTAAAACTTCAATATTTTGATACGCTATATATTAGTAATTTTTGTATATTGATAAACATTCATGGTCCCAAAGTTATAAATAGTAATAACTTTCAAATTTAATATTCATGATCTTTTTTAGTCCTATATTTAAAAAAATACTTCTTTTAGTCCTATGCTTAAGAAAATACCTCTGTAAAGTAATCGAGAATCGATATTATTAGAGAAGAATTTTTATGACCTTACAAGTTCCTATACACATATGTGGGCTTGTATATTGGAACTATAAATATGTATGTATATCATCTAATAACATCTAATTATGCGCACACTCCTTTAAAGAGTGTATATTCGACATGTTCATTTAATTGGTTGATTAATTAACTGATAGTCGTATTTATCCTCCATGTTTAGAATTTCGACCTTCATAACATAACTCCTTAAACTAAATCAATGGTGGAGATTAAAATTTTGAGTGTGCAAAAAATCGGAAATAAGAAAGTATTTAGGATATGAAACTGTATTTCAGTAAGTTTATTATGTTTGCAGCCGCCGTGTGACATTGTCAATAGGAGTATCGCTTCCATCGAATATGATGTGCATTCAAAGTAGTGAAATCTACCACCAACCCCATACCATATGGATCTTAAACTAAGAAACCCCACAAAATGGATCCTTCATTATCAAGCTTATACTTTTAAGATTTTGTTACTACTAGGCCCAAAACTTTCATTTTTAGGGCTTAGATTTGAATTTTCCGGGTACGATGATGTACTATATTTTAATACCAAAACTAACCTTATATATATATATATAAGTTTATATCAAACAGAAACCAAAAATGGAAACTCAACTTCGTTTTTCTTCTTCTGCGTCAGAGCTAGTTAGGATTTTTTCTTCTGATCTCTTCTTTTTCTTCAGAGCTAGGTGATATGTTTCATTCAATCAATTGGAATCTGTTTCATCTCGAGTAGAAGAAGATTTACATAATTATTTTTTCAATCAATCAATTGAATCTGTTTCACCTCGGAAAGATTTATAGATCTGAGAATAATATTTTTTGTAGCATTCGTGAAGAAGAAGAAGACAATAATCTAGGTTTTTTTTTTGCTTGTTTTCTTTTTGATTTAGTTTTTTGATTTTGCTTGATTTCGGTTTTACTGATTTCTATTTTTTGATTTCGATTTTTTGATACTGACAAGAAGAAGAAGAAACAACATTGTTTCACAAGAAGAACAACAAATCCATAGGTATGATTTTCTCACCTTTTGTTTTCTGTTGTTGTTTGATTTGAATTTTGTTCTTCATTTTTTTCGATTTTTTTATTTTTGTTTTTCGATTTTGCTTGTCCGATCTGAGAATTGTAGTAGTACTAGATGAGAAATAGAAGAAGAAGAAGAAACGACATTGTTTCAGAAGATCCACAACAAATCTAAGTACGATTTTCTCACTTTTTGTTTTGTGTTGTTGTTTGATTTCGATTTTGCATGTCCGATCTGAGAAGTGAATTAGTAATAGCTGTAACATGTTTAAAATTGTTGATTCGGTTGTGAATCATCTTACATTGATACATTTTTAGTTATTTTTTATTTTTTTTAATTTAGTTTTTGATTTATTTATATTTTGAATCTTAAATTTTATGGGAATGGATGTGTGGAATACCTTGTTGGTGATGTTTTTTTTTTCGTTTTTTTTAGGAGATATTTATTGTGTTTTATACTCATTATATTTATTGATGGTTTGTAATGTGGAATGTGATATTAGTTTTTGAGTATCAGTTGTTGAGATGATCAGGTTATTGTGTGTGTTTTAGTGAAGAAGACTTTTGATTGTTTTTGGTATTTTAGTGAGTAATATAAATGAATGTGCATTTTTTACCTATAGATATCAACTGACTAGCATTGTGAGGCATTTTATCTTATTTTTTTAACTTTTCGCCATGAATATATCTTTTACAAGGGGGGCGGTGCCCCCTCGTGAATTACGTTAGTTTGCTTTTTTATTTCATAGAAAACTCGAATGAATTGTTATCTCTTTTTATAAGTTTGAATTCTGCAGGTTATATTCTCTTAGTCATGATGCTATTTTTCAGCATGTGTAATCAACAATTACACTAGATTTTTCAGCATGTGTAATCAACAATTACACTAGATTTTAAAGCATGTGTAATCAACATTTACATAAGGTTTTAAGCATGCGTAACCAACAATTACACACCAATTCCTGAGCACCATGATATTAAACACTGATAAGATGTTGTTAGTTGTATTATTGTTGTTCATTACTTTTCAGATTTCATTACCATCCATGTTGGTGTTGAAACTACACTTGATGATTTTAAGGATGAAGTCTGCAAGCAATGGAAACAGTTTACTCTACTTGGTATAAGTTTTTTCTTCCGAGAAGCTGGGAAAGATCTTCCTGTTGACTAGGATTACTCACTTCAAGCACTGATCTCCTTAACACATAGTAAGAAGAAGCCTAGTTTTGATATTAGTCTGCAAAATTTCAGTCATGTTGTTTCATGTAGCTCTAGGGCTTCTTCTGTTGTTACTTGTGATTCCAATAATTCAGTAAGAAACTTTGAAAAAGTGGGAATGTATTAAGAGAACTGTAGTAAACGTGCTAAACCTCTACTATCTAACAGTTGACCTAAGGTCCTTGGCGAGGTTGGTCGTGTGTCTGTTGATAGAATAAAGGAAGTTATTGCTTACACAAAGTACCATATTCGAACTGGTTTCAGCATGGTTGTCACACACAATGAACCTTCCAGGTTTTCGGCTAAGTGTGAAGTAAAAGAATGTGGCTGGAAATTTCATGCAGCTTCTATTGATGAGAGGAACGAAAAGTTTCAGGTTAGTTTTTTTTCTCATTTAGTTTTAAATATGTATTATAAAATTTTTTGTTGATTTTTGTACTTGTGATAATGTGTAACTTTGAATTACATATGGTGTTTATAGCATGTGTAACTGTGAATTACAGATAATGTTTATAGCATGTGTAACTATAAATTACAGATGGTGTTTTTTCTTTGTGTCAGATTGCTTTTAAATTAATATTTTTTGGTTTTATAGAATGTTTTAGGTTAGGTCATATAACCCTGAGCATACTTGTGGTGCTGGTGGGCGTAATTTAAATCAAAAGTGTTTAACAAGTTTCATTTCTAGTTTGGTTGAAGAAGAAGTTTGGAAGAATCCTCATAAGAGGCCGAAACAAATTGTTGTTGATTTCAAGACCAACTACGGAATTAATATGAAATACTATCAAGCCTAGAATGGTAGAAAAAGAGTTTACCAGGCCATTTATGGTGATGATCTGAAGTCATACTCGCACTTGGTGTGGTACATTGATGCTATAAGGAAGACAAATGAAGGTAGTTTGATAGATTTTCAATTTGATCATGCAAATAAACGCTTTCAACGGCTTTTTATCTCATTTGGCGCATGCATCAAAGGATACCAGTTTTGCCGGCTATTGGTTTACTTGGATGGTACTTTTCTTACTAGGAGATTCAGAGGTTGCTTGCTGGATGCTACTGGGATCAATGGTGATCAAGGTAACTTACGGTCTTAAACTAAGTCTTTCCATTTGCTGTTTTTTTAGAAGAATGTGTAACTAGTTATAAATGTTTTTAGGGAGGATGTGTAACTGAAAGGTACACATGTTTTTTTACATAAGGATGTTTAACTGACAGATCCACATAGTCTGTTTTTTTTTTGTTTTTCCTCTTTGTGTAACTTCTGACTACACATTTTTCCTAATTGCATGTGTAATTTATAATTACAGAAGTACAATTGCATGTGTAACTTTTAATTACACATACTGTTTTCTTATTCCTGTTTTTGTACACACATGTAGGTTTTTATCCAATTGCTATGGCACTAGTTCGTGGTGAAGATAACGACAACTGGAAGTGGTTTTTGAAAAATTTGAATAAAGCTGTTGATGATGGGTGGCGAATCACCTTCCTTACGGACCGTGGTGAAAGACTTAAGCATGGTATTCCACCTGTCTTTCCAAATTCATAACATAGCTACTGCTACTACCATTTAAAGATGAATCTCCCCATCACTTCAGTTGATGCTAGGTACACTCTTGTTACTGATCTTTTCCAAGAAGCGACATAAGATCTTTATCATAAAAACAATGCCAAGGCGATAAAGAAAATTAGGGATTTGAATTGTGATTGGGTTGCTGGCTACATAAAAGAGATCCCATCTTATAAATATGCCAATTCATATTTCAAAGGATGTCGTATAGACGCACAACTAGTTCTCTTGCTGAATCATTCAATAGATGGATTAGGGTTCACAAGAATATGCATGTATCTATTCTTCTAGATCAAGTTAGTAGCGTGCTTTTTTATTTTTTTTTATTTTGTTTGTACTTGTTAGTATGTGTATCTTTGAATTACAGATGAATTTTATAGCATGTGTAACCTTTAGTTACAGATTGTCTTTATAGCATGTGTAACCTACAATTACAGATTGTTTACAGTTTTTTTTGCTTCAAATTGTTTTTTATTGATTTTGTTTATTTCTTGTATGAAATCTTTCAAGTTAGGAGATTTATTTCTGTTTTTTGTTTGTTTATTGTTTTTACTTAGTTACATGCTAATATTATGCAAGTTTATTTTTTTTTTCAAGTTAGAATGAAAGTAATTGTAATGAATGCAGATCGTTGTGAGTATGGTGCTAAGATGATGACTCCACTAACTCCAGAGTATGAGAAAAAGCTTAAGGAACTTCAAGATGAAGGTTTGGCTTGGGAAGTGTTGGTGGCTAGCCCTACTGTGTATGAAGGTTTTAGCGAAAGTACTCATAGAGTGGACCTTGAGCACTGGACTTGCACAAGTCAGAGGTTTTTTTGTGTTTGTGGTTTTTTGTGTGGGGGGTATGATTGTTTCCCTGTGATTTTGCATGTGTAAAAGAATAGTACATAAGGTATATGATTTTTTTGTGTCTCTTTTATGTTTATATGTTTCTTTTTTAAAGGTGGCGCGTACACGGTTTCCCTTGTACTCATGCTCTTGCAACCATACGAAAGAGTCAACGTCAAGCTATTGAATTCATTGTACCTTATTTCACAAGCGAATACTATAGGAATACTTATATACATGCCATCCAGCCGATCCCCAACTACAACATGCCTGATTCTATTGATGAAGATGACACTATTAATCCTCCTATTGTAAGGAAACAGGCAGGGAGACCCCCGTGTAAAAGGATTAAAAGTCGTGGTGAGAGGAAGTCAAAGAGGAAGGTTCGTTGTAGCAATTCCAGTGAAGTAGGTCATAATCGGGCATGTTGTAGGAAGTATTCGAAGTACACACCTCCTTAGTCTTTTTTTTTTTATAATTTTAAACAAAGATGTTAAGCATTTTAAGGTTGTTAGAAATATTTTCTCAATGGCTTTCTGGTAGTTATTTGATGTTTGAGATATTTTTAAAGGATTATTTTGTTGTTTTTATAAGGATTATAATTAGAGCAGTGGTGTGTCTTTAATTTTTTATGTGATTTCTGCAAGTTTTTTTGTTTTTTGTCTGATTTTAGAATTGGCATGTGTAACTTTAGGTTACAGAAGCTAATTTGAGCATGTGTAACTTAATGGTACATAAATTTCTAGCATGTGTAACTTTCAGTTACATAAGCATATTACTTTTTTTCTGCTTGTGTAACTTCAGGTTATGCACGCTAATTTGAACATGTGTAACTTCAAATTACACAAGCAGAATACATATGTAATTTAAGGTTACACATGAAGAATTTACACTGATAAAGGGTTTAAGGGTTCATGTATTCTGCTTGTGTACTCTGAACCCTGTTCCCTGGGTCATAAGATAATAACAACAAGACAAATAACTTCATGTTACAGACACTAATTTGAACATGTGTAACTTCAGATTACAGAAGTAGAATACATGTGTAATTTAAGGTTACACAGGCAGAATTCATGTGTAACTTCAGAGTACACAAGCAGAATAGATATGTAACTTCAGTTTAAACAGACAAAATTCACACTGATAAAGGGTTTCAGGGGTTCAGAGTTCATGTATTTTGTCTGTGTAACTTCATATTACTTAAGACAAAAAAAGAAAATAACAACACAAAAAAAGAACAGAAGACAATTAGAACAAGAAGACATGACCATAAGATAATAATTATCCTGATAACAGTAACTAACAATAGTACTTTACAAAAGGCAGACCATAGTTAGACAAAAGACATGATACTGTCTCAGTGTCTGAAACCTACAAAGAGAGTGAATCTACCAGAATCTTGTGAAGCATGCTTCCTCTCATGCAATGAACTTTTCCAACTATCATATCCTGTTGTGGCTTCTTCATTTTTTTTTTACAAATAATGGTGATTTCTTCAATCTCCATTTCATATAACAACATAAAAAATGTAGACAATCACTGTAAGCACCTTGTGGTGGGGAATTTCGTACAAGAACCTTGTTTTTCATCTCAAATCCTAGTGCATCAGAGATTGACTTGCTTAACTTTATTGCGTACTTCTTTGCTTGGACCAGATTCGAGTTTCTTACTTCTTTGACTGATGAAGAATTCATGTAATGCCAAATCTATTCACTGAAATCATACTCCAGCAGTGTGAAGTGTGTCATGTTGTTACACATCGGTGCAAACAGCTTAACTGTCGAGTTAGAATATGCTTCAACAACTCTTGGCATCCAAAAGGTGGTTACTTCTTTAGTAGATATGTCGTATGTTAACTGCAAAACAAATTTCAAAGTTAGTATTGTGTTATTAAACTTCATTATACTTTTAGAAAACATGTGTAATTCAAAATTAGAGATATTAAAGCATGTATAACTTCAGGTTACAAAGGAAGAATATTATTCTTCTTACTACCAATCAGTCTACCAGGAAAACTGGACCATCCTCTTTTTTCAGAGGCTGGCATATCTACAGTTGGGAGTCAAATGACCAATCAAAGTGACATATGTTCAGACAACAACTAACATCAAGCATGATTTTCATAATATGAATAACTATTTATCTTCATGATAGTATGTGTAAGTTAATCTTGTCTTCATTTTACTTTCATATCCAAGTTTTAGCAAGTTTTTTCTTTTTAAGTACTTACTTGTGTTTATGTCGAGAGGAATACTGCTTTGTGGTACTTTTCTGGTTTGGTATTCATCTTTTTGGACAATCTGTAGGTGTAGTAATCGATAAATTCACCTTCCAGGTTCACATCCTCTGTTAGATGCAACATTAGGTCTCCAGTGATAGTAACATATGGGCATCCATCATTGTTCATCAGTGACCACATAGGTTCTCTGCATCAGGAATAGATATAAATAACCAATAATAAGAATTAAGCGGTAAGAGTTTATTTTTTGAAAGTAAATTATAAAGTATTTTGTATTTACCCTTTTGAGTGTTTGTTGAAGTAATTAAAACATCTTCTTTTTTCTTACCTACTAATTTGTTTACTATCTTTGAATCGTTAATAAGCTCATCAATTTTTTCTTCCTCTACTTCAACATCTTTCTTCTTCTTTCTTTCTTTCAAATTGTATGATGTTACCTTCCCCAGGATTTCTCTTTCTTTCCTTCACATGTCTTTCTATGGTTCCCACTTGTTTTTCATTCTTCTTATGTTCTTTAATATGTGGTTGTGGAGTTGGGTTATCAATACCAAGGCTCCATGTTGGCTGACTATCTTGCTCATTTTGTGTTGTGCAATGATGTGATTTTATATAGTGGTAAAAAGAGGTTCGATTCTCGAACTTGTGAAGGTAATGATTTTAGAAAATATTGGACTTAACCTAAACTAATAAAAATCAGGAAAATACACCAGAGATGATTTTTGGAAAATATGGGAAAATACCAGGAATCAGGAATCAGTTATTTCTAACAATCCATGTGATTAATCATGTAATTCTTTTTAACAATTTAATTCAAGTTTGCCAAAAATATGTTTCCTAAAAGAATAATTGTAAATCCTAAGCATGGGACATCAAGAGTAATTAACTAAGCATGACCCATCAAAAGAGAACACAACTATTTAATAAAAACCATTTTTTCTAATTTAAATCCATGCAAATAATAATAAAAGAATTATAAATAATTATTAGAAAATAATTAAATCACATAAAATTGAGAAAAATACCTTATCCATCATCCCAGTAAATAAACTTACCCCATGGTGAAGAAAACTTGCTCAAAAGTTGATTTCATTGCTCAAAATATTGATTACAAGGTTTAAGAATAGTGCAACAGCTGAACAGATACGTATATAAGTGTCACAGAACAGGGTTCAGCTGTTACAAAGAGCTTTAAGCAACAGAACGTTCAAAACTTAACGCAACAGGAGCAGAGCTGCAACAGTGGAACAACAACACTTATAAATGTTACTGAGTCGTCTTCTTCGGTGATGGTGGATGAAGAACACGCCGGCCGGAGCACCAGCAGGTCACCGGCGGCACCGGAACTTCACCGGATTTTCTCTGAATCGCTCCCTAGGCTTCTCTCTATCTTTCTGAAGCTTGTAAACTCTTTATATAGGCCCTGTGAGTCTTCTAGGATGTTCTAATCCCATTATAACTCGGTGAATTGACGAGAAATCGATAGTTATCCAAAACCGAAACATGTTCCTGTTTCCGTCCAAATTCATGATTCTCCAGCCCTTATCTTCGGCTTCTAGGGCTTCTAATCGATTATACGAACCTTCAATTAGATTGGGTACTTATCAATTTGCTGAAATCCCATCAAAATTGCGATTTGATTTGAGTCCTGTTTTGCCGATGAAGCTTTGACCTGGTCAACTGGGTTTGACTCGGTCAACTGACTTTGACCGAGTTGACTGGGCCGAATTGACCCGCTGAGTTGGTCCGATCCAGCTCATCCCGATCCAAGGGTGCCCCAATCCAAAGTGTGGGTGCCTTGATCCATTTTCCCGGGTGCTTTGAACACTTTTTGAGCCAATTTTTCCACAAATCTTTATTCTTCTAATGTACCTAGAAAAGCAATAAAACACGTAATAGACACAAAATTGAATACTAACTCACTAGAAATTAAGGTGCAAATTAGACACTAAAATGTGTCTATCATGCAACAATAAAAAAAAAACAACATCAGCTCAGGTATTCTGATTTTAATTGAAAACATGTGCAAATGAAAAAAAAAACAATCCAGAAATATTAACTTTGTGTAATATTAACTTGTGTAATATTCACTTACACATGCATTATATATCATGTGTAACTTCCAGATACATAATGTAATAACAAAAAAAATATTTGATCCAAAGAATTAATAAAAAGATGGCTGAACTTAATGGTTTCAAATATGTTTACCAGTGAACCTAGTTTTTGGATTGTTTTTTCTTTAGCTCCATCTTCAGTATTTCCCTCATTTAGGTTTGTATAATCTAGAACTTCTTTTATTGCTCCATCTACACCTGAAATAGGAAGCTCAACCCCTATTCTGACCAACTTGTACAGTTCTAGGTTGTTGTTTTTTGGAATCGAATGAGTAGTTTTTGTTTGTTACAAATGCATATACAAGGTTTAATCAGAAGTCATACTTTTTTCATCATATAAGGATATTATATCACGTGTAATATGAAGTTACACATGTATATATCATGTGTAACCTAAAGTTACATGAGCACATACCATTGTAATCAAAAGTTACAGTTGCATTTTTATACACCATGTGTAATGAAGAAATGGAAATATTTAGAAGCACAAGTTTAAGTACATAAAATATGATAAGAAAAATAGAAGAAATGAAAGTATGTGTTTGAAAGATAGTTACCTTTGGATCTAGATTCTGGATTCTTTGTTTCTCTAGCTCCATCTTCTGCATTTTCTTTATCAGTAACTTCACTTAAACCTTTGGTGCTAGATTCTGGATTCATTGTGGAATTTTCTTCAACCGCATCTGACAAAGGAAGGCCAATATCGATTCTCACCAACCTCTAGGCCTTTGAATTGTCTCCTTGTGTTGACTGAGTTGTTTCGCTCATCACTAACGGCTCATCAACACCTTCTTCAGCTGCTGGAATCTCTTCTTTTTCCTCTTCTTCTTCTTCAGATTTTGGGGTATGGGCATGTTTTTTTCTAAGGTTCTTGGGTTTCCTGTATATATTATGAATTTATTTGACCGATTTTTAGCGGTGCTCAATGGGTAGTTTATCTTGCAGAAATTTTAGGGTATTTATACTTGCAAGACTGATAGATGGATCTGCAGAAGGATAAAAAGAAAACAACATTAGCTGTTTTTTTAGAGAGCAAGTACACAAGTGAGAAAATATGATTTTTTTAAACAAACCACTTATATTTGTGCATTTATTCAGGTGTACAGTTTGATTCTTCTCCAGCTTCAGCTCCAGGTACATCGTCAGGTTCAGCTTCCTGCACATACTATTTTGTAACCAAAAGTCACATGCATAACATTATGTAAAAAAAAGTTACACATACATTTTAAAATGTTTAATTTGAAGTTACACAGATTACCTTAAAGTTACACATGCATAAATTTGCGTAAATAGACGTTACACATACATTTTAAAATGTGTAATCTCAAGTTACACATGCATTTTAAAATATTTTCACCAGAGCGGTTTTTTTGGTACTTACAAATGTTGGTTGATTCATATCTTTGTTTGCTTCAAGTTCGATATCCATTGCTTCTCTAGCCATGTCTTCTCCTACTCCATCTCCCAGCACTTCTTTGATGATTGGTACAATGCTTCTTTCTTCAGGAGATACTTCCATCTCTGATCTAGTAAGTTCAATGTTGGCATCAAAACTTTCTAGTGTTTGCTCATCTTCTTGTTGGAATGGACTATCGTCTTTAGCAAGATTAACTGACACATATTCAATGTCATCAAGTGGCTCAGAATCCTTGTAAGGATCATCAACACCAGTTTCTTTTATAATATTACAGCAGAAAATATGGTGATTGAAATCTTGGGTGTTGCTAAGGTCACTCTTTGACATTGCTTGCCTTGCAATCTTTCTAACTTCAACCAACTTTGCTTCATCTGCCTGATGTAGCTTACCAAGCCTTTCAATCTCAATCCTAGCTCTCTCAACCATTTTTCATCCTATGATTTGGTTGGCACCCTTGTTGTTATTCCCAACTCTCATTCAATCTGGGACAGTTCCTCTATGAAACTTTCTGTGGGCTGCATATTGATAAATACACATATTAGGGATATGTATTTTTTCTTCTTCTATTTGCATGAAAAATGCTTTGTGTGTAACTTCCAGATATACATGCAAAACTCCAAGTGTAACTGTGTCTTACAGATGCTCAAATGCAGGTGTAGCTTCTATGTAAACATGCAAACATACATGTGTAACTGGTTTTTACAGATGATAAAATGTGTATTCAACTTCTATCTACCAGGAACACTAACAGACATTATATCTAGAAAAATAACTCAAGTATTCAGAAAGTAGTGTTAAAATCTTACAGTGAATTAGGTCATGTTTTTTTTCCTATGAAATATGATATGTCGTGTACATTCCACCTTCCGACCCTTGGCAAGATTGTCTCTCTGTTCTGAATTTTTTTGATTATGTCTTTTGGTGTGTGTTCAACGAACAAAATCTGCAACGAAGAACCAATAAATTTAATTAGACAATCAGCACAACTACTAGAATGAAAATATTATACATGCAACACATACATCTACTTATAATAGTTACCAAGAGATATGGTACACAACCTTTGACTTTTGCTACATTTACATTGTCTTGAATTTCGTTAAACAAATGCTCGTGTATGATATCTGTCCATGAAACCTTCTTCACGGTTTCAAGGGTCTCAACAAGACCAAGATATTTAACATGAATTGAGCTAGCATTGATATCACCAAAAAATAACACACAACACATATAAAATCCTATCAAACACACTAATTGGTCATCATCAACTGTTGTTGGTTCTTCTATTCTTATCACTTCTTTTATCGCTCCTGCAATTGATGTCTTATCCACCTTTCCTTTCTTCTTATTGTTATGAAAATACTTGTTATACAACAGGTCATCATCTATTTCCTTCACTCTTTGGTTTATTATCTTTTCACTCTTTCTACCTCCAACTCTCTTCATACCTAAGATTGCAACACATTTTTCAAGAGTAGACTCTATGATCTTATCACCAAATTTGAAGGCAGCAGGACTCGGACCAACACAATCATAGCATATTAAGAGCTTTGTAATCCCGTGTTTGTTTGTGTTGATCTTTTTTTTCCAGCTCTTCATCTACAGTATTCCAAAACATCAAAAAGAGATTTCCATGAGGAGCTTCTTCTCTTAGTAACTTTTCTGCTCCTATGGACATCCCAATAGGCTTTATAGAGTTTACCAACTCTTGGATGGCATTGAACGATGATCTTAAGTAACCTGTTCACATAACAAAACAGTATGACCAATATGTTGTATATTTATTTAATAGACACTTTATTTTCAAATTCAAATCAGGCTATAAAGGATGTGTAGCCTGATTTGAATATGGATGCAAATGGATCATACTGTTATGTAGTGTGTAACTTCATTTTACAGATGCATATGGATGTGTAACTTAACATTATACAACCACTACAGATTATCATCCATGAAAACAAACTATATAACCTCATTTTACAGATGCATATGAATGTGTAACTTAAAATTACACAACCACTGCAGAGTATCATCCATGAAAACAAATTAAATCATTTCCACAAGATATATACCCAAACTTTAATTTACTCTACTCAATACCATTACTACTACAGTAAACAACAATGTTTAGCATCACAATCATAACCATAAAATTTGTAATATGTCTCAGCAGGTTTTTTCACATGATGTTAACGTATTTTATTCAACTACCACATCTATTATAACCAGCACCACCAAATTTTAAGATAATCTTCTACTAAAAATAGCAAGAACATCAATTAATCAAGAAACCCTAGATCAACATGCAATAGCAGATTCACAAAGAACATCATTAAAACATCAAATACGAAAGAAACCCTAGATTAACATCAATTGATTAGATAGAATCAACATGCAATATCAGACTAACGAATCAACATCGTTGATAAGAATATGAAACCCTAGATCAGAATCAACATCGTTGATAAGAACATAATTAGAAAAACAAAAATGAAACGCTAGATCAGAATCAACATCGTTTAATAGAATTATGAAGAATAAGAACATCGATGAAAAGAAATCATAGAACATCATTAAAATCAAACAGAACATACCTGTTAATTGCGGATCATCATTTTTTTCTTCTATATTTTTCCCTTTCCCTTACATTGTTGTTTGATATTCTTTTTCTGTTTTCAATAGATTTGTAATGTGTTTTTATCAGTTTTTCTGGATGTTGCAGTTGAAACAGTTGCTGATTTTGAATTTTGAATCGATTTTTTATTTGATTTTAGTTATAGAATCAGTTGAAGCAGTTTAAATTTCTAGGGTTTTAAAAAAAATCGCTTGAAGCAGAAGCAAGTGAGGTGAGATGGAGACGAGATCCGTTTTCTCTCTCCGGAGGAAATTATATTTCTAGTTTAGGAGGAAAGGTAGGTGAGAATAAATATATAGTAAGGATAATCTAATCTTTTCGATTTAAAATAAAATTATTTTTAATTCAGAATCTAGTTATAAAAAAATTTTAACTGCCGATTTGATATTATGGGTAACTTATAGATGAGGCGTCAGTCTAATTTTCCAAGAATCGGATTGAGTCATCACAATCCATGGAAAAAAGTATCGGATTGAGTCATCACAATGTCTTGCTGTAGGTCCTGCCGAAGTTGAGGAAAAAGTAGTGACGTGCTTAGTTGAAACACGGCTCATGGCCTTGAGAAAGAACGTGCAACCCACTTCTCTGCACAACTTTAGCCTCCTACAATGACTATTACTACTACTGTCTGCTGGTACAGACTCTCACACAAAGGAAAAGTAAAAAGATTTTTTTGAAGATAATTTTATCCACAATGAACTAACTACCTCCTCCCTATCCCTTTCTAAACTCTTCTTTATCATTTGTTTCTTTCTCCTCCTGGTACCCTCCTTACTTTCTTCCATTTTTTCCGCTTTCTTTCCCGTCTATCTTTTTCTGAAAAGAAAAATGAAAAAAATGTTGTCTTACAATTGGTTCGGATGAGACTAGCTATATAGCTATGTGTGCCAATTGTAGACTCGACAACATTAATGCTTATCCTAAGCTATTATATATATATATATATATATTTAAATACATTCTCTTTAAATTCAGGAGCAGCAAGTGTCATGTGATCGATAGCTCTTAGTCTTCGGCAAATATGCACTATTTTTTCATTTGTGCAGAGCCAGAGACTGGTACTTGGACTGAACATGTACGTGCATATTTTCTCTAGACGTGTTCCAACATAGATGGTTCCTTCCTCCTTTCGGCATTTGGATACTTCTTGTTCGTATAACTCTAGGCATGATGGCCTATGCAGCATCTGAATTTTAGTCTTATTTTTTTTCGTTTAAATTGTTTTAGTTTTATTTTCTTCACATCCCGATTAGAAACTGAATCTAGCATCTTCTTCTTTCCTTTTTTTTCCGGAAAGGAAAACATGTACTTTTGGTAATGGTGCTATGACCATTTTAGTGGGTACGGCAAGTGGAACCTATAGAAGTGTTAAATGTACATGCATTTTCTTTTCTAATCTATAAATGTAATAATATATTAAATACTTACCGAAATAAGCAAAGAAACTACAATTCAAAATGAAATACAACTAAATACAACTAAAGCACATCTCTAAAATGAAAGGAAAATGAAGTAGTTAATCCAAATTGCTTTCATTGAATCAATAGACAATCTCTTTTAACGTTTTATCATTATAAATCCAAAAGAAAGCTTGCATCTTGAGTACTTGTTTTATTACCTCTTCCAGATCAATAACACAATCCTTAAAAATTATTGCATATCTATATTTTTTATATATGTGATTACCAAAAATCGAGTGACTTTGGGACCACAACCAAAAGTGTATGAAATCCAATAAAGTACATTATCTTATCATAAATCGTCTTACCATACCATTTTAAAAGTGAAAAAACAATCAAAGTAAAATGAAATGACATAAGAATTTATATGATTCAATCAGTAAAACTATTTACATCCAAAAGTAAAATAATTGGA
>JAJJMC010019063.1:12251582-12261629 GCA_023531435.1 Papaver californicum
TCCAATTATTTTACTTTTGGATGTAAATAGTTTTACTGATTGAATCACATAAATGCTTGTGTCATTTCATTTTACTTTGATTGTTTTTTCACTTTCAAAATGGTATGGTAAGACGATTTATGATAAGATAATGTACTTTATCGGATTTCATAAACTTTTGGTTGTGGTCCCAAAGTCACCAGATTTTTGTTATCACAATATAGGCCAACAAATTGATGCGAGAAGTAAAAGCCAAATCTTTCTTCCTACTAGATGTATAACTTTGAACCTCTAACTCTCGATAGTGGTATCTATGCAGTTTGGTTTAACACAATTTAGACCGACGGTTGCAATGAAATAGTCCAATGTTTAAGAGAAAAACGGGCGATGAAACAATAGATAAGAAACCGATTCCCCAACTTTGCAACACAATAAGTATCCATTCACTATTGGCTTTCGTTTGCATCCATACACTATTGACTTTCGTTTTATGTAGAGAGTATCCATAGTAGCCAATTTTTTATGATAAACTAACCATAAAAAGAACTAATTCATTGCACATGTAAGTTAGATCGTGCCTAGTGCGGAGATGTAAATTGGGTCATGACAGTCCAGTCCAGCCCGGCATGTGAATTAGCCCATCACGTCAGTTTTATGTGTTGTGTTGGGCCAGATAAATCGGTCCAGTGGCACAACACAACACAACACAACACAACACGTTAAAAAAATACATCATAACATGTATAAAACACTATATAATACGGTATAATACGACATATTTTGTGTATATTTTACAAAAGAATGTTTATTCTAACTAATTTTTGATATTTTATCTTCGTTATGTTGCATTATTTATATAACAACACATATATTATCTAAATATCTGAAAAATATCAACTTTAAAAATATATAATAAATGTGTCAGGCACAGCACAATACGACACAACACACCTTCAAACACGGCACAACACGGCACGTCTTAATCTCTGGCACGGCACAACACATCACGTAGCACGGTGAGTTCGCCTCTAAATGGGATGTGTTGGGTTAGGCCGACCCGTTTTACACTTCTAAGTGTGCCATGTGTTGTGGGTTTTCACTAAGAGTTTTTTTTTAATACATGGTATAGGCCCAGACCTTCCCCTGGTAGATTTGAAGCCACTGAACCTACTCCCCTGTGCAGACCCATCCCAACCCCATAATTTCCAAAAGAAGAGTTCTTATAAGATCTCCAAACTCTTGAGCGGAGACTTGATCCGCTACCTCAAATATGAGAGTCAGACTCCTGATCAACTGGACTAACTCAAATTGGTTTTTCACTAAGAGTTCGTTTCAACATAACACAAGGATAATCTCACACCACTCTTGACACATTATTTATTTATTTATTCTAAGCCAATATTTATGCAGTTTTGTATAACATGTAATTTAGTAATGAAATAATTATAATAAATTAACAAAATAATTAGAAGCAAATTTCAAATTATACATGATAACAAACGCATTATTATCTATTATACACAAGTTTCATTTTAAACTTGGTAACACGCTTAGGCCGGGGCTCAACCTTTTAGTGGTGGCCGACATTTAAGGACATTGACAATCATACATCAATATACATTCTGCATATCCATTTTTTTTATTTGTTGGTATCTAGTTAGACTTATACTCAACACTCATGCACATTGTATTTAACATTAAAAATGTAACTTAGGTGTACTGATAATGATGGGTCACCAATCATCTTTCTTGACTGATGACCTATTTGTCAACTGAAAGTTTAATGCAAGCAAGTTGTTTTCTGTTAGATATGATGCTAATAGGTCTAAGTGGTTGAACTGATAAAGTATAATACCTTTATAGACTATATCAAGAAACAATTTAAATTAAGCTCAAAATAAAAATGTTAACTAATCGAAGACCTTGATATGAACTTTCTACAATTATTTAATTATAAGAACTTAAAATTCTTAAATTAGTTTTTTTTTTTGATGTTTCCAAAATCAGTAGAGTTAATATTTACTTCTTTCTTTTTTCAACTTCCTTTTTTTGAGCTTTCATTCTAGTTCTGTGTGTTATTGGATGTGTTTGCTGTCGTGTCATGGATGCAATTGGTGGTTCTTGAACAGCTGTTGGCGGGCGACTCTCTGCATCTGTTTCGATATGTTCTCATTCCGATTATTTGTTCCCTTAGTAACATCTTGAAAATTTGTTAAATCACTCTGCGCTTCAGTATCAGTTTCACTTTCTTCACCATCATCACCAAAATTTACATAAGTTTCAATCATCTCAGCAAGAGCCTCAAGATAGGCTACATAATCGGCGTCATAATTTGATGGATGTCTTAAATGAACATCAGTGTATTGATGATACGTACTCTGTTCAGTTAGAAATTGTTGTATGATTACGTCAGTCACCATAACGATATTCACAAACCTCACTTTTTTTCCTGCAATCTGCCAGTAAAAAACAAAAAAAAAGTTAAAGATCTATGATTGCAATATAGAAATTGCTATCATAAAAACCCACAAAGCAGAAAAATGCATCAACAGAAATGTAGAACACGGTGACATTAGTTCCATAATTCCTGAATTCCTAAGACTACATAAGTCTTCTGCAAGTGAATTTGAATCTGTGCAACTAATAAAATTGGTTCAACTATATCTATTTTCAAATTCTACATTTATTTTATTAGATTGATTTTAGGCTTTGAATTTTATTCTACCTAATTAAAATTAAAATCAAGAAATCCAACAAAAAAAAATATTGTATCAATTCTATGCTAAACAAAGATATTATTTTTAGGTTCGACAAATAGGTTTTCAAAATCAATTTGTTGCTCAAATAAAGCTTACATTACTACGAAGCATTAAAACAAATAAAAAGACCAAAACTGTCATTGGAAATTACAGTCCTATTAGTACTGGGCTATTATTAACTTTAAGAATAGAAAATCCAAAATTGACAATCTCCAAATTACAGAGGTTACTAATGCAAGATTTAGCCTATACTTTGAATTCATGTTACTTTACCATAGTTGTGTAAACCAATAAACTTCATCAACTATTGAATTCACATTAGTTGACTATGGTGAACCCCCATTAGACCTACTTCACCCTAACCAAATTTGCACCTCCTAACATGTGTACAATATTTTTTGGTGGGATATGTTGCCTGACATATGTTACCTACGATCAATGATTACATCATCAGTCATGCACCCTCCCATACTTCACATATGATCCTTATAATTGGTATGATTCCATAATATAAATATCATGCTAGGTGTGATTAAACTTAGAAAAATAACCAAGGCTAAATAATTTAAATGTAGGAGTTTAGGTCTATTATTTAATCTAGTGATAAATGGAGCACATCGGGGAAAAAAAGGCTTAATGATATAAGTTATTCTACAAATCTGAACCGTTTGCGATAAACACAAACAAAGTTTATAACATGAAACACAGAATCAAAGCAATCAAATGCAGAAGACTCACTGAAATTAAACAATTAATTGAAGGTTTATGTCATTTTACTCACAAAGATGATTAGGAATCTATTCACACGAATCTAAGATTACCATGCAAACTGCCAGTAAAATACAAAAAAATAAAGTTAAAGATCTATGGTTGCAATATTGAAATTCCTAAGATAAAAACCAACAAAGAAGACAAATACATCAACATAGATGGAGAACATGATCAATCGTTAGTAAAATTCCCATAAAATTAAACAATAAATATCAAAACTCAAACCAATTCCATGATATCAACATAAAAGTTTCAGGCCAAAATTTTAAAAATCAGAATGTGATTGTAACTTTCACTATATTGCATAAGTTCAACCATAGTTTGGCTAGTCTCCTCAAGAAACATTCAAACTATTGGTTGTTGTAAGAAAGCTGGTCCAATAAAAGGAATGTTTATACTACAAATGTAATTATCTTTCACCAAAGCTAAAACAGATATAGAGAAAGAGTGATTTCAAAGTAGCATTAAATTTTTTAGAATTTATTTTGTGTTTTAAATTTTATTCAACTTAATTAAAATTGAAACCCAGAAATTCATGCATCAAAACCCTAATTGAAATCCAGTCATAATTGATGATGCAGGAGTAATAAATAATCAGATCAACTAAGAAATTAAATCTAATTGTGCAAGAGTTTAAAATCAAATTGGAAAATATAAACAAATATGGAACATGAAGATATGATTAGAGATTCATAAGTATAAAATTAACTCTTATATTAAACCTTTAAAAACAAACAGTCAAGTTGATTTTCATCTTTTATAGTCAATTATAAATTTTTAATTCAAATATCCACTCAAACATAAAAAAAACACTTAAGATTTGAACTTCAAGATAAATGATTCTCAACTATCAATTTAAAAAACATAAGTTAAAATTGCTTACCTGATGTGGAATTAGATCGCTCAAAGTGAAAAACCAAAAAAGTAATGAAACCCAGAACGGAGAACATTCGAAATCTTTTACCAAATAAACATTGTGTTAATAGTTTTATATAAAATCAATGGTATAATTAGTTTATAGAAATATTAAAATCTTAATATAATTAGTTAGTATAAGATGTTCGAAGAAGAAGGAAGAAGATAGATTTACCTTAAACTGAATGATTGATATTTAGAGTTCAGTATATTGTTTTTTCTTTTGATTTTCTTTTTTCTTCGATTTTTTTTTATAACGAAGTATTAATGGATAAGTTTTTCTCATTACAAACTATATTTTGAATGGAGGAGTTTTTTTTAATCATCCAGATGCATATTGTAACATGTCTATAGTCTTGTATTACGTGGGAAACATGTAAATTTACTTACCTTTTGAGGCAAGAAGATTTTTTACTTTTTTTTTCCAAGAAATACCATTTGCTAATTTAGATGTAGGTTTTCTGACCATTAGACTTTCTATGTAGTTTGACTTACATTCAACACTCCTCCATACTGTATTTTAACGTCAACAATCTGATATTTGTTGGACACCAATCATTTTTCTTAACTGAGACCTATTTGTTAACTGAAAGTTAAATGATGGCAAGTTATTTATTGTTAGATAGGATGATAATAGGGATAACTGGTTGAATTAATAAAGTATAGTACATATATAGATCAGATAAAATAACTATTTAAATTAAGAGGTGTAATTAACATAATGGGACCGAATATGACTTCTGAAAATAATACGAAGTTAATTTTATAGTCATATAAGTTAATAAACATATGAAAAGAGAAAAAATCTATACGTCAAAATTCTATTTCTCTCTTAATATTGTTTCTTTATTTTGTTGCAAACACAATGTTCTGTTACAAAAAATTAAGATGTAATACCACCATGGTTCTTTCTATGGTGCCACTCTGGATATGGTCTACTAACCTTGCTAAGGTTTTGATGCAGCGGATAATAAAGAAAATAAAGAAAAGAGAGGTTTTGTTCAAACTTCAAATATTCCTAGGAATATCGACTATGAAAAACGATAATTACTTAGACTTCGGTTTCCCGACTTCAAATAATAACCGATTAAAATTGAACAAGCTTAAGAAATTAATTCTTATTAATTCAAATTCAACTGCTTAAAATAAACATGGAGGACTCTTTTATAGACTTGGGGGAAAAACCTAACTTGCTAGTCAAGAGAGGATTAAAAAAAAACCTAAACCGACTCAAACCCTAATCTGCTATTTTTGGAAAATTTTGATCGACCAAAAATAATGAAAATACTCATGAAATAAAACTACTTGCTACAAACGGCAACCCAAACGGATTCCTAACGAAGAAGTTATTAACAAAACAAAACCTTTCTTAAAATAGCAAAAACTTCTTTTTGAAGCCCTAAACGATGGAATTTGGCTAAATTCTAAAGACCAAGGAAATCATAGATCCTTGTCCTGTTCTTTGGCCCGTTTCCAATCAAAATGGACCCTTCTTGAGCTAAATTACGACTCTCGGATCTTTAGCCTCCAAATAGGCTATAGCCTGCTCATCTGCATCATTCTCCCGGGGTTGAGAGAAATTCTCCCTCGAATTTTCTTGGTCATCATCAGAATTATTACCGTCATATGGCACCAAGTGTTTGACATTAAGAACATCAGAAGTCCGGATGTGACTTGGAAGCTTTAACTTGTAGGCATTAAGATTAATCTTCGCGACAATTTCCAAGGGACCAATCTTACGCGCCTTCAGTTTGTTATACTCGCCAACTGAAAAACGATCCTTTGTCAAAATTGCCCCCAAAAAATCTCCTACTGCAAAATCCACAACTCTACGTTTCTTATCTGCCGCCTCCTTATACCTCTCATTAGATCGAAGCAACTGTTCTTCAACCAACTTGTGAACCTGTTGCGATTGTTGGATACGTTCTTCGGCACAAACTTTAATTCTCTTTAGATCATGAACAGGTGATAAATCTACTGGTGCTCTTGCATTGTAACCATAAACAACCTCGAACGGACTCATACCCAGACTACGGTTTACTGAACGATTAAATGCAAATTCATCTTGGCAAAGTTTATGATCCCAACTCTTCGGATTGTCTCCAACCATACATCGTAGTATATCACCCAACAAACGATTCACAACTTCTGTTTGGCCATCATTTTGAGGATGATACACACTACTGAAGTTAAGAATTGTATTAGCTAATTTCCACAAGGTTTTCCAGAAATAACTAAGGAATCTTGTGTCTCGATCACTAACAATTGAACATGGCAATCCATGTAGATGATACACTTCACGGAAGAACAATTCATCTACCTGAGTCAACAAATACTGAATCATGTCTCCACTGAGTTCGAGGTAAACCCAATACAAAATCCATGCTCAAATCTTTCCAAGGTTGAGTTGGAACTTTCAATGGCATGTACAACCCTGCATTAGATGCTTTTTCTTTTGAAACTTGACAGACTCGACATCTATCCATGAATTTAGCAACTTCACACCTCATTGTTGGCCAGTAATATGACTTCGAAACAAGTTGGAAAGTCTTATCCCTTCCCATGTTCCCCTTGTCATGTAACTCCTTAATAATCTTCAATCGGAGACTAGAATCAGGAATACACAATTGGTTACCTTTGAAGAGAAATACTTCATGCATGAGATAGTCACTTTGTTTGCCTGAACTGATATCATCCACAATCTCCGTAAATTTCGGATTGGTTAGAATATGGTCAGAATATAAATCAAAATCTACTACCTCAGTTCACATGGTGTTGACTATCATACTCCTTCGGCTTAAGGCATCAACAACTTGATTCTGCGGCCCAGCTTTGTGTTTTAGTACAAAAGTGAACTCTTACAAATAACCAGCCCACTTACCATATCTAGAAGAAAGCTTCTCTGACTGTTGATGTGCTTCAAATAATCATGATCATAAAACATAATGAACTTATCATGAATTAGATAGTGACGCCAATGCTTTAAGGCCACATCATAAGTACTATAGTTGAGCTTAGCACCATTCAACTTCTCACTGAAATACGCTACAGGTCATCCTTCCTGACTAAAAACAACTTCAATTCCCACCTTCGATGCATCAAAAAGTAGTTCAAACGGCTTGCTGAAATCAGGTAGCACCAATAGTGGTGCAGTTATCAACTTTGTCTTGACAGCTTCAAAGGCTTCGTCAGCTTCCTCATACCATGAAAACTTTTCTCCTTTCATGCATTCAGTAATGGGTACCATAATGGAGCTGGAGTGGAGAATAAAGAGCCGGTAAAAAGAAGCGAAACCATGGAAACTCCTTACCTCGTGTAATGTAGTAGGTGTAGTCCAATTTCTCACAGCTTCAACCTTGGACTCGTCTGCCTTGATTCCATCCTTAGTGACGATATAACCAAGAAATAGAACTCGATCTGTCATGAATGAACACTTTTTGATGGCCGCAAATAATTTCTCCCTGCGTAGAACTGAGAGCACTTCTCGAAGATGTTGAACATGCAAGTCCATGTTAGTACTATAAAGAAGAATATCATCGAAATAAATGACCACAAAAGTACCGATAAATGGTCTGAGTACTTGATTCATGATAAGCATGAATGTACTTGGCGTATTGGTCAACCCGAATGGCATAACCATCCACTCATATAATCCTTCTCGAGTTTTGAAAGCAGTCTTCCACTCATCACCTTCACGAATTCTGATCTGATGGTACCCACACTTCAAGTCGAGTTTGCTAAACACCTTTGCTCCACACAACTGATCTAACAAGTCATCTAATCTGGGAATTGGAAAACGGTATTTGACTGTGATTTTGTTGATAGCTCGACTGTCAACACACATTCTCCACGTTTCATCTTTTTTTGGAATCAGCAAGGCTGGTACTGCACAAGGACTTAGACTCTGTCGGATCAATCCTTTTTATAGCAAATCTTCCGATTGACGACGAAGTTCTTCATGCTCCTTAGGACTCATTCTGTAATGCACTTTATTTGGAAAGCTTGATTCAGGAACGAGATCAATATGATGTTGTATATCCCAGGGAGGTGGTTGCTCGTCCGGCAACTCGTTAGGAAAAACATCCATAAATTCCTTAATTAAAGGTTGAGATGCAATGGGAATACTACTTTCATCCTTTTGTTCTTCTTTGCCAATCAACACATACAATTCACCTGCATCTTCATCTTCAAAATGCTTAAACGACAAGAGATTGGTAGCTTCTCCAGTAGATTGTGTAAGTGCAATCTCTTTACTGGGTACAAATACTATACGTACGTCGTTCCATAAAAAACTGTAGGTATTCTTATACCCATCATGACTACTTTTCCTGTCAAACTCCCATGGAAGACCCAACAACAAGTGACAAGCATCCATACTAATAACATCACACCATATTTTATCTTTATATTTGTTACCAATTGAAAAAGAAATAAAGCAACATTTGTTTACTTTTACCTCATTCCCTTTCTTAATCCAAGAAAGCTCGTATGGATGTGGATGTGCCTTGGTTTCCAGCTTGAATCGTTTCACGATCTCTTCATCAACAATATTCTCGCAACTTCCAGGATCAATAACTAGACGACAAACTTTTCCTTCGATCGTACATGTCGAATAGAATATATTGTTACGCAACCAGCTGTCGCCCTCATCTTTACGTGGAGTGAGACAACTTCTTCTTATTACAAAGATCACTCATTTATCTCCAGCAACTACTTCATCGACTGGTTCAGAATCATCCTCATGATCCTCTTCATAATCAATTACCCAACCATCTTCTTCACGGTAGTTTTCAGTGAAAAATACCTTGTTCGCTCGTTCTGCTTTTTGACAGTCACTGGCTTTGTGCCCAGATTCTCCGCACTTATTACACCTACCTCCAAAAGTGGTAACCGTGGTTTTATTTATTGTTGAAGAATAATTAAGTTTACTAGCAGTACTAGGTGTTGAAGTACTACGGTTACTTGCTGGAGATGCTACCACATTGATACCTGAGACACGTTTTCGTGTCTTATTTGATCTCAACTTGTATATTGTTAGAACTCATTGATGTACTTATATTGTGATTTTATCGTGATTGTAGGTATTTTTAGAGAAATAAACATTTGGAAAAAATCGGCTAAAAAGTGTTAAAGGCACCCCTTGGATTTGATGAAGGCACCCGTACATTGGATGAGGGCACCCACCTCACTTATTCAAATTTTGAAATATGCGGGAATTCATTTTACTCGGCTGAGAAGATTGGTACAAGATATTTTTGAGATTTTGGACAGTTAAGACAAGGACATATTCTCCTTATCATGTGCACATGATTTTCCACAACAAAATCACAACAGATAATTGATTCTCGGTAAATCAGGAAGGAAGTTTTCGGGATATTATGCCCGATCCTGTATAATGAAGATACAGAGGTTCTGTGAGATATTATTTTGGTTTAAAGAGAAGATACTCTAGAGAACAACAAGGGGAAGACACAGAATCACCGGGAGAACAAAATCAGGATCGAAATATTTGAGAGAAAGAAAAATCCCGAGATTTTATTTGGATTGATTGAAAAGATATTGAGGAGTTAATGGGAGGATTCGGATGTTATAGTATATATAAGAGTCGAACACAAAGAGTTTG
>JAJJMC010019063.1:12265577-12297278 GCA_023531435.1 Papaver californicum
TTCTAAAACTACCGATTATGATAAGTAGCCCCAAATTGGAAATCGAAATTTTTTGTAAACTTTCAACATTTTGTACAATCACAATCGGTAGTTTAAGAAATTCTTAAACTACCGATTATGATAAGTAACCCCAAATTGGAAATTGAATTTTTTTGTAAAAATTTCAACATTTTGTCTTGGTACAATCGGTAGTTAAGAATTCCTAAAACTCCCGATTATAATAAGTAGCCCCAAATTGGAAATCCAAATTTTTTGTAAAATTTCAACATTTTGTCTTGGTATAATCGGTAGTTTTAGAATTTCTAAAACTACCGATTATAATAAGTAGCCCCAAATTGGAAATCCAATTTTTTTGCAAAATTTCAACATTTGTCTTGGTACAATCGGTAGTTTAAGGAATTCTTAAACTACCGATTATTATAAGTAGCCCCAAATTGGAAATCTAAATTTTTTGAAAAATTTCAACATTTTGTCTTGGTAAAATCGGTAGTTTAAGAATTCCTTAAACTACCGATTATGATAAGTAGCCCCAAATTGGAAATCCAATTTTTTTACAAAATTTCAACATTTTGTCTTGGTACAATCGGTAGTTTAAGAATTCCTTAAACTACCGATTATGATAAGTAGCCCCAAATTGGAAATCCAAATTTTTTGAAAAATTTCAACATTTTGTCTTGGTAAAATCGGTAGTTTAAGAATTCCTTAAACTACCGATTATAATAAGTAGCCCCAAATTGGAAATCCAAATTTTTTGTGAAATTTCAACATTTTGTCTTGGTACAATCGGTAGTTTAAGAATTCCTTAAACTACCGATTATGATAAGTAGCCCCAAATTGGAAATCCAATTTTTTTGAAAAATTTCAACATTTTGTCTTGGTAAAATCGGTAGTTTAAGAATTCCTTAAACTACCGATTATAATAAATAGCCCCAAATTGTAAATCCAATTTTTTTGCAAAATTCCAACATTTTGTCTTGGTACAATCGGTAGTTTTAGAATTCCTAAAACTACCGATTATGATAAGTAGCCCCAAATTGGAAATCAAATTTGTTTGAAAAATTTCAACATTTTGTCTTGGTAAAATCGGTAGTTTAAGAATTCCTTAAACTACCGATTATAATAAGTAGCCCCAAATTGGAAATCCAAATTTTTTACGAAATTTCAACATTTTGTCTTGGTACAATCGGTAGTTTAAGAATTCCTTAAACTACCGATTATGATAAGTAGCCCCAAATTGGAAATCCAATTTTTTTGAAAAATTTCAACATTTTGTCTTGGTAAAATCGGTAGTTTAAAAATTCCTTAAACTACCGATTATTATAAGTAGCCCCAAATTGGAAATCCAATTTTTTTGCAAAATTCCAACATTTTATCTTGGTACAATTGGTAGTTTTAGAATTCCTAAAACTACCGATTATAATAAGTAGCCACAAATTGGAAATCCAATTTTTTTGTAAAATTTCAACATTTTGTCTTGGTACAGTCGGTAGTTTAAGAATTCCTTAAACTACCGATTATGATAAGTAGCCCCAAATTAGAAATCCAATTTTTTTGAAAAATATACACGACGAATTAAAAACAATTAGAATAAAAGTTAACACTTCTACGAATAAAAGGAAACTATCCCTTTCAAGGATATTCTCATTCTCACCTATCACTTTCAACCTCAATCTCCCCTATCCCTTTCAGTCTCATTCTCAATCTCACATTTGATTTTGAAGCACTAAATATGACTCTTCAATACACTAATGATGAAGATGTGTCCATTATTAGATCGTGGGCAACGATCATGTCGCACGAGTACGAAACTGCATATTGGAACAACAACAACAACCGAGGCGTTAATGAAAATTGGATGGCGCAGCAGTCCACCGATTCTTGGTGGAACCGTTTGTTTCTGATTTTTGTCGCCTTAAACCGAAATGAATTTCAGAGAACGCCCAGAGGCGTTAGGAAAAGGTATGAGGAGTTGTTCGAACGGTTGGAACACTTGAAAGAGGAAATGAGATTGAGATTCCGAGCTCGTCCCACCGAATCGCCTGTGGCAAGAGTAAGTGTTTTACGTTAATAAGTCGTTCATTAAAAAGAGTTTTCAAGCATTCAAACTTATAATTGATTTGTGTTTTTCAGTGGGTGATGGCTCTCCAGCAATATGAAAATAAGCATGGGAGGAGTATATGCATGAGGATTGCTATCGGATTTTGGAAGAACTTCCCTTGTTCGGTTTCAACCTATATGCTTAAGTGTATTTCATTTCCTGTAATGTTACGCCCTGTATGCCTTTTAGATTCAATGAAATGATTTTACGTTCAACTTTTTTACAAAACCAATTAACTAACCGAATCACATTGTTCACAAAGTATATTAAACTCACCCAATTGTTTCATAATCGGTAGTTAAAAAATCAACTTAACCACCGATTGTGCATAATCGGTAGCTCGGGCTCTACATAACTACCGATTGTGCATATGAAAACACTACAATCGGTAGTTACATAAAAATAATAATTTCCGATTATGTGTACATTTGCATCCAATAGAATAATCAGTAGTTATGTGTAAAAATAACTATCGATTGTGTTGGATGTTTTTGAGTTTCACTACTTGCTAAATCGGAAGTTTAACCCAATACGAAAGTACCGATTACCACTAAATTTTTGTCCAGTAATACAATTGGTAGTTTATGACTAAAATAACTCCCGATTGTGCATGAAGTTCATGGACAATGAAGAACAACACAATAATCGATAGTTAACACAAACACGAAACTACCGATTATAACATGTTAGATTTTAGGTTTAGGGTTTCAAACTTTTATTAGTGAAAGGTTTTGTGGTAATTATTTGATAAGTAAAAGGATATTTTAGTATTTTTACATACCCTAGGTCACCCCTTAACCACACCCATTGGATTGTTTTAAAAAAGTAGCCCCTAATTAGTTTTTGGTGGCCCTCAAATTCGCCAGGTTCTCTAATTTCCTTGCTCTATGATGTGCATCCGAAATAGAGCAGCAATCAAACATGTTGAGTGTATCCTGATATTGTTGAGGAGACCACCTATATAGCGAGCGACTTTTTGCTCATCTGACTCTGACAAGTCATTAAGAGAAAGAAGTCGGTAAAACTCCTTGGTGTAATCGTCTATAAAACGTGCCCCCTTCCGTAGGTTTTGCAGCTGTTGGTACATCAATCCAATGTATTATATGGTAAAAACTTTGTTCTCATGTGTTTCTTCAACTTCTCCCATGATATTAACTACTGTTTTCCTTTACGACTGTGTAGTAGCTTGTGTTGTTGCCACCACAAATTAGCCCTCCCACAAAACATAGTCGCTACCAACGAAACTCGTTTGTTATCTGGTAATTCTTTGAATTCTAATACTTCCTCAACCGTATTCACCCAGGAGAGAAACTCTTCCGGTTCCAAACCACCATAAAATTCTGGGATCTCTACTTTTATTCCTGCCTTCCAGCGATCAGAATCCTCTCGTTGATTTATTCTACCTTCGCGATTCCCTCTAGTAAAAGGGTTACCGTTATCATCTTCTTCTTCCTTATGAAGGTTAAACCGAACCAGCAAACCTTGGACATCTTCAATGAATTCTTCTCTAGATCTCCATGGAATGAAACCTTCTGGACCTCCTCCTCGACCTCGACCCTGACCGATTGCTACTCTTGGAGAAGATTCGTCCTCGAATCTTGCCGGTACCGATTGCTACTCTTGCATGTGTAACTCATTGATGACAATCTTCATACACATGAATTGATATTGTAAAAAAATAATTTATGCACCGTATGAAAGCATGAGGTATGATGGAAGCCCAAAACGGATCTTCATAAGTTGATTCAAAAAACTCTCTTTTTTTAGGGTAGATATGAGAGACCATTTGTGTATCACAATAATCAACAACTAGCTTACTCTCGGGCAAAGACAACCCATCAATATCAGGAATTTCTAAATCAATAAGGTTATCAGGATTAGATGACTCACCATGAAACTCCATTAAATCATGTGAAACTTCTTGGGACTATTTTTCTTTGTCAGAAACAGGATGTTCTTCGCTTTTTGAAAAGAATATTTCATATCCTTCTCATCATTGAGATATTTATCAAAGATCGGAGTTGTATATCTCTCAACAATAACTTGATTTTGTGTATCATTGTCATGACGGCAAAACAAGTCTTCAACGTCGTTATTTGCACTATTATTTTTTTCTATAAGCGAGCATGGTTTAGATCGATATTTTAGTGACTTCTTCAAATAACATTCTATCACTTCCAGAATCTCCTTCTTTGATTTGATCAGATATTCACATCTTCTCGGATCTCGTCTTGGTGGCAATTTATTAACCTTGAATACTCATCTTAGTAACATCTTATTAACCCTAGAATCAAACTTTGCTCTGATACCAACTGATGCAGATCGGAAGCGTATAAAAATGATAATAATCGCAGCAGAATAGAATTAGTGAAAAGTAACCGGTATAATTCGATAGAAATTAGTTGATCTTCAAAGAGATATCCTAAAATCTACGGGGTTATCTAGACTTCGTTAATTCACTACGAATAACGACTATAGATATGAGATTAGTATTCAGACTTCGGGGTAAAACTAACTATGAATAAAAATCAAAATCAATAAACTCAACAAGTTTAATGAAAATAAAATAATTTGAATTAAAAAAAACTCCTCTAATTTTCGTTTTTGGAGCTCCTTATATAGATAACTCCTACTAAACAAACCTAAACTTATCAAAAACCTATAAACTTGTTTCCCAAGGTATCTACTACCTTTAGGCAACTTTCCTAACTTATTCAAACTCTTAAAATAAACTTCTAAACTCTTCTAAAATTACCCTAAATAATAAATCCGAAAATTAATTATTTTTATACTAAAAATAATATTAATAAAATATAAATAATATATTTATTTTCCATAAATTTCTCTCCATCAGGTTTTAACCTACTCATGTTTATGAAGAATATTAAATATACATAATTAATGTAAATTTAGAAGAGTGGTATTGTCAAATTAGTAAATGATATGGAACTCTTTAGAACCATCAAAGGTCTTTAAATTTTTTACACATCCAAAGAGCAAGCAAAATCAATTAACTAAAAATACATAATTGTACCCCAAATGTCTATCCAAACATAGTAAGCGAGGTTTTCTTTTTAGAATTAGATAATCATAAGTAATAAAAATAACCGGATGAGAAAATCATCTTAAATTTTAGTAGAGCTAATGATTAATTTTTCTTCCTGATAGATTTTTTCTATCGATTTTTAAATTTAGTTCTACGTGCAATAGGCTCTCTATGTAGTCTTGTCCTAGTTGTAATTGGTGATTCTGGAGTAGGATCTATTTGTTGTTTTATCCTAGCTGCGATTTGGATTTTTGATCAGGAGATGGTATACGATCCTCTACGTCTGTTTGAAATGAGTCACTGGAGACGCCATCACTCACCATATTTATTATCGGGTGACGTGTTGAAGCGCGTCTTCATGAATTGGAGAAATAGGAATTTGCCCTGAATACTCTTTGGTCGAATTCAGATGTTTCACCTAAATTGAGTATTGTGGCGCCAGGTGGTGGTCTACAGTGAGTTGCAACGTTGGAACCCCCGATACATTTTAAGTAGTAGTTCTCGTTTTCGTTGTCACTACTGAAACCTGCAGAAGATTGTTGTTGTTCTTTCTCGATCTACTCCACAAACAAAGAACAAAAAGTATGTGTTATATCTTTCCAACAAACACAAAAAATTAAACAGTAATTCATTCATAAGATTCTGTATGTAAGTCTTAATGAATATGTTTTATATAGAAGCTGTATTTAACTTAATTTAGAGTATGAGATAATGATGTGATAGAAGTACATGAACCTAAAATTAAAGACAAGTATGATATCTGTAAAGATGTGACTCACTAAACGAATTGGACACAAAAACGAAATAGTCCAATGCAATCTTATATATATGCAAGGATTCTCATAAATAAGACTATTTCAATTTTTATTTATATAAAAATGCATAAAAACATATTAGCACTGCAACATGATAGAGTTTTATTATCATTTTATAGGGCCAAATTGTAACCATTGCGTAATAGAGTACACACTCAACATAGAACATATTTTGTACATGTGATTTTTGAGACTAAGTTTCATTAAGAATAGTGAAAACCACATGTTTTCAAAATTGATTGAAGAATATACCTGAAAATTATTAGTAGTAACTTTGCAAGATCTGTAAACAATGCATGCATTATAAAAAGCAAACACTATTAAAAAAAATAAACTCTGATTAATAGGTTAATATTGAGATAAGCCCATGATCAACACCCGAAACTATAAGTTACAGACTATTAACAACTACAATTTTTTTTTAATCAAACTATTTATTTAGTAGTTTATACATAGTCCAGTAAAAATATGTAATTTTGCAAACATAGAATCTGCTAACTAAAGTTGTTAATCAAAAAGTTTATATTACAAATCTACTTTTCTTCCTCTGCAATCGAAACTGCTAACAAATTTAACTTAATTAAATTCGATTTTATTAAAAAAAATGCAAAATATTTGTAAATCTAAAGTACAAAAACAAAAATCTAATACTTGATTACTTGTCTCAGTAAGAAGGATCTTATATTGTTAGAACTAAAACGATTAATCTGAAGTTAAAATGAATAATTAAACTTATATTATTCAAAGAGTAGTAAAGTGTAAATTAAAATGGATATGAAAAATATTGATTGTCCTACCTTCAAAGAATGTCCTAGGATATAACAGATCTTTTTTAGGATTTTTTTTTAATTATTATTTAGTTCTTTGGTGATACATACAGTGTAAAAGGTTATGTTCTTTTGTTTGTTTCGTTTGATTTTCTATATTCAATACACTTACCATCACGCCTAAGTTTCTGGCACAGTAAAACACGTCAAAGTCTTTGACACAACATAACAAAATATGCACCGTGCTAAGCACATGATTCCATGGGCATAGCACAACATAACACGCTTATATTCAATACACTTATATAGTTCACATTAGCAATCGATAACATAATTAGTTGATTTTTTTTTTGCATATACCAGTCTTATCGATATTCTTGCTTTCTTTTTTCTTTGCCACGATATGCGTGTATGTCAATTATATGTTACCGAAAGAATATCAATAATTTCAGTTATTAGTCCATCCCACCAAAGTATTGGTTCATATATATCTCTGATTATCATTATTGTCTATCTAATACTTAGTTTGATAATGTGTTGCGGTACACCATCAAATCATTTTGTATTTATGAATTTAGTAGGAAAACGTCTTCATGAGAATATCCTTGGAAATTTCACTTTTATTATATCTTCTTTGTAATATATTTCATTGTATTTTATAATATCATCGTTTTCCAGGTTATCTTTTAACAAAAAAATATTATTTCATTAAATTTAAAACCAAAGAATTCCAATAATAGTCATTATAAAAGATTAATAATAAAATTGTGAAACATGTTTTTTCATATTGTGTAGCTTCAATATGAAATAATTTCAATAGAAACTTGTTATATGAAATTTAATTCTTCGCAATATGCATAGAATATTTTTCTTCTAATATAAATTATTTCGCCGACATTCTCGCACCTGCTTTTTTCTTTGCCTTGATATACATGTCTGTCAATTTTTTAACTGAAAGAATATCACTTATTAGTCCATCGCACCCAAGCATTGGTTCATATATATCTCTGATTATCATTATTGTCTATCCAATACTTAGTTTGATAATATGTTGCCATACATCATCATATCGTTTTGTATTTATGAATTTAGCAGGGAAACATCCTCCTGAGAATATCCTTAGAAGTTTCACTTTTATTGTATCTTCACTGTAATATGTTTCATTTTATTTTATAGTATCATCTCTTTCCAAATTATCTTTTAACAACAAATTATTATTTCATTAAGTTTAAAACCAAAGAATTCCAACAACAGTCATCATAAAAGATTAATAATAAAATTGTGAAACATGTTTTTTCATATTGTGTAGTTTCAATATGAAATAATTTCAATAGGAAATTGATTCCTATGTAATACAAAATTTAATTCTTCGCAATGTGCATATAATGTTTCTCTTCCAATATAAACTATTTCTCTGATATTCTCACCTTCTTTTTTCTTTTCCTCGATATACGTGTCTGTCAATTTTGTCACTGAAAGAATATCACCAAATTCATCTATTAGTCCATCCCATCCAAGCATGGGTTCATATATATCTCTGATTACCATTATTGTCGATCTGATACTTAGTTTGATATATAATGGTTGCGGTACACCATCAAACCGTTTTGTATTTATGAATTTAATAACAAAATATCTTCCAGATAGTATCCTGGAAGTTTTACTTTCATTAAATATTCATTGTAATATGTCTCATTGTATTTTATAATATCTTCGCTTTCCATGCTATCTTCCAAACTCGTCTTAGCAGAGTCATGTTCATCTTATATATATATATACGATAAAAGCTAGTTCTAAACCTTCCTAATCTTTAATTAAAAAATGCATTAGTATATATAGATTAAAATTCAACATTACCTTGTATTTTTACTAGGACTGCTTTTTGGATCTTTTTTTTTAGCTTAAAACATATTTGTATATTCTTGTTTTGTATTTTATAAGCCACAAAATTTCTTCGGTGGTTCTTTAAATTTGTATTCTGTAATTCTTTTCTGATTCCATAATTTGTCTACGTTGGTTTTGTACTATTCTTCGCATTAACATCGTTCTCTTCTTCATCTTATTTGTCATCTTTGATATCCGAGATAGAGCGAGTCCAAATTTGTGTACCCGCAATATACCGGAGTGCACGTTCCGGCTTTTCCCATTGGTCCAAATCACTTTCGTTGTTTTCGGTTTTATGGTTTTAAGTTTTGTTGTTTTTTTTCTTTTTTAAATAAAATATGTGAAACTAAATTCCGATAATTTAGAACTCCATATAAAACTTATCTAATTTTTCTTTTTTTTTTCTCTGTTATCTTTCCCATCAACAAGGAAGAAAATGAAAGGTAAAACAACATGTTCAGTTTCTCTTACTTAACTTTGATTCATAATGATACTACGATTTTTTTTTTAAGATTTTGTGTTTGTTTGTATTAGGTTAAACTTCTGGCTACCTCTTACACCACCACAAATTTCAATATTATGAATTGGCAATTTGATACATGAAGGATTAAAGATAACTAACGAACTTGTCAATCAAACATAGAAAGGATCAACAATTCCAACATCATCTTGATAAAATACCAATTTCAAATCCAATTATCATCATATGTAAATCGTCACAACTATGTATGTATATGCAATCATCTATATATATGCATCTTGGAAGTTTCTTCCACAATGTTGGTTTTCCAACAATCCAATATTATTATATATTGATGTTATATCGGTTGAGTTTCTTGTTGATAAATAGAAGGTCTATTAAGATTAATTAAAAAAAATACCATGAACCCAAATCATAAAATTCTAAAAGTACCCAAAATCAGCGAATATTCACAAAAAGTTTGATGGATTTTATATATATGGTTTAGGGTAATAAAAGAGAAGAGAAAAGGAAGAAGAAGTTTTATACATCTAGTTTATGGTAATAGAAGAGAAGCAAAAAAAAGAAGAAGAGAGGTTTCAATAGAAGTCTAAATTATCGGTTTAACTTCTCAATTTTTAATACAATTTTAAAATAAAAAATAAATTAAAACCAAAAAACTGAAACATCTAAAAAGATCTGGACCAATGGGAAAGGTCAGAACTTGCACCCTGGTATATTGGGGGTGCACAAATTTGGACTTATCTGAGATGTTTTTGGCATTGTTCACCAACAATGCCAATATAAGGCTTCCTAATTTAGTATGATTTCAATTCTGATATGATTTTGAATTCTAGTTTCTTCAGTCCTAAGTAAATATTTGGTACTTAAGGTTAATAAATAGTTGAATATGACTAAGTAAAGTTACAGTCAAGCTGCAATTATATCCGACACTCAACGACATTCAATGATAGTCTACGTGCAATGAAAATTAATGGTAGTCAATGTATAATGTGTTCGTGGTTGTCAATGAGAGTTAGTTGACACGAAAAGTTGCAAAGTTAGTTGTTTACATGAGAGTTGTTATATCTATGAAATAAAATTGCAAAATTCAGGGACATGATTTCCCAATTTTAAAATTTAAACACGATGGAGACGCAATCCGTAATGCCTCATCTAGCCTACCACTACCCATATTTTGTTGCTTAAATTGTAAGGAACGACGCAATGATAATCTTGCAAATGCATGAATTTTAAAACTTTCTTATTAACCTTATATTTTTTCATCCCACAATGAATTAATTATCGTCTAAATTTTTTTGTTGTGGTTTGTCATATTGAATCAAAAATTTTATTTGGGTCTATTTAGTAAAAAATATATCAAAGTTTAATAGATTATTTTATAATGACCAAACAGTTATCATAAGCATTATTGTAAAAGAAATATATTCCTTGATAATGAATTAGTCCAAATATCATGTGATTGCATCACCGGTTTCGTCTTGTAGAATAGTCCAAACATCCTATTTTTCATCTCACATGTGTATTGAATGTAAAATATAAAAATATGACATCAACGTATCCATTATTTAATAAATTTATCAAAATAAAATAAAAACAAATAGTTAACTATATTCCATATTGAATAATGGCTTAGTTAGTAAAAATATATCATTAAACCCCTTTGTAACTCTACACTTAGCCAACTAAGAGTGGCTCGGTAATTCCGCATTCACTTACTATTCATGATGCAATCAAGATAAAAATGACTTTTTATGATTTCATGAATAATGTTGTACATAAGGCTGCAAATCGGTCAGTCGGCTCGGTTTTTACCAAAAACGGTCACTGAGCCGACCATAAACTGGTTTTCAAAAGTAAAATTGTAATCGAGCCGACCAAGCCTCGGTTCAGTTTATATCGTTCGGCTCGGCTGGTTTTGGACCTTAAACCGCATTTCATAGCCCTAACAAAGGGTTATGTATTAATTGAACCATTTTAATTATCTTCCTCATTCTTTTTGTCTTAAACTTTTGGAAGTATTTTCCTTTCGTATGATATTTCGTCTTAACAAAAGGAATCGGCCATGTTGTTGGGTATATTGTTGGAATAAACTTAGGTACAAAAAATCAACACATCTTCATAAAAATAAAAATTCGCTCTATATGCACCCTGAGAATGCTTAACTGAGTATCGTGCCAAGGGTATCAATTTGTATTTTTCTATTTATTTCTGGCTATCCAATATAAAGCTTGTTAATTCAATGTGTTATAGATTTTTATATGACTTGAAAGTCTAGTTTCTTTCACTTATTAGGTAAATGTTTAGGACATATGGTTAACTAAAATATTGATTTATGGCTAAGTAATTTCAACATTTAATACACACTGTAACTTTAAAGGTCAAAATTAGTCATTATTGTGTAATTGATTAAGCAAATGATGAAGATCAAAGACCATTCATAAAAATAAATGGCGTTAAAAAAGGTTTATATTTAACGCTTTGTAAAAAAAATTATATTTCCTTAGTAAATAAGATTTTTCAAATACATGTTAGCTTTCTCCCTCACAAATATTTCATAATAACTCAACCTTTTAGGATTTATATGTTGTAATAATGACATATTTAATGTAACGAAATCACCATATTCTTTATGTGAATTGATGAGACATATTGTTTGCATTGCTCAATCTTATTATTTATTTTTTAATGTTTTACAAATGCTAATTACATAATCCAAAACTCCAAACTATATAAAGAAGATCCTCCTCGAAGATGGTAGCGAAAGAGATGGCGTATATATATAAATTCACCTTAATACGTAGGATTTGTGGAGTATTATCGGCGTCATCTACGTTTAACTTATTTGAAGCAAGGTATGTGTACATATCTATGGTCAAAGTCTTCATATCAGCCATATATTAATATTGTATACGTCCACATTGTGTGTTGATAGTATGACCCGCTCGGTAAAACGTAAGAGTTACTCTCGTATCTTCACCCAGACAAAGATTTAAAGGATGGTTATTAATCCAAGCATGTGTCTTCACCTACTCACTGACTCAGAGGAGATCAACAACTTCCTTCGGATTATCACAGACCTATGATCGGCATACGCTGATCAAAGTGTTAGGTTATGTAAAAATGCAGCAAAGATGTAAAAGCAGTATTAGGTAGATCTGTACCTCTATTATTATTTTTTTGCAAAAGATATATTTTTCGGATGAGCACATCCAGTCGCATAGTTGATTAAGGTTCGACACAGTAACATTATTTCAAAATAGTGATCTTAGCCATGATCCAACATCTTGTTCTTGACATCTTCTGGATATAACATGCAATATTTCCACCAAACGGTCTTTCAGACTACCCATAATCACAAAGTGTTTGATAAACCATCATGCACTAGAACTTCTTCCCATATAATTAACTACACATATTTCAGGAGTTTAGAATGTGGATTTTGTCTATTGGCTCCATGGATGATGTTTCAACTATTTCTTATAGAATCTTAAACATTGAATTGGTGGTACAACCTCCCAGCAAAAGAAACAAAGTATCATTCAGAACTATGTTTCTACCTCCACGACAGCTTGCGGTTAACGTGTTGTATTGCAAAGTTTTATCACTTCTTATATTGTCATTGAGAAAATTAATTTTACCATCACTTTCTTTGACAGAACTAATTATTGCACTATACGCCAAAAATTTGGCAAAATTCAATTTTCAATATATTCATCGACTTCAAACTTCCGCGCTATAAGTTGGAGAAGTCGATGCTCCCACATGAATTAATCGCCTACGACATCACTCTAATTTAGTTTTAAGTTTCGGCATATCTTTGAAATATTCAATATACTTTCCAAATTCACTTGATCATTCAAGAGTATCATTCTAAACTCAAGTATTTATTAGTTAGTTGGTTTATGAATCATACTTTATATGGTGTAGAGTGTAAATCATCATATATGTCTAGTCCAAAGTTTGACCGTAAAATTTTAGGTTGACTAGGGTTCCACCCGTAAAAAATAATCTTTAAGAGTTTTCTTAGCTGGACTTCTGTTTTCATCACCCTTCTTCTTGGAGACATTTCATGCATACCCCACCATCTTCTGAGATATCCCAGCCAAAAAGACTAACCTAGTCTACGTTTCGTTTTTATTTTGTATTAAAATCTCTCTTTTAATTGTAGCTTGATTAGATGTTTGACACCTAAGGTTAGGTTCTGATACTACCACCATATACCCATCACATTTGCATGCTTAGTATTGTAATTAAATTATCAATTGTAAAAATTCAGTTAGAGTCAAAATAAAAAAAAAATATAGAAAAATTACCCGTGTAATGAGAGACATCACCAATTCTTTTGCTAAGTTCCTCTGGCTGAGTTAGGATGAATTTACGTATTGGAGTATCTTAACTAAGATCCTTTCTCTATGGTTACATTGTACGATTGTCGAAGTGTAATCTCAGATTTCCTTAAACAGGTCTCTATTCACCATTGAAAAGTGAGATCGTGAAGTGGTAATGGTTATTAGAGTATTCTAGTCTTTAATTTCCTTTCCCTATGGTAGTGGTTTTTCAAAACATCGGCATGTATTTTTTTCTCTATATCTATTGTTTAATATTCTCTCTAAATGAAGTATTAATTAATATTAAGAACATATGGTTGTTTACTTGTATTTTTACTTGGTAAAATCGTGTGAAATTGGAAAAACTCATTCGATTCCACTTGTCTTGTATCCCTTGCCCTGAGTACCGTGATTTTTTTTGAGATTATGTTTGTTCCATATGCCATGATTTCTATTAATAAAGATTCCATTACATCCATATTAATATTTTTTAATGTACTCAATTCTTGCTCCAATGTTCATGATAGCATATTACAAACAGTTCCACTCAAGAAAATTCCAAATAGGTCATTGGAAAAACAATTTGCACAGTCGCATACAATATTTAGGTTTAGGTTGCGTTGTTTCTTTTCTTACTTTTAGTGTCCATGAAGATGAAAGGTTTTTTTTATTTTTTTTAACTATATATGTATATAGTTATATAATCGTCTTTTTTTTTCACCTAAATTGTATGTAGAGAGCATTAAACTGTTGGGCCTCCCGGATTACTCCGGACCATCCTCTTTTTATTTAGTTTCTTCCGTTGAAATTAAGATTGGTAGATAGTGAGGTTTTGTATTTTGGAATGCTCTCATTTTTAATAGGTATGTAGATCTTTGTAAGTGGAACATATCCCAAAATATTAGCTTCAAATATGTTAGCTTTAGGTTTTATTAAAAAAAATGACATCCAAAGTGTGAGATAGTTGAGAACCAAAGTATGAAAGGATCTTCCCTCAACATAGAAAGTTTATTTTATTTCCCTAATGTACATAAAATGCTTAGCGAGTTATAGCCCAAGAAGTAATCAATGAGGAGCTTGCTACTTGAAAATCTTGAACACATTACTAACCTATAGATTCACGGAAGAATTCGAATCTTGTCTATTTGATTATTAATATCTAGAATCAAATCAATAGCACCTTCAACTGTGAATAAATTTCCCTTTCTATCTTTAGCAACCGTGATTATCACATGACTATTAGTATATCTATCGATTATTCTCTTTCTACTATAATTATTCTCAACTCTCATAACTTACTGAGTAATAAAATTCCCAAATCTAAAAATCAGTTGTAGAAGAACCCAATTGAATGTCATTCGGAGAAATACAAAAAAGCATCATGAAAAGAATTAATTGCATTCAGAACTTTCCACTCATAAGTTGTCTCCTTCACTGTCCATGTTTTTGGTTTTCCTCCCCATCTTTCTCTTCTTCTTTCTTTGTGGAACTCTTTTCAGTTGTTTGCAATAGTAAACCGTGTATAAAGTTCATACATGCACATCAAGTAAAATTTATTTGAGCAAGTACGTATGTGATTCATCTTTGATGTCATGTTTACCTTGAAACTTCAACATCTACTTCCTTGGTTGGGGAAGTTGGGGAATTTAGAGTATATCATCATTATATCTTGTAATTGATAGCATGATCCCGATATAACAATTAGATCACAGAAAAAAAAAAAAAAGGAGAAACATGTTCTTGAATAATTTTTCGTTGGCACTTAAGGGGACTGGTAAGAAAATAACCAACAAAATATTCTCGCAAGTGCTCACTTTTGGTTATCTTCCTCCAACTACTCCCCATTTTCTTCTATAATATGCAAACTGGTCTCAGTTCTCGTTCTACCAAGGTGCTTCTAAAAGCAAACCTAATGAGGAACTCGTATGACAATATCGTATGCATGGGCATAATTAGGCATACAAAATGAAATACATGATAGTGTTTAGTAGTAATGAAATCACTTGTGGATTAATTGTTTTTTTTTTCCTTCTTGTGGTTTATCCCTCGCATATCTTTATGGTGGATCTTAAATGAGTGATGCAATCTTTATTTTATTTTTTTAATACAGAAGTTGGGTTCTGAAGAATGCGACATTTAATTTATTTTTATCCTTGTTATTATCTGAATATTTTGTACTATTTATTTTATTTTGAGTTATTTTATCATTGTTATTTCTATTCTGTCTTGTGATGCATGTTGGTATCTAACGGAATTCCTTTTGAATAAAAGCTTTCCCTTGTTGGATGAATTTTGATGGACTTGATTGGACCGCCACTGTATTTACTAAGGTGAATTTAAGGTGAATGTATCTAAGTCGTTCAATCCCCATGTTGTCTAGTGTGTAGAAGTAGGTAGATATTTTTATTTGGGATGACAACTCAAACAATTAAATTTTAAATAATATGAAGTGTTTTAATGATTTGATGTTAATTATCTCTGGGTTTTTTTTCGTATGACCAATATCGGTTGTCTTTTAAAATATTTAGATTTGTATTAACTAACACTAAAATTAAAATAAAATTAGTTTTACATCTAAATTACTATTAATACTAAATTGCATTGGCTTTATACGATTGTCAAAAACAACAAATGAAGATTTAGTATATACGATCAGAAAATTATAACTAACATTGTTGCACACACTTTAAGATCATAATATTTCAAGAATGTTTAGTAAGTTGGTACTTATATGACATATCAATACTTGATAAGGAATTACTTATTCTAAATATTTATACTTGATATCAATATTTCAACAATTTTACTAAGATTTTTCTTTTTCTAATTTAATTATGATGTAGAAAAAAAAACTTCATTTACTTATTCTTAGGGACCTAATTGGACAACCCTGTTTTCTTACTTTTTTTGTTAATGCTCTTGTTTACAATTTGTAAATGGCATGTTATGGTAAATCTCTTCATCCATAACAACTTTTTATAATTATCATGAGCTCGTTCATTATAATAATCATGTTCACTGCTTGTTTGCATGTGGTTTTGAAATATATTCAAAAAATCACATGATAAAGTGTTTATGGATATGCACACGTAAGTTTCTACTGGAAAAGGTCATCGACATATACACATATCCTTTGTTATCCTTACTTATCTTCTAAGTTTTTTCCTGTTTAATATCTCAGCTACAATTTTTGGGGTCTCCAAATTTGTGATCAAAACCTTAGTACCTTCATCAAGTCTTTCGTTGTCTATACTTTTCAATAACATGATCGGTACACCAAATTTTAATCGAATTTTATGGCTGGGAATCCTGATTATTCTAAATGCTTTAGAATTTTTTGAGAGTTATTAAACTTTATGCTAGTGTATTTCACTGCAGGTTCTTTAATGTACGAATATGCACTTAAATATATGTGTTCCTGTCTATATTAATTAATATCATGTGTGAATTGATCTTGTACATGTTTTCAGTCGTATGTGTTACCGTAATTCTTTCTTTCAGATGTTTTGGATGTCCCCATGCTTTCTTGTGGGCTTGAATATGTGTTGTCGATGGTTATATCTAGAATTTCCTTTTCAGATATGCACCTCAATTTTTCTATATTGGCATTTATTTTACAAAAAATTTTCTTTACATACTTGAAAAGATGTCGTGCAACCATGTCTATTTTATATAGATATAAGTATTGGTTGAAAAAACATAAAATTAAATCTAGTGCAAGTCAAGTATACTATTCATATTTGAATAAGTATTCGATCCAAGAATAACCAAAAACGAAAGTACCCTAAATATATATATGAATATCAAATTTGATTTTATACAACCCAGCTCAATCTTTCATCTTTGCATGTGTGCTTTTATCTATGGCTAATAAAATCCTCAATAATATTGAAATAAACGTATAAATTTAGCAAAGAATTAAGAAACCATATACTTAATGTTTCAATCTTGTATTATTTTCTAAACTATATTTGAATGTTCGAAAAAATCTCATAACACAAATATAAATATTATCACAATAAGCAGTCATAAATAATTTAAGATAGCTAAATTAATTAGTTTTAATTTCTTAGAATATCATTTGGTACCATTTATTGCATATAAACACGTGGAAGGCAACATTTGTTGCATGCTGTCTGCCTAAATCCATGGCCAGGGACCTCTGATAAGTGAAACCTTGTAATGCCCAAATTAGATTTAGCAAAATATTTCGTAAGTAATTGAGAAAGATGTTCGGTTCCTAAACAACTAACTATGTCTCATGTATATTCATCAGCAGTACAATTACTCTTTCAATGGTCTAATTTTTGTCACTTAGCACATCTTGTCTTTGATAACTGGTTTTCGTGACAACTCTTTACACTTGGCATATCACAAAGATATACTTTCCCTCATCCATGACATCGCTTTTTTAAACATCATTTAATTCTTGCGTTAAAGCTTGACACGTCGTAAATATAACTGGATGTGTAATAGTCATCAACATGTGACAATAGAAGGAACAACATCCACATTGATGTGGCAATTAAACATTCGTGACATATTATGTTATAAAGAACAACTTTTGTATATTTTGTATTATATCAATTACGCACAATTGCATCCTTTCCATCAATATGTCGACGATATATTAGATAGCCGCCTTCATACAAAAATATATTATCATCCCGTATCTTCAGATAAGGTACCTTTAATACATTTTCCATTTCTCATATGGAGAGATTTGGTTCCTGCAAGCATATTTGGACCATGTACCATAAATTATCTTAGTATTTGAACTCGAAAGATCTTTTCTCAACTTGAAAACACAGGTTATTAAATCAGGACGATTTGGAGATATTGACATATTAAATGTAGATCTCTAATTTCTTCCGAATTCGGATTCCTAGTCGTCGTCAGATAGATATCTGAAAAATGATTAAAATATATAATGGACATCAAATCCTGATAGGTCTCAAACTTATGTCCACCAAAAAATCTTGAAAAAGTTTTCTTTCTCTTAAAATAGGAAAACGTCGAATCAACCGAAAACAATTTAAGAAAAAGTCTCAGTCAATAAGCTTTAGAAATTTTCCTCCATATGAATTCCAATGTTTCATTTCATGCATCCAAATTAGTTTATTATAAAAAACATAAACATAACATAAGGATGAGTAGAATGAAGGCACTCATAAATCCATTTTAATGTATTTTCTACATTTAATTAGTTGTAAACATCATCGGAAGTTAGATATCAGAGACCCATTTCTTGGTAATATAATCGTAACTTCATCAATCGCGGGTAAACTACAACATCTTTCATCTGTAGAGATGTTATAACGTATAGAGACTTCAACATCTTGCATAAAAGGATTGATATCTCTTAGAATCTCGTATCCTCGAAAATAGTTGGCGAAAATATCATTATTTTATAAAAGAGTTTACTAGTTATCTTAAGAACATCGCTATAAAATAATTGAGGATTTCTTGAACTTCGCATAGAGAGCATGATTAGAAATGTGTATATATAGTTGAGAATAATTGTTTTGCATCTAGTGATAACGCTCAATTTTCATATTCTTGAAAAATACCTCGCTCCATATCTATTAAAGAGTTTTTTATTCCAAATTGCATCCAAGACGGATATATGCAATTGATGCATTGTGCTCTCGAGTATGATTTTGGAATTATGTTGAACGGTCTTTATTACTGTCATATAAATCTCTTAAACTGCAGGTTCATGCAGCAGAGTAATACTTATTTTCTTGTGGAGAGAATATTTTCCTAATTTTCGTTTTATCTTGGATAAACTGGTCAGTCTTTCACCCCTGTATAGCGCTTCTTGTACTTCTTATGGGACCGTTTCCTCATGTCGCTAGGATTTTCTCAGAGGACGTGCTCGTGAAGCCACAACTCATTTATCCTGATGATTCGTAATTTCAAATAGGTTGTTAAAGAAATTAGCATTAAACTATAAGAATAATCGGCTCATCATACTCCCAGATAGAATATTTTAAGAATAAAAATACAGGAGGTTGTGTTTTTTTGGCTCTCGCAAGGCTTTTGTTCTTGTTGTTTTTCCTTTCTCTTTTAGTTTGCTCTCTAGCCAGATGATCAGTTTTCCTAACGGTTCAAATAATCGTGTAGGTTATTTGGTAATTAATATATAAACTTCATGAATTATTGTATTACAGTAATATTTATTCCAAAAGTAATAATTGATTAAGCCCATTCAAACAAATATCTTTTTTGTGCCTTTCCTTGTTTCCTTTATTGTGTTCCTTTTTCGTGTTGTGGCTGATAATCAAAAAGTTAATTAGGTTAACAGTTAATTTTTTTTTACAACTTACATATTGATAGAGAGAATAAAAGTCATTATACAAAAGACATAGTAACTAATGCAGCTAATGTAGTATAGTTCATGTTTGACATCATAATTAATAATCCACATTACAATGTAACTCCGTGATGTACACAACAATTTAGTTCATGTCATGACTTACCGTACTGGTTTCTTCTACGGTATGTTAGTTGTTCAAAATACAAAAATAATGGTTTAGTTTTAGTAAGGTGTCAAACACTAAACTTTAATAAAAAAAGAAAGTCTAATATACAGCTCAGTGCATGTTTCAGCATATATAATGTAGCATATCCTAGTTTCCAATGACAAAAAAAAGCTTTTATGCAAGTGTGTAACAATGGAAATGCATAGAACAACCACCACACGTCTCATCAACAGAATAACCCCAAATCCCTCCAGCTTCCACAAAGAAGCCATTAGAATTCATCAAATCCAATCTTTTCTTTTTATCGCCAACATTCTCACACCTTCAACATCATTCGAGCATTGGGTCAGTTCTACTCTCAGTTCTTATCTCATGTCTTAATATTCACGGATTCCCAAGTTTAGTGCAATAACAAAAGAAAATATAAGAAAAGGAAAAACTTGATGGATAACATTCAAAGTAACAGAATCCCCATTATCACACCGCCTCAACATCCATGGTCCCATTACCTCAATGTCACGAAACTTCTTATCTAACAATAGAAATGTGCTTAAATAACCCTAAAAATAAGTCTTCCAATGCATCAGACTGTTGTACAATAGAGACAATGGGTAAAAAAAAATCAACTCAGAATATTGTAGCGACTAACGTTGTCTAAATATAAAGGTAGGATATATCTAAAGCACATAAACTTCAGGTGTAACGCAAGGGCCATCAACTTTCAACATATTCTCCTCCAGAACAAAGTGTTGAGATAACGATATTGGTATTTGTTTGATTGAAAACAATGTATAGAGATAAAGGGATTCTACATGTAAACCTATGCTTACTCAAATAACTATGCCATCTGCGGGAGTCGAACCCACAACTACATGAGTGTAAAACCATGCGCTCTGCCGTTTGAGCTAAGACAGTAAATACAATTAAATTTGTTTGTTCAAAAGAATTAATGGCTTAAGGGGATAGCAAGAGAGAGTGTACCTGACACCCTGCTTTATATACACATTTAATACTATCATCATGATATTAGGTCTATACTTCTCTTTCCCTTTCTGAACCTCCATTATTCATCCTCTGTGCAGCCATCATCTAACTCCTCAATGAAACCCATGTTACCCATTTATATCATATACAACAAACCCTTCAGCTGCTAGACTGGTCTTAACAAAATCATAATCCTTCATGTGCATCAGAATTGTTTGGTGGGATTATAGGTGGTTATCTTAGACACGCAACTAACCAAATGTCTTCAGTTGGCTGTCTTACACATGTTTTGCAAATCAGGTTAGGGTGTAAGTTACTAACCCATTAGCCGAAGATGCCAAATATATGTAGGATCCATTGTTGTGAAATATAAAGACAACATCAGAAATTTTGTTGCCGATACTTATAGTTTTATGGGCGAACTGAATTCATTCACTACGACAAAAATGTCAGAATCCTTGACGCTAAAAGAATCATTGTTGTAAACCATGGAAGTAGTGAGTAAGGTTCCTTGCTAAAGTTGAGCCTTCCAAAGAACAAAATCGATATGACTTCACCAAAAAATAATATACCACTCCCATAAAGTCGAAATAGATCGTACAAAAAGAGACTAACAAAACTCATTAAGATAATGTCAATGGAAATATCTTACATTGTTTGGTTACCATGGAGTCTGTTGATAGGGATAATTTGTCTTGCTTTAATTTCATCCACCTTTGTAGTATCACAGAAATGCTACTGGGATATTTATTTCATCTGTCTTAGATAACCACCTTCCACCATCAGTCTACAATGTGACATCAGCTTAGTATACCTCCAGAGATAGTCAAGCAATCAACACAACCTGTTATGTTTTATATCTCGACAGACTATGCATATTGGTAGTAAAATATCATCAATAACCTCCAGCAGAACAAACAATAGAAGAATAGGTACCTTCTGCAATACTATCTTGAATTCCAGGAGCTCTTGTAAGATTGTCGTAGTTTTTTAAATTCATTTCACTAAGTTCTGTTTCAAGCTTAAGTAGAATCTGATAAAGATACTTAATCAATAAAGCCTAAGTAAGATTTTCAACTGTTTTAGGTGAACAATTCATTGTTTTTTCTCTTCCCTGAACGAACAATTGTTTGTTCTTCTTCATCTAAACAGAAAATAAGCCCATCGAATAGGAGGAGAAGGAAGTCAAGATCACCGGAAGTAAGGAAAATGATAAAAATGCACACCTCCAATTTCTTCAATTCTATATTTGGTTGCATGACAGGACAATTAGAAGATAGCAGCCCAACTTTGCTCATTTGATGTTTGAAGAGGCAAAGCTTCCGCGGTATTTCCCCACATTGCTTTATCTACCAAGCATACATGGTTCCAATATCACTGAAGGTGGCATTTCGATCTTCCGAGAAGGAGGAATATTGTGTGTAACGTATCAATGTTCGTTAGGGTAGCAATGATATAACAAATAGTTGTTACTTGTTAAAACATATGGCTAATATTACAAATGAATTTCATAAATCAACCATCTATTATTACCTAATGAACAAATGTTCTTTTAAAAGGGTTTTTATCATCATTAAATTGTTGAAACAAAATACCACCGCCACCAAAAACGAATTAGAACTTGAATATGTAAATCTTAAGTAGGTAAATATATTTTGCCAAAAACTGATAACTTAGATAAATGTGTTGAAATTTTAGATTCTAAAGAAACGACGAAAACATAAACTAACGTTATACATTTTAAATTACGTAAACAAATTAGAGCTATAATTCTAAAATTCAAGAGTTCAGGAATAAACAATGCAAGGGCTTGGTACATACTGACCGCCAAAATTTTGGTATCCACGTATGAGAATTCGAACGAGATTCTGGACTGAGTATGAAATCAACTTCAAAACGTGCTTAAGCACAATCTCGATCTCAAAGTGAGTTTGAGATTATATTCATTTTGAAAATCAGACTATCACTCAATACGATTCTTCAAACCCATCTAAGAACCTGTATGCACTTGCTTGTCGAGTATAGCATATAGATGGCCATTGCCATCCAAAGCTAACATCTTTGACAATATTTTACAAATTTGCCAAAATATTCAATTTGACAACTGCATTGTGTGTGAGATTGAAAAAGAATGCAATAATTAAAAAAATTCCACAGCACTTTGGATGCTCTTATTATATGCTGCTTTATACTACACTGTTCGTTCATGCTTTTTGCTATACATACCGTAAGCCCGTAAGTGAAACTTGTGACACCAATACAAGCAATTAATAGGGGAATAAGATACAGTAATGCTATGAGAATTCGTCCAAACCCTGCTAAAGTCCACGAGAATAATATATAGAGTACATCATAAGCTAACGTAAGGTAAGGCCGAATAACTAACCCACACAAATTCAATGAACAAGAGAAGGTACAGATAATGTTGTAGATATTAGGGACCTTGCAGGAGGAAAAAGAATGAAGTACTTTGGACCATTGCAATTGACAAGCTTATATCTAAAACATTATTGTCTTTGTCGTGTCTTCGACATTTTCAAAACCAAGGGGGGACTGATAACAAATTAAACAATGTTTCTGATTTTCCTCACTTGTCGACCTCAAAACGTATGTTTGTAAAAGAAAAAGAGATTCACACGGTGTGGCTGGTAATCCTCGCCATAAAATCTATCGTGAATGGAGAAAATAATAGATCATCATAGGAGTAATATGCCAAGGACGATAGAGTAGTCTTTATGTAGAAATATCCAGTGCAGTAGTACTAGTTATTCGAGATTTGGGACATCAAAATCTAAAGGAGCATCAGACAAATCAAGCCAACAGCTAAATCTTCCGGACGATTCTCCTACCTATTTCTGTTGTACTTCCCATTCTATTTATAGCTTGTCTCATTAGTGGTTTATTCTCAGTTTTTCCACTTCTATAATTGTCACCTAGGATAGCAATAGCATTTTAGATCTGCAACTTGTTTTGTGTATCTTCTTCCTTAAGGTAATGCGAGTGTCTCTTTAAATCCTAAGTTGTTCAACTTATAATCATTAGTTCATTTACTTGAACTTCACAACAGAACAGTATGCACACTCATTCTACTGTTGCGTTTGATAATGTATGAGGCAATATCGGATTCTATTGGTTCATTTACTTGAACTTTACTCGAAACCATGATTGCAAGTTTGCAACGTCGGATTCTTTGTGTCGTATCCCATAAACCCCTTTGATTTAATTAAGATTTTCCGGTCTGCCTGAGTTTTTTGTTTGTATTTCTTTGGGCTGGGCCTCTATTTCTAGCAATTTTTTGTTTGGCAGTTGATCTTTTTTTTTACGCTCCGTCTTAAACCACGTAATCGAATGTCAGAAAAGTAGCTCAAGTTATTAAACGTATTGAAACCGTCAAATTAAGGTTGAGTTTGGTAAAAAATTTATAAAATATTTTTTATACAAATCAATTCCAAAATTCCTTTATTCTTAAAAGGTGGTGAAAAAAAGTTATTAAAAGTTTTAAGAATAGAAGTGGTGGCTCTAATCTATTTTTTATACATGACTTTTTTTTCTATGCCTAATTTTTTTTATAAATAATAAAAATTACCCTTGAATTTTTTTACAATCAATTTTTACATATCCTATATCCTATATTTTTTAAAAATTATTATTTTCAATTTCAAAAAATATTTTATATCAATAATAAAAATAAGAGCAAATATTAATAATTATCTAACTATAGCTTGATTTTTTCTCTCAAAATTATGTTAATAATAAAAAATATATGGTTATTCAAAATAATACGAGTACTTTTTAACAATAATAGTTATTATTAGTAGTAATAAGTGTAAGATATATATATATATATATATATATATATCTTACAATTATTATTACTAATAATAAATATAAATATATATATATAAAGAACTAAATATATGTGTTATACATATATATATTTATTATTATTATTAAAATTTTATAATTTAAAATAAAACTATTTTGAAAGATATGTATGTTGTTGTTATTTGTTACAACAACAATTGTTAAAGCTGATATTTTACCAAACACAATTTGTCCACTTTTTTAACCAGCTCTAGCTTTTAGTTTATAGTTTACCAAACACTCAACTGCTTTTTTTAAACAGCACAACACAACAACGCACAACATAAAAGCGCTTTTATAAATTTCACAACAACTAAACTAAGCCTAAGCGTCAATAGAACTAGCTTCAAGAGAATTGACATTTTAAACTTTAAATTGGATTACAAATTATATTCCATGAAACCTCTGAGGATAGCTTAGATGAAACTGAGTTTAGAATCAGTAAACTTGATCTTTCACGTTTCTTGCATTTTTTCATAGGTTGGATGCCACGATAAAACTTATTGTTATGGAAAGGTGGACATAGTCATTTTAACACATCAACCAGTTCTTTACATAGTTAGAACTTCGAAGTATGTCTGGCAAGGATGGAGCCAGGATTTATACACTATGAGGTCGAACATTTTTTTTCCAACATTCACAAAAAATTTAAACCCAATACTTATATAAATTTTATTTTACTATTAAAATTTATACCCATAAGACATTAAAATTATAAAAGAAACCCAAATATATTTTTATTAAATTTCAAAATTTAGTGGGTGCAAGTCCCTTCTCTCCTTCCCTGGGCCGGATATCATATTAGAAGTTGTTTTTCGACTTAATTAAATGGAGAACCCAAAAATCAATATAAAATTTTAATTTTAAAATTATTTTTTTAAAAGCTGTAAAACATGTTCCTAGCAAAACAATTTTTTCCATCTATTTTTTAACATTTGATATTACTTCTATTTCTTGAGATAAATTATTTCTACTTTAGATTCCCAAACACCCTCTTTAAGGTTGGATACTCTAAGCTTGAGAAGGAACAAACCCCCAAGCTAATAATCAATACACATCGAAAAAGATTAGTTCTATTAGGAAAAAAATTGATGTATACGTAACTTATAAGATATTTAGGGCGTGTTTAGTATGGTTTTTAAAAACAGTTTTTTGTTTTTAAAAACAAAAAAATAAAAAAGAGGAAAAAACGTGTTTGGTGGGAGTATTTTCAGAAAACGTTTTTTACTTGTTTTCTGGTTTTAAAAATGAAAAAATGAAAACGATTAATAATCATTTTATGTGTTTTGTTTTTCTTCTCTCGCTTCTTTCACTGACTCTCCTTCGATCTTCTCCTTCAATTCTCCATCACCACCACCATAACCAGCAACACAATCACCACCACTTCCTTACACTTATAAAAGTTTGGGTTGTTCCATTTGATAATAATACATGGGTACTAGAGGTTTATCAGTTCGGAACATGTGTGAATTAGGTTTTTTTTTTTCTATGTTTTTTTTGATTTCAGTTTCTTATTTTTTACTTATTTCATTGTTTTTTGGGTTTGTAGGTGAGGGATTATGAGTTACAACAAACCCCATCTTGATTTACAGCGAAAATAGATCTGTGGGTTTTAGTCTGATTTTGATTTTAAGTTGGATTCGAGAAAATCAGGATGAGATGAGTTTAGTGGATTTGATGGGTTATATAGAAATCAGTTCACAAATTGATTTTGATTGATGAGTTGTTGTGGAGTTATAACCATGAAACAGATAGCTATGGATGCAGTTCAAGGTTGATTTATGAGTTTGCAGAGAAAAATAAAAGAAAAGAAAAGAATAGAACAAGATGTAGCTGTTATGGGTTCTTTAGTTGTTTATCTAGAAGTGGACAGAGTTCTTGGCAGTAAATAAAGATGGGACTGATAGGTTTATCTTGAATGACAGATTGAATACATGGGAGAACTGTCGCTGCTGCTGCAATATGAGATGGGTTATATTTGTGAATTCATTGAAATGAGTTTGCTTTTACCGTTTTTGATTTAGTAGGTATGAGTTATCAAATCGAATCATACAAAGAATACGATTAACTCTTTGCCGATCACTTTTCTTTTTCTATTTTGTTAGTGAAGTTTTTCCAATGTTTTTCTATTTTGAGCAGTGGACCATAGATTGCAATGATTGTATTTTTTGACTTTCTTCATAAATTCTAAGCTCTTCTCAGTTTGGAAATTCAAGCTAACTGATTTAAATTCTAAGCTCATCTCAGTTTGGAAAATCAAGCTAGCTGATTTGTGGTGCGTATGTTAGCTGGAAATTCAAGCCTTGATCTCAATCGGCCAGGTGAACCTGATTGTAAGTATTATTTAAGAACAACTTTATGTGGTTTTCCATATTACTCACTTTGAATATGTGATTCTGTTTTCTTTGACTTTTTTTTCCCTATTATGCATAAGGATATTCATTTTGCTTGGAGAATCGGAGGTGAACGTGCTTGATAAATTGGGGAGGGTTAAGTTTAATTTTTGTTCGTATGTTTTGGTGGTTTATATGTAAATGTGTTATGTGTCTTTTATTTTTTCTGTGATTAATTGTGTTATAAAATGATTTATCTAATAAAAATGTTCACAGTATTATCTTTCTTCTGATTTTTATCTCACAGTATTCATAAGTTCATTATTATGTCGCTATAAATTGATTTTCATTTCAGAGATACAGTGGTCGAGTATTGCAAGCATATAATGAAACTGTCAAATACTCTTACTTAATTGTTTTCGGAAGCTCTAGGTTTGCAACAAGACCACTTAAGAAACATGGAATATAGTGAATGTTTATCATTGAACGGTCATTATTATTCGGCATGTCCTGAACCTGAACTAACATTAGGTACAAGCAAGCATTCAGACCCAAGTTTTTTCACTATTCTTCTTCAAGATGACATTGGCGGTTTTCAATTTCTGCATCAGAATCATTGGGTTAGTGTCAAGCCTATCCCTGGTACTTTTATTGTAAATATAGACGACCTTCTTTAGGTAATTGTATTTACAAAATATGCCATTTATTTGAGAAGGACATATGTAATGAATCATTCATATCAAACTAGTCATTTGTTTCATATGCAGCTAATTAGCAATGACAAGTTTAAAAGTATGGAGCATAGAGTACTTGCCAATTATGATGGATCGAGAGGATCAGTGATTCAGTGGCTTGCTTTGTTGGAACAAGTATAAACAAATCCTCAAAGCTTTATGATTCTATAGGGGAGCTACTTTCTCAAGGCAATCCCCATGTTTACAAAGCGGTGACATTTAAAGAGTATGCAAATTATAGCCATTCTAAAGGGTTGAACGGTTTTTCCGCCTTAAACTACTTTAAGTTATGATGCTAGTATAATTGTTGATAACATCGGTTATGGGGTTTTCCATATCAGAGGGAGCACCTAAGTTAGCAAAAGCCAACCGTGATATACATTTTCTTTCTTTCCAATGCTATGAAATGAATCTATTGATAAATTATTTGATTTTATTGATTGTAGCTATTTCCTTTTAAAGCATGCACCCTTAACCCAAAATCTAGCTACTCATTTATATCTTTGTAAAGAATGAGGGAGATGTTAATGCGGTTGATAATGCACAACAGGTGGATTTGTATTGGGAAGTGGTTTGAGGAGTTATTCGTGCAATTTAAATTTATGAATTTTTCTTGGTTATATATTTAGGTTCCTAACTTATATTGCAATGGTGACACGTCATGCGACTTAAAAAAGATGCTTGCTCATGCATCAAGTGCTCAAGAGATTAAGGTACAAATCTATTTTGTTGGCATATGGTGACTCTTATTTCGTTGAGTGTTCACACCATATGTTGGTTCTAACCTCTAATTGGCTCCAGAAATGCTATCGTCCTGATATCTAGGGGTTAAGGTTTAGTACTGCACGAAGAGTTATTTTTGGATATGTTATTCATAACAAGTTAATAAAGACTCCACCAAAATCTCATACCGATCAGATAAGTAAAGGTAACCTAAACTGTTATGTTACAGAGACTCTAGGTACAAAATTTTGCTAGAACATGAACATGCTTGATACCTCTAGTTTAGAAGTTACGTTGAATGGAATTAGCTTATTTTTGGATATAAGGAACCTTTTCTTATGATCATACTACTTCTAAAATTTCAAATGAAATTGAGTTTGTGAAGTACCCCAATTAGGCAAAGTTCTTCAGACACGACTGTAAGTTTTCAGTCTGAACTGTGCATATAAACCATATCATACCTTGATATACATCAGTCACTTTTACTTCAAATTTTTACGAAATGTCCCTGTTATAGTCGTGAATGTGTTGTAAAAATGTTAGCATGTTCCTACCAGTTTAAGACATGATTTAGACAGGGAAAGTATACTGCGTTTGTAGGACCTAAACCATGATTTGTTTTTCTATATGGCTAGAGCTTTGTTTATGCTTGAATGTATTGGTCAGTTTGAATGATTTATACAATTCATATTACACGTTGCAACCTGTAGAGCTAAATTGAATGTATGGGAGCTTATTTATGAACTGAAATTCTTATTCATGAACTGAAATTGAGGTGTCTTTATTATGGTGTCAGGTCCACATAATAACTAATATCATCCAATTTGTCCGAGATTGGATCATCATATAGCATAACAGACTTGATGCTTGTTATAGGTGAATCGTGGCCATGAACTGCACTTAGTTTAGATGGGTGATTGAAGTACCTGACTGTGAACTTAGAAACATACATAATAGATTTGGGAGTCAGCTAGGAAGTTATGATCTAGCTTCACCTTTATATATACTTTTTCTCATTTATCCTTGCTTACTCCTTGCTGTAACTTGTAATTTGCATAGCTTTTCTGTTATTTTTTCTGTTCTTTCTTTCTATTTTTCCCTTCTTTTCACCTTGCCCCTTACCTGTGCTCATTTCTCCTGATCCTTGTTAGTGCTCGTGTCCTGTTCTGTCTTTGTGTTCTTTCTTTGAGTACATGTTCTAAGTCTAGACTTAGATTCAGTTCCATAGTTTTGTAATTGCTTATCAAGAAGAAAATAATTTGTTGTGGTTTAATTAAAATATTTTGTGTTAGGCATGACATAGCAGGGACAATGTGGCTTTATCATCAACATCGGCATCAACACCAACGCGCTTAGCTTGTACAAATATAAACTTGTTGTAAGTGTGAAGTATTTGTGCAAGCTTATAATTAATCTTGAATTTTTTAAAAAAAGGCTTATAACTAATTTTTGAATTATAAATTTTAACTTATAACTAATTTTTTAAAAATATTTTTAAAAACAGTCTTACCAAACAACTTTTTAATATTTATTACAAAATGAAAACAAGAAAAAAAAGGTATGTTTTAAAAACACTAGAAAATGATTTTTAAAAACAGTTTTATAAAATGGTACCAAACACGCCCTTACTGTTCGTTGTTGGCAGAGCTGGATCTAATACTGGAACGATTTTTTGGGACCCTTGAGTTTGAGGGAATCCTTCCGTACTTAGACCATCTGTCCTACAAATTTAAAAGGTGTTATAGTATGATAAAATGACTAACACCGTGTGTTTTTTTACTGACTCGGCATCTAGATCTGATTCGGCTCCTGTCATACCGTTTGTTTTTTATATTGAGTTATATCTGATTCGTGACCTGAGTCAGACCTAACCCCTGACTCGGACCCATTTGAGTCAGGTATGAAAATACCCCTGACTCATTGGACCAAAACAGTGACTCATAAATTTTTGAGTCAGATGAGTCAGATCTGACTCAATAAACAAACATATTAAGTCAGATCCAGATAAGTCATGTGACCAACCTTCATAATGAAATGCCGTTACTGTATTTCAGTCAGATCCAGATGAATCAGATAAAAAAAACATGATGTAAATTACCTTTTATTAAATTTATCCTAATCTAATAACCACCCAAACCTAAACAATTATAAACCTAAATTCTAAAACAATTTCATAACTTCTCCTTTTCCTTTCCTAACCGAATTTTCATTTGAAAATTCTTCTTCTCCTCTTTCCTGCTTCATCTTCCATAAACGATTAATCACCGATTCGTAAACGAATTTCATCGTCGATTAATCTTGTCGTCTACAAATGACTCGTGTTAAACAATATAGTAGAGATGTACGACCTAATCCTGGGATTACGGCGATTGCAAATCAAGCGAATCAACCAAATCAACAAGAAGTTGAAGAGCCGGTTGTTGAACCTGATAGACACATTTATGTGTCTAATTTTCTCTCAACTTTTATAGTGTTGGAACTCATTTTGTACTAATATTGTGTTTTTATGTATTTATAGGTATTTTTGGAAAATAAACATTGTTGGAAAAAATGGCTCAAAAAACTACTAAAGGCACCCGAACATTGGATATGAGCACCCCGTCTTCTTCACGGTTCAAAAAAATCATTTTGGTGGGAAAATTCATTTCAAATATAGTGATATTCTGTATTGATTTTGGATGAGATTTTCACGTGTTTTCTAGGATTAAAATCAGAGATAATTATGGCCATATTAAGAGTGATTATACATGACCAAAAGATACGTAAAAGAATCAACATATCTTGTGAGATCTACGTGAAAAATGAAGAGGTTTTTATTCTCGGTGATTTGAAGTAAATAAGATATTATTTGAGATTTTGTTCTCGAGTCTTGTAAGGGAATAGCTTCATTGTTCAGGAAAGAAAAATCAAGAATAATCATGGTCGAATCAACAGACAACTAGAGAGGATTTTCCCGGATATTATTCTCTTTTAAAATAGAATTCTGTGAAGATTAAATGAGAAGATTTGGAAGATGTTATGGGTGTATAAAAGAGTATCGAGGGTCATAGAGTGGGCAGAGAGTATTGGGGTGAGTATTGGGGAGAGCTCAGGAGATAGACGGAGCACCGAAAAAAAAATCCAGGAAAAATAGTTTTCTGCTGGTGAAAGAGAAGA
>JAJJMC010019063.1:12297378-12322861 GCA_023531435.1 Papaver californicum
CAGGAGGTGAAAAGAGCGATCACGAATCAACTCAGAAAAACCGTTGCTGCTGCTGCATGAAGAACAAATATTATTGTCGCAACTGTAACATTTATTTTAGTCCTTCTGTAACAGTTAGTCTGTAACGTCTATAAACGTTGAAAACTCATTGTTTTCTTTGTTTTACTCCATTTTCATCATTTGTAAACATTTTTTGGAGCAATGAACCATAATTTTGAGCAAGTGATTAATATGAGGAGCTAAACCCCATCTCTGAGGCGACGGAGGAAGTTATTTTTCCAAAGATTATGTAGTAATATTTATTTAATTGATTTATACAATTCATTTATGATTAATTGCCTTGGTTAAAAATTGATTTAATGATTTTTGTTAAGAAATTGTGATTTCGTTAGATGGTACATGCTTTGGCATAGTTTTTAGATGTTCCATGATTTTTTTATACAATTATTGTTTTAAAAATCTACTTGTTGCAATATTTTAGAATCAAATTAAAACGTAAGAATTGCTTAATTATAATTATTGAATTGAATCACTTTAAAATTTGGAAAATAGTGGAATCTTGGCCTCAGTTTACTCTTAATCTTGTTATAAATTTTATTTGAGTTTTCCTATTTTTAGTCTTAGAAATTAGATTTAAAAACAAATCTTCACAAGTCTTGAACGAGCTTTATTTACCACTATTTACAAAACCATCAGAACCCGAAATCGAGCCCCAAACGAGAGAATCTATTCCTGATTCCTCCAACATGCAAATTAGAAGGTAATTCCCGAGAAACCCCTTCGTTTATATGCGTTTCTGATTGTTGATTTGACTTCAAATCATGAAAACTAAGGTTCAAAATGTAGTAGCAGACAAAAGTTCGGCTAGGAACATAGTATTTTCTCCTTTTCGTCTCAAACGAACTTTCTGTTTCTCAAGAACACCAAGATTAGTTCGGTTGAGAAATAATTTTAGGTATATCCGAATTTTTTTCTCAAGATATTTTAGGAGAACTTTAAAGTGGATAAGAAAATCTGGGAGTTCGGCTATATCGGTATTTTGAATTTTCAACCGAACTTTTTAGTCCAAAATGTAAACAAAAAGTTCGGTTATCCTTCAAAAATAATATTTCAACCGAACATTACACTGTTTTAGAGAAAAAATGATGCATTATAGCCGAACTTTTTTTTGACTGAACTTTTTAGTCAAAAGTTCGGCTAGGCTAAAAAAAAAAGTTCAATCGAACGTCACACTTTGCTAGGAATACTAGAATGGATGCTAGCCAAACATATGGTTTCTTGACCTTTGTTCGGTTAAATCGATAGTGTGATTATCTTAGCCGAAGTTTTAATTTTTTAACCAAACTTCATGCTTTGTTATTCCAATTTAGTTAAGTAGTCTTTGTTTCTTCTTAGGGGCACGTCGAAAGGTAAAGGTAAGCAAACGTTGGGGGGAGATCTTAGAACTCCGACCCCTCGCTACGGTAAACACCTAGGTGAAAGTAAGCGTGAAACTAAAGCTACAAAGAGTTCGGGGTCGTTACCGGGTGTTATATTCCGTGAAGTGAACCAAGAGATAAAGAAAGAAGTCGGGGATGAAGAAGAAGAAGATGACTTGGAAGAGGAAGACAAAAAAATAACCAAATCTTTCTTTTGTTGTTGTTAAAGAGAAGAACACGACTAAGAAACCTTGTGTTAGATATGCATTTATTCCTGATAATAAATTGTGTTTAACTGCTACTCACCCACCTCACGGTACGCCAACAAATGGAGGCGAAGTGTTGTTCGGCTAAAAACACTCATGGGATACCAAAATCTACTCGAAAAAGGTATTGAATCTTAACTATATGTTGCCTTAGTAATGATTTTTGTATGTTAGTTAGCTAATGATTGTGTTAATTTCAATTTTGTAGGATCATAACAATGCGACTAGACTGTTGAGACGCCAGAAAGCGGTTTCATGGGATATAGGGGATGAGTGTAAACAGGTGGTGGAGAAAGTCAAATCATATGTTTTGTGGTCTGTTATCCATTATGGACACGCCGAGTTTGACAATGTCACCGTCTCAGTGTTTGCCGAGAGGTTCTACCCAGATACGGATACCATGCATTTCCCATTTGGCGAGACGTGTAACACTCCAGACGACGTGCGCAGGATCACGGGTCTTAAATTGGATAAGAAATGTGTTCCTGAAGGCTATAAAGCTAAGATGATTTTGAAGATCTAGAAGTTTTAACGGAGAAGACTCTAGGGAGGAGCCGAAGTAAGACCAAGATGGAGTTCAGATGCTTTGTTATGGAGCCTGAATCTGTTATGGAGTTGATGGAGATCGATAACAAGGGTCGTACGTTCAAGAATTTTAGGAAGTTTAAGTTAGTCGTTTTGAAGAGGGAATTCGGAAGGACAAGAAAAAAAGTAGAGAGTGGAGAGTTGGTGATGGACGAGGACAAGATTAAGAAACAAGTCACCGCTTACTTGTTGTATCATCTAGGCATCCTCATCTTTCCCGACACTTCTGGAAACAGTGTAGATATCAATTTTCTCCAGCTTTTGCATCCCCTCGAAGAGGTCAATGATTACTCTTGGGGCACTGCGGTCCTTGCGTTTCTTCAAGACCAACTTAGGAGCGCTAATCAGATTAATACTTCACAAATCGGAGGCTACTACACTTTCTTCCAGGTAATCTTCAACATACACATACCAATAAATTTAATTTTGTAGAAAGATGATAGATGAATCTTTATATGTAGCCGAACTTTTTGATGTTGGATTGAGAATTGAATTTGTGTTCCATCCAAACTTTTGTTGATCTTGATTTTTTCCTTGAGGTGTGGGCGTACAATCACTTCCATGTATTGAAGTTGCATGATTACGTGGTAGGTTGGCTAGATGGGCAGCCGACGGCCAGAAAGTACATCTTCATGCGCGGGCAGAAGAAGGCTAAAGGGAATCCGTTGACAGATTTGAGGGTGGTGTTGGATGATTTGAGAGCGGATGAAGTATTTTTTTTTTCATCCTTACTCTTTTGCTGAGGTTGAGATTTCGCCAGTCGCGGCTTACTACGGGCCATTGTTCTTTCCTGGCGGTTACTCGATGTACAACCCTCGAAGAGTATTTCGCCATCTCTCTTGTGTGCAGACTATACCAACCGTGGAGAATGAAAACTTTAAATTGTTGAAGAGGGGTACAAAAAACACCTACAATTTCTTTAAGCCCTGTCATGACCCACAACCAATGCCAGAGATGTGGAATAACATGGATGCATACCTTATTGATGAAGTTAAGTGTATATCTTTGGAGGGTGTCCAAAGTGCCTATGGAGAAGGGTAAATGGAATGGTATCTAGGTATTGTTCATCCCTATGTTATAAATCAAGTTCAACAAGCTAAAGCGGATAGGGCGAAGGCGAAGGATAAGGGTGTTGAAACTGGGAAAACGCTTACTTGAGGCGAAGATGTGGCAAATATGTTGGAGAGTGTGGTAAATAAAGTTGTTTCTTTACGATTTTCGACCTGTTATAAAATTTGATCTAAAATAATGTATTTTTATGTTTAACTTTGAATAGGTTAAGGCGGGTAGGAAGCTCTTGAGGAAAATAATGGCTAAAATACGCACGCAAGAGCCTATATTGACAGATAAACAGACATCCATTTACAACGAATTGAACAATATCATATTGAACAATGAGGTTGGTCCTATCAAGGCGAAGGCATCGAAGAGGAGTCGACAACAAGGGGAAGGTTCAAGTGTGGCTGCTGCCAGTAGGATAGAACCAAGTGGAGATGAGACCCAAACCGATAATAGTTCGTCGCACTCGTCGACATGTTGCATGAGTATTTGAATTCAATATGTTTGAATTTTAGAACAATTACATGGTCTGAATTTTGTAAGTTAGTCTGTATTTGACGTTAATGCTTCATAACTTGGTTTAAAACTTTAATTAATAAATTTCATAAGTTCGGATAAAAAGTTCGGATTATAAAGCCTATTATATAACTACCCAAAAAAATAGTTCGGTTGATAAACAAAAAGTTCGGCATAGGAACTTTGAAATTTAGGCAAAACAGTGAAAGGTTCGGTTAGAATACCAATTTTAAACTTAACCGAACTTTTATTTTTGATTTAGACCTATAGTTCGGTTATTAAAACCTATTATCGAGCTTGTCGATCTTAATACTTGAATACAACTCTTTGATATTTTGAAAGTTCGGTTATGTCGATAACAACTTCTTCTAACCGAAACTTTTTTATGTCTCAAAAATGACCAGTTAGAACCTTGAGCCAACGATTAGTTTCTCAAAATTTGGGTTGATATACTAGTTGTTGGGTCTCTACGACCTATAAGAACAGCTCCTACCGCAACAAATATCCTCACACTTCTATTTACAAATAATACCTAAACTTCTCTCTACAAACATTCCTCATACTTCCCAAATTGTTTCTTATTTCTTCATCATACCAAAAATAAATAAAAATAATACATGGCTGCTGAATTCACCACCAAAGAAGATGTTACAATAGCTCGCTCTTGGTCATCGACCACACAACATGATCAAGACCTAAATATTAACTTATCTCAACCCTCAGATAATTTCTGGAACCGTGTATTCCTTTTCTTTTTCGCGTCATAGCGCAATGTCAATGGAAGATCATTTCGACTCATCAAGGAGATATTCGAATTACTTCATAGTCGATGTGAAAGTTTTAGATCGTTTATGGTGGAAACAAAGCGAAGGTATCCTACCATCGACAATGAAGAAAATACAACTCAACTAAGTGCATTTCAACTATACTATGAATTTTTGATGCTCCATTATGAGGAAATCTTTGGCCAAAAATTTAGGCATCAATATTTCTATGATGTTTTGAGTTCTAGGGACTTGTATTTCCGGGTTTAACTTTTTCATGTCTAATTTATCTACTTTAGGTATTTTCCCTTATTGTAATCTCGTTTCCTTCAATTAAAAATGTTATTAAATTTTATTTTTAGCGTGTTGCTATTAGACCTTTATGCTTAATCTAACTACTGTTGGTAATAATCGATGTGGTTTTGGTACAATTACATACCACCCCAATATTCGGTAAGTCTAGCGATTACATACCGCACCGAACTAAAAGATTGGTTAAGAAACTCAATGTTCGTTGGAAAGTTGTAAAATCTAAGCAAAAACGCAGTAAGGTTCGGTTCGAATCAATTTTTTTAACTTGACCGAACTTTATTTTTTGGTTTCAACTAGGAAAGTTCGGTTAGTAAAGCATATTATAGAGAACCGAACCTCCTGAGCTATTCTTTGATATTGTTAGAGTTCGTCTAGGTCAATAATAAATTTTCCCAACCGAAGATTGTTTTGGTTTCAAAATTGGGTCGTTTGAATCTTGAGCTAACGACTAGTTTCTCGAAATTTGGGTTCATACACTAGTCGTTGGGTTTATATGACCTATAAAAACGCATCTTACCACAACAAATATCCTCACACTTCTCTTTACAAAATATACTCAAACTTCTCTCAACAAAAAATCCATGCACTTCTCAAATACTTTCTCATTTCTTCATCATCCCAAAAAAACAAAAAACAGGTATTAAATTCATCACAAAGAAGATGTTGTCGTAGTTCGTGCGTGGGCGACAGTCATAAAATATGACAAACAATTAAACATCAACACAGATCAATCCTTGGATCGTTTTTGGAATCGGGTATTTTGGGGTTTTGTGACGTCAGACAGAAGTAAAAAATCAAGATCAATAATAAACGTGAAGGAAAGATTTGAAATTCTCTATGATCGATGTTGTTCTTCTAGAACGAATTTGGACGACATGAAAGATTTATATCCGGACCTCGGAAGTGATGAAATAGTAAGTATATACCGATTAAATTATTAATCAAATCCGATTTTAATATAATACTAACTTATTATTGATATCCTTTTGCACACTACTCATGCTGAAGCCGAATATAAGAAGGACGATAGCAAAAAAATTCATGCATCATGCATGCTATCAAGTCTTGGCTCAAAATTTCTCGTACTTCGATGTATTATAAGTATTCGAGTGTAACGTTATGAAGTATGTTCGGTATTTTCCTTCGTTGTAATTCGTTTCCTTCAATCTAATGTGTTTTCCTTCAATAGAATGTTATGAATTTCGTATCTTGGTTTTTACTAGACCTTCACCCCCTAATTTAAATATTTTTGATAGTGGTAACAAATAATTGTTCAGTTAGAAAATTCTATTATAGAATTCACAAAACAAAAAGATCGGTTAAGAATCACATTGTTCGGTTGACAAATATTCAAAGATATGAAAAACAAGGAAATGTTCGGTTAGAAATTTTATTAAAGTCATGACCGAACAAAAAAATTGGCTAGGTCGACCTTTTCCACCTTAATCGAACATCCAAGTTCGGCTACTACCATTAGTGCTACTATGGACTAAGTTCGGCTACTACCAATAGTTTTAACTAATAGTTCGGCTAGGAATAAGTTGGAATCGAACTAGCCGAACATTACACTAGTTCACTCAAAATGTATCCGAACTTAGTCCAAATCTCCATTAACTCCATGAACTCAGGGTTCGGCTACCTGTGTTCTTCATTGTCCTAGACGAACTTATATCGAGCTTGCCGGACCAACCTATAAAATTTTATATTTCACCAAATTTAAGTCAATTCAAGCAACAAAAACACATTAACAAGTATACCCGAGTATCCCAAACTTTATAATCTTCATATTCTTTGTTGTGGTCTCGTTAATCTCGTAAAAACCATAATTTTAGGGTTGAGATTGGGTTTGAGGAAGAACAGATTTACCATCTAACAAATCATCCGTTAACGAATTGTTGTGAAGATTGAAGAATAATTTGTTTCTTCTATGATTTAAAGGTTCAAATTCCTCCTAATTTGCACTAGAGTAATTAATTTTAAATTTAACAATCACCAAACCTAGGTTTCAATTTTTTTAAAAAAAATTCTTCTTCTCCCTCACAATAATTCTAATTCTCTATCCCAAATGTTTTATCTAATCTTAATCTAATCTAAATCTAAATCTAAATCTACAATCAACTAACTAATTAACTCAAATTATTAACTTCTAATTAAATGGGGGTATTTTAATCATTACAAAAATTATATGAATAGAGGGTTAAAAATTAATTTCTAATGACTTTATGAAAATGGGGGATGATCCCTTCAAATTCAAAAGGGTCCCAAAAAAATGATTCTAATACAGTGCGAAGTGTATGGAAGCATAAAGCTTGCCTACGTCTAAGGCTTATTTTCCTTAAACACCACCAACAAAACCAAGCCCAGTTTGTTTTAGTTAGTTTTGCTTTGGGTCCACAAACCAAGCCCATCCTAAGTTTTTTATTCACTTTTTATTTTCTCACAAGAAAATAAAACTATTGGGATTCAAACCCCGAGACTTGTGAGTGTCAAACCATTCTTTTATTAGTATAATTAGATTTATGCGTGTGCTACGTGGCGTCATGCATAGTTGTATGTATCATTTTGAATACGTTATTTTTGAAACTGATAATTGCATCTATCTTTTTATTATACCCTTCAACCAAATTCTTTTAATTTCCCTATAAAAGGAATTCTACAAAAAAAAATTCAAGGTTATGTGTCTGACTTTGAGTATCACACTATCACCACAATATAAAGCTCACTTCACAAAATATACTTTCGCCAAAAGATAGAGTCAGAATTTCAACATAATTGATTCAAGATTAATATCAACATATGCAAACAAAAACTACATTTAAAATGAAATTAATAATGGTGATGAAAATTAATAGTTGTCCATACCTTCTTGTTATAGCCTCCAAATGAGATCAAAGATTTTCTTCCTGACAAAATGATGATAAAAATGATAGTTTCCTGTTCCTTTTTGGTCCCAAAAAAGTATGAATTGTAATGAACTTCGGTTGATATTGATATACTTTATTTTCAAATGATTTGCTTAAAAATATATATTTAGCAATTTAGTTCTAAATAACATATTAATAATATCAAATAATTTTGTAAAATATTGTGCGAGTCTATTTAGACCGTATGTCTTCTTAGAAAACTTGTAAATAAAATACAACACATAGAAAAAGAATCTAAAAATGTGGTATATAAATAAATCACAGAAAAAGATATCTAACGATAATCATTTTGTTAGATTTGACACTAAAAAATTAAGTATAAAAAGTTGAATTAGCTACTTGTATGAAATTTTTTCACATTTGCAAAAGAATATTCCATAATTTCTATCTTCATAGCTCAAAATATTTTAATCATTCCCTTCTACGTCATTGATTGTATTTTAATTACCTTGATGTTTTTATATTTCCATCATGAATAAGAAGAAGACTGGTGTGTTGTATTTATTTGTTGAATGGTGATAGCCACTTATAAACCATGAAGTTTGTTACCTTATACGTGCAAAAAAAAAAACCATTTTCCTAGCAGAGAATAGTTATCTATTAGAATTTTTACCATCGTATCAAAAAGTGTATTTGGTAAAAAAAAAATAGTTAGATATAACTTGAAAAATATAAATATATTTAGAAAAAAATTCTAGTTAAAAATAGATAATTTATAGTCGTTTATTAAAGACAATTAAACGTAGATCGTCGATATAAGGTGTACTCCACCTAGTGTAGATAACATAGACCCGATATAATTAAGTATGGGGTGTAAAAGAAGTGTAATCATTTTTAAACATAATAACCAATAGAAAAGTGGGTTTGTTTTACCCATAATATATGCACTAATTAAATTTTATCAAGTGTTCTTGCCAGAATTGTTGCATCATAAAATTCTATTTCGACCAATAAAAAACGAGAGTTCTATCACCGTTTAACATACGACTTTTATTTATCTTTAACTTTAGGTGTTGCGATATTAATTAATCACATCTTTTAATTTTGCATACAAAAAATGTGTACGACCTCCCAAGTCACGATTTGATATTTAAAAATTGAAAAAACAGACCATGTTACGATTCGAAAATTGTAGAGCGTAATTACATTCGAAAATTAATTTTCAAATAGCTATTAAGAATTCTACCTATACTTTTATATGCTTAGTATATGTAACAAAGATTTCCATCTAGTGGCGCAGCTTATTATGGATGGCAACGTATTTTTATCTCGTTTATGGATGACAGTGTATTTTTATCTCGTTCGGCTAAATTAACGCCAAACTATTTCTTAGCCTTGGTTTAGCGTTGGTGCACAATTATCTTGGACTTCGTAATATTGGTCTTCTCATTCATATGCACATTCTTTGGTATTCAGATATACTATTCGATGCCATCGGCTACTGGTTGCTATGATTTATGCATCAAACCACTAATAGCTAGTAATTGAGTATTTTTACTAGATAACTAACACCTGGCATATTTTATGAATAAAGTTTAACGGTGCCATCTCTGTGCATAATTAATAAAAATATGCACCAGATGCGCACCAAGATACTATCTTTTACAAAGACTAATTGTGTATTGACGAGGATAGCATGGTGGTGTTTGTTCATTGCCGCTAACTTCCATGACTCTCACGCATCAATATCAAGCTATTATTGACCCCATAATTCTTTCTTGACTCCTTCATGGTGACTCATCGCCTTGCGTTGATGTCATGAAGTGCTTCACTTTTCATGAGTATCAGCTTACTCAAACCGCCAGCATCTGGCATAAATTACTAGCAATGACATCACCATGTTCACGGCTGGTGTTACTAAGATGCGATGCCTAGAAAATGTTGAATGGTATAGTCTGCTCGATGTACAAAGCCATTGATACACTTACTAACTTTATTAGACTAAACACTAGTAGTTGGTTTACTCAATTAATTAGTCAAAAGATTCATTCACGTGACCCAACCATCAAATCTACGAGACATCATATACGTCACAAGAGGATACTCATTAGAGTATTGATATGGAGGTTTACAGCCTGTGTGGCGTAACTGAACACCCACAATGAGAAAGAATTAAGTTGAGCGTTACTAGATGAGGAGTTAATGGACGTTACGGTTCCTAGAATCCTCCTGCAATAATAGGCATATTCTCCACCTCTCCACCTCTTTCACTTCTTACGGGATTAGAGTTCAAGACTGTAAATAGACCACTCCATCTATTTCCAAAGTACATCTCGAGTTTATCGAAGTTCATCAGACTATTGTAAATAATTCCATGTTCTCTACATGAACTCAACTACAAGATTTGTCTTTATCTCAACAACTTTAATCCTCATCCTAACTAACTGAGGGATATTTTAATTGTAGATCACAAGTGCACGACTATCGATTGGATAGTATGCAAGTACGGGTAGTCCATGAAGAGTAATTAATTGTTGTTACAATCAAGGTTTTTTTTTTTAGTTTTTCTTTCTCTTCTTCTGTTTTTATTTTTCAAAATATTTAGATTTTTTTTTTTTCTAGTTGTTTTGTTCTTATGGAATCTTAACACTCTTGTTTGCAGGTTTTCTTGATCCATATGATGGAATGCTTCCAGTTTTGGACCTCGATGAGTTTTTTTCTTCTTATCTTGTCGACATTTTGTCTATCCAAGCAGTATTGCGACCCATTGATCCACCAATGCTCCCATAAGTATGATTAAGTTAGGCTGCTATGATTTTGTTCAAGATTAAGTTTTTGAAGCTTTGTTGAGTAAACAGTACCATGAACCCATTCCAGCTAGTTCCCAATTTTTCATATTCAAAATACTTTCCCCCCAATACCCGAAATCATATGAGAACATTCATATTTCCTTGTTTTTCTCCTTTGACTCATGGAGTTGTTACCTTTCAGGATTATCTTTTCCTAATTTATATATATCCTTTCCAGTTTTCAACTAAACCGTATATTATGCAGAAACAAATTTAGGCAGTTGTGTTAAATACTTAAAAGATAGAACCTCTTATCGCAAGGAAAAAACTCACAATCGGTTTTCTATTAAGTACAACTATTATTTATGGCTTATTTCCATGGCTGATATCTCCAAAAATCAAATCTTAAAATCACTCAGAAGATGAATTCGGCTAGCATTCAGGATAAGCATTGTAGACCAACTAGTGGGGCTATTGGTTTTGCAAAAATATTTTATGACGCTGCAGAAGAATGATCTAATAGTATAATTGGGAAAAATTTGTCTGCTGATACTATTGAGACAAAAATTGTTAAAGATGAAACTGACATCTTATGGAAAATGTATAGAAGGAGAGGATTCAAAGTGGTTGGAAGAAATTTATATGTGTTTAAGTTAAACTCTAAAAAATATCAGGAAGAAATAATTAAGAAGTCCCCATGGAACATTAATAGATGTCTTATGACCTTGAAGAAATACATAACTGATATAGTTGCAGAAGATTGGAAATACACTCATCAAGAGTTGACTGTTCAGTTCAAGAATCTCTTGTTAGAACGTCATTCAATTGTTGTGTGTGACGAGGTTGTCGTTGATCTTGGAGAAAAGGCTGGAAATTATTATCCAAAAGATTGTATACCCAAGTATAATAACACAGTTATATCAAGAGTTGAAAGGGATCTTTATTTGACTCTCAAAAGGGGTGAATGGTGGAACACAAGGGCATGAGGAGTTACTTGGGTAAAGTACCATTAGGAAAAGCAACCTCATGATCTCTGTGACCAATGCTGGAAAGTAGACCATGATGATAAAAAATATGCAGACGTAGCTGAACAACTCTATGTGAGAGGATTGACAAAGGTGGAGTATAAGTATTATTATAAGAAATGGAAGGAGGATAAGGAAGCAATTGCAAATAGGAAAGATGTGGAAATTTCATAGGTTTCTATTATGGATGCTTGTAACTCAGGTGATAACAGGCAAAACAAGAGACCAAGACAACAAACTGACAGTCCCAATGAAACCAATACCAACCAAAAACCCATGTTATAACTCAAAAAAGTTTGAACAATCAAAATCCTGGCAACAATAATTTTATATGGGACAAGAGGACCATATGGATGAAATTGAGATGAGAGGAAATAGAGGAGAAGAAAGTTCTCGTGAGGAGCTCATTCCTGATTTTCAAGAGCACACTGTAAGCATTGTAAGTTATTTTAATTAACCGTACTTTCTGCTTATTTTATGTTACAAAACTTTTATTTTTCAGTTTTATTTTTTTTTAGTTCGCAATTATCATAGGATTTGTTGTGGTCATATTTTCATCTCTAGAGCTAAATATCTTTTTTATTGTAGTTATGATTTTTGTAGTCCTAGGTGCATTAATAGTCAGGATTATATTTGTTTCATAAGTATGAGACTTCTTACTTGGAACTGTCAAGGTTTCTCTAGTAAAGTTACAAGAGATCATCTCATGGATTTGATAAAACAATATGACCCTGATGTCATTTTTATTTCGGAGGCAAAAATAGGAGAGGATAAAATAAAAAAGCTTATAAAAGTCTACAACTTTTCTAATAAAAGTCTACAACTTTTCTAATAAAAGTTGGTGCCTTCTAGGGTAGATGCTGGTGGTTTAATATTATTATGGAAGGATGGTTTTCATGTTAATGTTGTGAATGCAGAATCCTGGATTATTAACTGTCTTGTGCAGGATGATCCATCGAAACCTGAATGGCTTCTCACTTGTATGTATGGTTCTCCGTATAATGATGAGAACAAGATTAAATGGAGGTCTATAAGATACTTGAGTCCTATTGTCAATAGACCATGGGTTATTATTGGTGACTTAAATGTCAATTTTACCAACTATGAGAGGACTTATGGGGGTTTTAGTTTTCAAAATTCTAATCATGTTGTTGCTTCTACCTCAACTTCAGCTCCGACTATTAATCTTATTGAAGATTGTTGTTTAGCATATATGGGCTTTGTTGGAAAATCATTCACTTGGTCTTCAAATGTTCATGGTACTAGAACTAGGAAGGAGAGTCTGGATAGAGTTATTACTAATAATGATTGGACTCTAAACTTCCCAGATGCTAAGTTAGTTCATCTGACACAATTGGGGTCCGACCATTGCCCCATTATGTTGGATTATGATTCAGAAAATGTTGATATGAGACGTAACTGGATATATTTTCAGTGCTGGGAGAAGGATGAATCTCTCAAATCTCAGATAATTGCTACTTGGAACACTCTTATATATGGTTCGCATGCTTATCAACTGTCGAGAAAGTTGGCTACTACTAGAAGAATATTAGCGAATTAGAATAAAGAAAAATTTGGAAATATCAATAGAAACATAAGATCTCTTCACCGAAAGTTAGATATTATTCGACAACAACCATGTGGTCCGGGAACAAACTCTGAAGCACAACAAGTTGAGCAGCAATTGGAACATTAACATCAAATCCATAGTGATTTCCGGGATCAAAAATCTAGAGATGGGTTTATCTTAAAATGGAAAGAAATACAAAGTTTCATCATACTAAAGTCAATAGAAGAAGAGCTAGAAATAACATTGTGGCACTGAAGGATTTTAATGGCAATTGGTGTTCTTCTAGAATGGAACTAGAATCTTTGTTAGTCAATCATTATCAGGAACTTCATACTAGTTCTTATCCTACGAAAGATGAAGATATCCTCCAATGTATACCTAAAGCCATTTCTGATGCTGACAATCAAATGCTAGTTAGAGTACCAGATATTAAGGAGATAAGAAAAATCTTCAAGAGTATGAAGCCATGGAAAGATCCAGGCCCGGATGGGTTCCCTCCATGGTTTTTTCAATCCCATTGGGATATTATGGGAGATGATATGATTGATATGGTTAAGTCCTTCTTTACTACAAGTTATATTTTACAGAAACTAAATGAGACCAATATTTTTATTATTCCGAAGACAAAAACAAGCAATCTCCTTCTGATTTAAGGCCAATTGTCTTATTAACACTTCTTATGAGGTGACTTCGAAAATTATGGCTACAAGAAAAAAAATCATGAATAAGATCATTTTTCCTCTTCAAGCTGCTTATGTTCAAGGTAGGCATATTTTTGATAACATTCAGTTGGCGCATGAAATTATTCATAGTATGAAGCAGAAAAAGGAAGGGAGAGGTTTTTTTTCCTTAATGCTAGACATTTCGAAGGCTTTTGTTAGAATAGAGTGGTCTTTTCTCCTTGATGTCATGAGGAAGATGGGATTTAGTGAAGCTTGGTGTGGATTGATAAATTAATGTCTTAGCACCACAAGGATTTATATTCTTCTTAATGGCTTCCCATGCTCCCCTTATAAACCAGCAAGAGGTATTTTTCAAGGAGATCCTTTATCTCCTTATTTGTTTATTATTGGAAGCTTTCTCAAGGCAGTTGATTGTTGCAGAACAACAATATAGAATTTCAAGGTATTAAGTTAGCTGATAATGCCCTATCTATTTCTCATTTGTTCTTCGCAGACGATTGCTTGCTTTTTGCTCAGGATGATCTTCATAATGTTAACAATATCCTTACTATTATTCAGAGATTTGGGGATGCTTCTAGGAAACTAGTTTATTTCAATAAGTCTAGTGTCCATTTTAGTTCTTAAATGCCAGAGAGATTCTGTAGAATCCTCTCTAGAAGGCTAAAGGTGCAAATGATAAAGACTTATGAGAAATACTTGGGTATTCCTCTTATTATTGGTAAAAACAAGAGAAGTTTCTTCTTTAATTTGTTGGATAAAATGAAAAAGAAAAAGTTAATTACTTGGAGTGGGTCGACTATGTCTCAATGTGGAATGTTCATTATGGTTAAACATGTTACTAATGCCATTCCTATACATGCCATGAGTTTTTTGAAAGTTGATGCGTGTCGTATGTGCAACAAATTAATTAAGATATTTTCCAATAATACTAAGAAGTAATATAGAGGTAGTAAGGATCGTTCACATGACGAGCTGTGAATTGTTATTTGTTTTCGACTTCTTATGTAACCAAAAGGGGAATTCTAATGAATTAAGCTAAAGTAAACTAATGAAAATAAAAACAAAAACAAAATTAAATTAAGATTATCAAAGGAGAGAAAAATAATGGTTAGAGGTTTCATCTTTCATCGCCAAACAAGCTCGTCAATCGATTTGAGTTAATGTTCAATCCTTCTCATATGAATAACCATAGAGCATCATATTGCAGGTCTACTCCGGCAAAACTCCTTTTATCATCAAAGGCGTAAGAGTTAAATCCGAGTGGCTTTTGCGCCGGATTGCTTAGAATAACCTTAACTCACGAAAACCATTGCTTTCATTGGGTTAAACTTGAGTGGCTCTTGCGCCAAGTTATTCATTAGGAAGGATTCAAAGAGTGTCTCTTGCACCTTTGGTTATACATGGAGTTTTACCTGAGTAGACCTGCGATAGGATGCTATAGGGTTATTGGTATGAGAAGGATTAAACGTTATCTCTAATCGATTGAAGAGCTTGTTTGGTGATGGAAGATGAAACCCCTAATCAGTATTTTCTCACCTTGATCTCAACCTTTATTTACTTTGTTTTAATTAGTATAATTTAGGTTAGTAATTCTACAACCCCCCTTGGTTACATAAGAAGTTGAAAACAAATAACAATTCACAGCTCCTCGTGGAAACGATCCTTACTACTTCTATACTACTTGTTAGTATTAGTGGGAAATAACTAAATTATTTTCTCTCCACCAGTTTCTGCCATTAGTTTTTACCCAAAAACAGCCGGAGATCGATCTGTTTTTCTGTTCGAGGTTTTGAAAAAGAAGGTGGTGCCCCTTATCAAGTTGACCGGTGCTGATAGCATTATTCAAATATGGGCAGACCTTATCTAGAAGCACAGGTTCCATTATCGTTCAAATCTCAGCTGCCTCTTAGCCTACAATAGATTGCCAATAGTAATTGCCCTTGAAATAACCATTTAACCCTCAGTTCTTGTTTTGCCTATAACTTTCTCATACGTCAGAATGACCTCGTTCTTTCACCGTTGGCTTCGTAAATCAATCTCCTACAAGATGGTGAGTAGAAATCATGAATTTTACAGATCTCCACATGGTCTTTAGCAATTCTTCCTTTAAAGCACTCCATTTTCACTTCTTTTAGAGATGTAACCTACAAAAGATATAATATACAAAACTAATAATAATACAAGGTAATTCACATGAAATCTAGCAAATAAGCGTAAGAAAGTGATACTCAAAAAATGTAAATTATGCACTTATCAAAAGTACTGGATAAAATCATCAACCAAATGAACTCACTTCAGAGAAGATTTTGGTGGGGTTTTAAAGATAAAAAACGTGTTTGTCTTACTTCTTGGAGCAAATTGAATAGGCACAAACATGTTGGAGGGAAGGGTTTTAGAGATTTTAAAATCCTAAATCAAGCCTTACTAGTCAGAGTCGCTTGGAGAATGTGCATTCATTCGGATAATATTTGGGTTTAGGCTATTCAAGCTAAAAACTTCCCATGTACGGGAATGCTTTAGTCAATTGCAAACAACAAGTCCTCTTGGGCCTGGAAGGGGGTGCATCGTAATATGAATTTCATTAAAGAAAATAACTTTTGGAGGGTTAGTGTAACACCGGTATTTTTGGTAAAAGGGTAAAATAGTAATTTTACATATCAAGGAAAAAAATGTCATTCAGGGTAAAATTGTAATTTACTTGCCGGGAGAAAAAAGGTCATTCATGAGTAAAATAGTAATTTTACTCACAAGAGGCAAAAAGGTCATGTAGGGGTAAAATAATAATTTTACACACCGGGACAAAACTGTCATTCAAGGGTAAAATAGTTATTTTACACATCGGGGTAAAACAACCATTCATGGGTGAAATAGTAATTATGCCTGATTATGTCGTGATGCATGATTGAGAATGCATCACTGACACTATGTTGCATACCCGAGAGTGCATCATAGTGCTGAAGCAGAATTATGTCGTGATGCATGATTGAGAATGCATCACTGACCCTATGTTGCATACCCGAGAACGCATCATAGTACTAAAGCACTATTATGCCGTGATGCATAATTGAGAATGCATCACTGACCTTATGCTGCATACCCGAGAGCGCATCATAGTGCTAAAAGACTATTATATCGTGACCCTATGTTGCATACCCGAAAGCGCATCATAGTGTTAAGGCACTATTTTGCTGTGATGCATACCCGACAATGCATCGCTAGAAAGTGCAGCAGATGAATGTCATCTACCCTCCTTATATCCACTTGTAGAAATGCTAGAAAAACATATATAGGGAGGAGGTGTTGGTTAGAAATTTATGTTGCTTACCCGAGCGCATCATAGTGCTAAAGCACGGTTATGCTGTGATGCATACCCAAGAATGTATCATTGACCCTATGTTGCATACCCGAGAGCGCGTCATAGTGCTAAAGCACTATTATGCCGTGATGCATGATAGATAATGCATCACTGGACCTATGTTGCATACCTGAGAACACATTATAGTGTCAAGGCACTATTATGCCGTTATGCATGATTGAGAATGCATCACTGACCCTATGTTGCATATCCGAGAGCGCATCATAGTGCTAAAACACTATTATACCGTGATACATAATTGAGAATGCATAACTAACCCTATGTTGTATACCCGAGAGTGCATCATAATGCTAAAACACAATTATGTCGTGATGCATGATAGAGAATGCATCACTGTACATACCCGAGAGCGCATCATAGTGCTAAAGCATTGTTATGCTGTGATGCACACCCGAGAAATCATCACTGACCCAATGTTGCATACCCGAGAGCGCATCATAGTGCTAAAATACTATTATGCAGTGATGCATTCTCTATCATGCATCACTGACCCTATGTTGCATACCTGAGAACGCATTATAGTGCCAAGGCACTATTATGTCGTGATGCATGGTTGAGAATGCATCACTGACCGTATGTTGCATACCCGAGAGCGCATCATAGTGCTAAAACACTATTATACCGTGATACATGATTGAGAATGCATAATTGACCCTATGTTGCATAACCGAGAGTGCATCATAATGCCAAAGTACTATTATATCGTGATGCATGATAAAGAATGCATCATTGTCCTTATGTTGCATACTCGAGAGTGCATCATAGTGCTAAAGCACTACTATGTCGTGATGCATGATAGAGAATGCATCAATGACCCTATGTTGCATACCCGAGAGCGCATCAAAGTGCTAAGGAATTATTTTGTTGTGATGCATACCCGAGAATGCATCACTAGAAAGTGCAGTAGATGAATGTCATCTACCCTCCTTATATCCACTTATAGAAATGCTAATAAAACATATATAGGGAGGAGGTGTTGGTTGGAAATTTATGTTGCATACCTGAGAGCGCATCATAGTGCTGAAGCAGAATTATGCCGTGACGCATGATTGAGAATGCATCACTGACCCTATGTTGCATACCCGAGAGCGCATCATAGTGCTGAAGCACTATTATGCCATGATGCATGATTGAGAATGCATCACTGACCTTATGTTGCATACCCGAGAGCGCACCATAGTGCTAAAGCACTATTATGCCGTGATGCATGATAGAGAATGCATCACTGAAACTATGTTGCATACCCGAGAGTGCATCATAGTGTTAATGCACTATTGTGCTGTGATGCATACCAAAGAATGCATCACTAGAAAGTGCAGTAGATGAATGTCATCTACCCTTATATCCACTTGTATAAATGCTAATAAGACATATATAGGAATGAGGTGTTGGTTGGAAATTTATGTTGCATACCCGAGAGCGCATTATAGTGCTAAAGCACTATAATGCTATGATGCATGATTGTGAATGCATCACAACGCTATGTTGCATACCCGAGAGCGCATCATACTGCTGAAGCACCATTATGCTAGTGATGCATGATTGAGAATGCATCACTGACCATATGTTGCATACCCAAGAATGCATTATAGTACTAAGGCATTATTATGTCGTGACGCATGATTGAGAATGTATCACTGACTCTATGTTTCATACCCGAGAATGCATCATAGTGCTAAGGCCTTATTATGCCGTGATGCATGATTGAGAATCCATCACTAACCCTATGTTGCATACCCGAGAGCGCATCATAGTGCTAAAGCACTATTATGCCGTGATACATGATTGAGAATGTATCACTGACCTTATGTTGCATACCCGAGAGTGCATCATAGGGCTAAAGCACTATTATGTCGTGATGCATGATATAGAATGCATCACTGACCCTATGTTCCATACCCGAGAGTGCATCATAGAGCTAAGTGTCACGACCTAAATTGCCTCTTGCAAATTTTTCTTAGGCCCTCGACCCGGCAACGTAATGGTTATGCAAATAACACTCTACCCACTTGTATTTCAGCCTACAAGTTTGCACACCAAGCACAAAAAACAACAATCAGAGTAAGAGGGCTTGCCATGATATTACTTCACGAGATTAAGGGACAAACAAAACAAAGGAATACAAGAGATATGCAAACTAATCTCGTTTCATTGCATAAGGGGAAGATACAGATTTTCCCAATAGGGGTCTTAACAAGCTTATTCCTCGATCAAAGATTAACTCTCAAACTTGCTAACAATGGTTTCTCTACCAAAAGAGAACTCCTCAATTCCTTATTCGACTAGCCAATTTATACTGCCAAAAGCGTGTGATTAACATGTGCACATGTCTATGGACATACATTTATCCCATAGGCAGTTACAATAACCGCCAACATGCTTTTCAACCGCCTCACTTGTGTGTTGTCGCGCCAATTGAGCCACATATGTCCTTGGTGGTTATTCTTGCCAAAAGAAGGTTATGAACTTAGTTCATAACCTATCCAATCCGTCTTCTTACTTTGGCACGCTTATAATGCTTGTACCAACTAGTAACCGTCAGCCTGAGCCATGTTGCGCTCCCGGGTACTCATAAGCTTGTCATGTTATATCCCCGAGCAAAAGTCAGCTCTTTGTATAGCTTCCTCGAGTATGCCTTATCTTTTTTTACAATATCCTCGAGTACGCATCAGCTGCACTCACATTACTTAGCCGAGTAATGACCATGACAACGCATTTGGCATGCGCCATTGCTGAACTTGTATTGCCTAAGCCTTGGCTAAGCTCTAGGAAAATACATAAGCTATCGCATGACTTATCTCGCATCCTTAATCCATTCTTAGAGCCTTCTCCCTCAATGTTGCGCATTACAACGACCTTCACTGTCTTAGCTTAATGTCATTGCATAGTCAGATAATATAACTATATTTTCTAGGCCGTTGGGTTTGGACGCTATAGACTTCCCCCACCCAATCCATTCTTCGTCCTCGAAGAATGCCAGTTCATCAACTGAATTTCAAACTGCGTACGCCATCAGATAACCACTATGTTTCTGATCTTTTCCAGCAACTTGTTGGCACTAGGATCGACCTCGCCACTCTCATGCTTAAGTACCAGCTTCGCCTCTTAGATTTACTGCCTTGCCAGTGATCTTATTAACTCGAGCCTCTTTGTTACATCGTCGACTACGCTCCAGTTCTTCTCAAGCTATATACCAATGCTCAAATGCAAACTCAGAAATTTGACGCCATTATTTTGCTTAGATCTGTATCAACTTCTTCTACATCATCTCGTGCCTAAGGGTACACTAATGATAAGCTCATACCATCCTGATATGTGCTTTAGCCTACTGCCTTAACTTTTCGATTGCATATTGCTCCTTGCAACGCATAAGGGCTTACACATATACTTAGCTTCAATCATCTTGCAGACTTCCTCGTCTTGGATACCAGCAACTTCAAAGCCAAAGAATGAACATTTTCTATTATTTGCTTATCTGTCGAGATCAAAATGATCGAAATGCATAACTAAAGTCATTTAGCCATGACTAACTTTCATAAGACAGTTTGGTCTTTGCCTTTTTTCCTGCCTTCTTTTCCATACTTTCGAAACTAATGTGCCTCCTCATTCTTTCGATCAACTATGTTTTTTACCTTGGAAATTATTATTCCAAAGCTATGAGTTACACCAAACTCATCAGTTCGATGAACTTACCATCCTCTTTTGTTGTCGCTAAGTACGGTTGATGCCAATATGCATTTGTACTTTCGCGCGACTACCTAACAGCAATAGCCATCAAACTTATTTCCCTTGCGTATTTTCAGTACCTTTTGTTGTATATTTTTGGCTCAATATGCTAATGGCTCTTCCCCAAAATACTGAAAATACTTGCAACAAAACAAAGCAAATACTACTTCTACTGTGCACCTTCTCAAGACCTAAGAGAATATCCACACAAACTTCAAACAACAATAAAAACAAGCTAACACAACAAATGAAGTTACCAACTTCATCAAACTAGTCTTAGGTGCAACTTTCATAGCTTTGCAGCGCCCCATCCAGACTTTCATGATTTAAGGAGAACATGGAAGATTCATATCCACAATAGGAAAACCAAATCCCTCGTGCATTTCAGCAAGCGTTTCTTCGAATGTGCGATTTGGTGCATATTCACTTGCACGGCCTTTATCGGTTATCATTTCATGCGGATTCAAGTTCTTCAATCCTTTGACAAAACATGGAGCCTTCTGGTCTTGGATGAACACCCCAGTTAGGTGAGGCATCACCATAGCTTGTGCCGCTAAAAAGAAGTTATTCCCTAAAATCATCTCAAAGTTTAGGTACATTACCATCACATCAACTGTTCCCCTCCAATCACCAACTTTAACATTCGCTATTTCCATATTCATGATTGGCTTGGAAATGTCATTCACGGTATTCATGCAATGATCAGCCTTATAAACTTCAAGGCCGAGATACTCTTCCAATGTCATGCTCATGACAGTATGCGATGCACCAATGTCAGCCATCCCCCACAGCCTGTGGTTGTGGATGCCCACCTTCATGAAGACCAAACAGATACCATTCTGTACTGTTTGCTTCTTTGCAACAATATTGCATAGTTGTATTGGGTTTACATAATGTATTTCCTTATATTTGTCACTCTCCTCAGTGATAATTGCAGACAATTTTTCTTTCTTGGGACAATCTTGATCCATATGAGGAGCTTTGCACAAGAAGCATCGACTAGTCCTATTCTTAGCAGATGTACCAACATCCTTTGGTACTTGCTTATCCTTCATTTCCGAGCCCTTCTTATTATCCTTTTACTTATGGACCTTCTTCTCCTTGCCCTTTTTAGCGTCAGTCGAGGTACTAAACGATCTAAAATCCTCAAGACTGTCTACTACGGCCATGGCTGAAGGTAGGTCTTTGGCCTCTTTCCTTCGTTGTTCAGCTTGTGCCCATGGTTGTAGACCAGAAGTAAAATTGAACAACTTGTCCTCCTCGGACATGTTGCGTATATCTAGCATAAGAGATGAGAATTCCTTGACATAATCCCGTGGTGTGCCGGTATGTCTTAACTTGCGTAAATCTCCCTTGCTAGCCAAGCAACATTGTTTGGTAAGAACTGATTCTTCAGTTCTTCTTTCATAACCGAACAAGTCATGATCATTGAACAACCAGCAGATAGGTCATCATTTGTGCTTATTCTCCAACATAGATTAGCATCGCCAACCAGGTACATACTAACGAGAGTAACCTTTTGATCTTCCACAGATCTGACAGCCTTGAAATAATTCTCTATGTCCCATAGAAAATTCTCAAGCTCTTTGGCATCTCTTGCACCAGAATACGCTCTTGGCTCATGGAATTTCATCTTTGCAAAGTCCCCACCACCCTGTGTGGTATTGTTCATTCCCACCATTCTTCTCAACATGCCTATCTCAGCATTGAGTTCAGCGAATTAATTTGTGAACATGGTCTTTAGTGCACCAATTTTGTCCATCTAAATCAGCACCCCTTTTTGTCGTATTTTGCATCAAAACAAGCATATCAACAACATAATTATCTAATGCCTGAATATGATTCACTAACATGGCATCATGATTTGCATCATGAGGATGGCGTACCTTATCGCCAATTATATTCTCCAAGTCCGACAACAGATCCAAGATGGTGTCAATCTGACTTTTCTTACCAGCCATAGAGAATTAATACAAGTTTCAGCGACTAACGAGAGAAAATCTTCAAAAAACAAAGCCGAACAGAGGAACTCTGCTCTGATACCCTTACTGTCACGACCTAAATTGTATTTTGAAAATTTTTCTTAGGCCATCGACCTAGCAACACAATGGTTATGCAGATAACACTCTACACACTTGCACTCCAGCCTCCAAGTTTGCACACCAAACGCAAACAACAACAACAATCAACCAGATTGGCAACGGAAGACTTCATGATTTCATCTCTTTAACTCTTACCTCATCTCATACTGATTAAGAAGGCTTGCCATGATATTACTTCACGAGATTAAGGGACAAAAAAAACAAAGGAACATAAGAGCTATGCAAACTGAACTCGTTTCGTTGCATAAGAAAAATATATACAGATTTGCCCAATAAGGGACTTAAAAAGTTTATTCCTCGAATAAAGCTTAACTCTCAAACTGGCTATTAATGGTTTTTCTATCAAAAGAGAAATCCTCAATTCCTTATTCGGCTAGCCTATTTATACTGCCAAAATTGTGTGCTTAACATGTGCAGGCCTATGGACATGCATCTGTCCCATAGGCAGTTACAATAACCGCCAACATGTTTTTCAACCGCTTCACTTGTGTGTTGTCGCGCCAATTGAGCCACATATGTCCTTGGTGGTAATTATTGCCAAAAGAAGGTTATGAACCTAGTTCGTAACCTATCTAATCCGTCTCCTTACTCTGGCACGCTTGTAATGCTTGTACCAACTAGTAACCGTCAGCCTGAGCCATGTTGCGCTCCTGGCTACGCATCAGCTTGTCCTGTTGCATCCTCGAGCAAGCGTCAACTCTTTGTACATCGTCCTCGAGTATGCCTTAGCCTTTCGTACAACATCCTCAAGTACGCATCAACTACACTCATATTACTTAGCCGAGTAATGACCATAACACCGCATTTGGCCTGCGCCATTGCTAAACTTGTATTTCCTAAGCCTTTGCTAAGCTCTAGGCCAATACATAAGCCATTACATGACTTATATCGCATCCTTAATCCATTCTTAGATCCTGAGCTAACTCTGGATTCTCGGATTTGCACCATTGCTCCCTTAATGTTGCGTATGACAACAGCCTTCCTTGTCTTAGCTTAATACCGTTGCATAGTTGGATAATGTAGCTACATTTTCTAGGTCATTGGGTTTGGACGCTACACTAAGGCACTGTTGTGTTGTGATGCATATCCGAGAATGCATCACTAGAAAGTGCAGTATATGAATGTCATCTACCCTCCTTATATCCACTTGTAGAAATAAGAATATATATATATAGAGGAGTCGTTGGTTGGAAATCAATGAAGCATATCCGAGGATGCTTACCAAGCAAGCATCTCAATTGTTGTCAAGTGTACCCGAGGACGCGTACCCGTGGGAGCTTCACTAATCCGTGATATGTATCCGAGTATGAACTACTAAAAAGTGCAGTCGATGGATGTCCTTTACCCTTCTATTCCAAACATATGGAAATACGAATAAAACATATATAGAGAGGGAGATTTGGGTTGAATGTGCATGAGCGGTAATGCATATATATGTGATGTGGCATATATGTGATAGACACATTTTTGTGTCTGATTTGATCTCACTATTATATATTGTTGGTATTCGATTTTGTATTTATTATGGTTTTTATTGCTTTGTAGGTGTTTTTGGAGAATTTTTAAAGGCACCCTCAGCTTGGATTAAGGCACCCACACCCAAAATTCAAACTTCAAAAATTGGCGGGAAGACATTTTCTCTTCACGGAACAACGTGAAAAAAATAAAAAAAGGAAACCAAGACTGAAATTTGGAAACTATCGTGATTATGGAATTTTCTTGATTAGGATACTAAAGTTAATTGGGAAAGAACTAGAAGAGATCAATTGATTCTCTTTATAGCATTGCTAAACCAAGGAAGAAAAAGAAATCAGGAAAAAGTCTTTTCTCTTTTGGAAATTCCTGATCGGTGATTCAATGAAGAATTAAAGGAAGTTGAGGAGGATTAGGACTGTGATTAGTATATATAGGAAGCTTAGAGGTGTCCAGAAGAGAGAGAAAACGATTGGGAAGCTTAGAATTGAAGTGAACAGCCAAGAAAAACGTACACAGACGAAGAAATTTCTGCTGCTGCCAAGGAAGAACACGAAGCATACTACACACTCAAAGTGTCGTTCATTTACAACAGTCTGTACTTTAATTCAAAACGCAACAGAAAATTGTTTCTTGTTGCGTATTCATTCGAAATACCTTCTGTACGGTGTGAGGTGTTCACAGCAACACTTATAAACGAATCAAGGTGTCTGTGAGCATTTCTATTCTTATTGTAAGCAATTTTTGAGTTATAAAAATGATTTTTGAGGATTTTGCCATTACAATGAGGAGCTAAACTTCATCTTTGAGGCTATGGAGGAAGCTACTTTTCCAACAATTATGTGGTAAGTATTTAATTAATTTATGCAATTTATTTATGATTAATTTCCTTGGTTAAAAATTGATTTTTTAAAAGATTTTTGTTAAGCAATTGTGATTCCGTTAGATGGTGCAT
>JAJJMC010019063.1:12322871-12333545 GCA_023531435.1 Papaver californicum
TGCTCCATGCTTTTGTTATACAGTTGTTGTTTTGAAAATCTATTTTTACAATGATTTAGAATCAAATTAAAATGTTTTAATTGCATGATTAAAATTATTATCACTTTGAAATTGGAAAGTAGTGGAATCCTAGCCTCAGTTTTCTCCCAACTTTATAAAAAAATATTTGAGTTTTCATACTTTTAGTTTTAGAAATTAAATTTAAAATCAATCTTCACAAGTCTGAGTAACGAATCTTTATTTACCACTTTTAAACTACATCAATATGTTGGTGCATACTTGATGCATAAGCGTCAATATGCTTGTATCTTAACCAATGGAGCATGAATTATACGAAAGCATCATTCATCCATGTTGCGTACTCAAGAATGCATATTTGCACACTAAGTAGCGATAAATATGCACAAGCTGGTGCATACCTTACGAAAGTCCCTTGTCCTATATGGACTAGGCTTTGTTTAACCTTTGTCCTTGTAAGGAAGTTGGAATCGATGTTGGCTTTGCCTTAGTAGGCTTAAGTTGCTTGTTCGTTTCGAATTGACACTTTGTATGAACTACGGTCATGCTTGATCCCTTCAAGGTACGAGAGTACTAGCACTTCAAGTGGCGCATCGGGAAGTTCTGGCCTGCCCAGCGCGTAGCGCCGGAGGCGGAATTTTCCGGTCTGTCACAGTTTGTAATGGTAAACATATCAAAATCTGGCTGGATACTTTGGTTATGGGTCTTGATCATCCTCCCCAACAACTTGAAAGTAACAGCCTCGCAGAAAACTATATTTGGGTTAGTGAGCTTATTGATACTGAAAATAACATATAAAATACTCAACTTGTTTTTTTTATACAAACACTGCTCAATTGATTTTGAAGATGCGCCTGCCAAGCCATGCACAGGACATGCTTATCTGGAAGCTTACGAAACATGGAGGTTTTACTTTAAAATCTGCTTACAACAAATTGTTTGAACTAAGTCTTGGCAATATTCAAGTTTCTACTGAAATACAGGGAACAACTGTGAGATGGAAAGATATTTGGGATGTTATTACTTGGCCAAGAGTTAAGCACTTCTTTTGGAAGTGTCTATCGGATATCTTTCCTACGAAGGGAAGACTGGATAGGGTCTATGGTTATAGGAATCATACTTGTGAGCTTTGTAATCAGATGGATGAGGGTATTATTCATATTTTGTTGGTTTTCCCTTTCTCAAGAGCTGTATGGATGGAGGTTTCAGGTGGAAGTAGGATTTTGGGAAATTCTTGCAATTCTTGCAATACTATTAATATTTTCTTTAAAGAATGGCTGAATTATGACAACAACAAAATAGAAATGGGGAATATCTTAATTTGGTAATGGTTGTATGTTAGTGTATTTGGAGGGAAAGGTTGTGAGTGCATTTTTCAGCATAAGAAGCCAGACCCAAAAAGGACAGCTGGTGGAGCTACCAACCTGGCAGAATACCTCAACAACATTCTGTTAAATCGAGTCACTAATAATATATCAGTTCTGCGGTCATCTATTACTAGGACTCTAGCTTGGAAACTGATGTAGTTTTTAAATAGTGGTAAAAGATTCGATACTCAGACTTGTAAAGATTCGATTTTTAAACCTAATTTTTAATACTTAAAAGTAAAGCAGATTAAAGTAAAATTGATTTCAAATTATGGGAAGGACTGGGACTAAGGATTCCACCATTAGCCAATTTTTCAAGTGATAAAAATCTTGCAACTCGTATATTCAGTTTATCCAAAATATTGCCAAAGTTAGGTTTTCAAAATAATAGTTGTAAATCGAAAGTATGAGAGATCAAAAGTTCTAAGCTCAGCATGACTCATCAAAAGAAAACACAACTAATTGATAAAATCCATTTTTTCCAATTTTAATTCAAAGAAAATAATAGTAAAAGAATTACAAAAAATAAATAAAATAAGAATTACCACTTTATTATTGGAAAAATAGCTTCCTCCGTCGCCCCAGTGATGGTGATTAGCTCATCATGTTGGAAACACTCTCAAAATAATTGTTCATATCTTAAAAAGTGTTTACAATGGAGAAATAAAAGTAACACAGAAGAACTGATACGCTTATAAACGTTACAGAGAGTATTCTTTGTGTGGATGAAGAGAACATAAATAAAGTACGGACTCTGTCCGCTTCAGAATAATGAAAGATAACGCAACGGAATCAGTGATTGTTCTTTAGAGCCTTTTGTTCTTCCTGTTCTTCGCACCAGCAGAATTCTTTTTTTTTTTTGAAATTTTTCGGTTGCTTCTGGATGATTTCTTTCTTGTTATTCTTTGCTATTTATAAGATTAGCTAACCCTAGAAATCTTTCTTAACCGATAAGGACTCAAAGAAGAGTCCAAATCAAACTCCAAATCCTTGATAATCCGAAACAGGATGTGCTTCCCTTTTCCGCGTATACTCGGATTTTCCAGCAATTTTCACGGCATGGGACTCTCATGAATGATGTGTTTCCACTTCTTTTGATTGTTTCTTCCTTTAGATAAGGAAAACAGCTTTTAAATCCCATTATTCTCACACTTGAAACAACTCATAACTCTTGCACACGTAAAAAAAAAAATCCCGCTCTTTTTTGAATTTTGAATTTGAATGAAGGGTGCCCCCAATCCATCTGGCGGGTGCCTTTATCAATTTTGTTGGGTGCCTTAGTAATTTCCTGGGTGCCTTTAACAACTTTTTGTCGATTTTTTCACAAATATTTATTTCTCAAAAATACCTACAAATACATAAAAACTCATAATAAGTACAAAATCGAACACTATCAAAATAGATAATCGAGCACAATTTAGACACAAAAATGTGTCTATCAGAAACCACCACCAGTTTCTTCTTTAAACTTAAATTGTGATGCATCATTTCTTAAAAGTAATAACTGAGGTGGTATTCGTCTAATATTGCGTAATCATGCAGGTACTTGGTGGGGTTGCAGAACAAAAAGCTTAGCAGAGGTGTTGAACTCAGAGCAGGCAGAGTGTTATACATTCATGGAGGTTGTTAAATGGTGCACGTATCTTAGTATGACTAGTGTTATCACTAAGACAGACTCAAAGAATATTGCGGACTACGTTAACAAGTCTGCAGATACAATTACTTGGGAGAATGAAGACATCCAGCTTGATTCTTTGGAGTTGTTAGGATTCATTAGAAACTGGAAATGTAGTTTTGATAGTAGAGATTGTAATAAGGCAGCTGATGTGCCGGCCAAGTTTTGTAGAAGGCATAACTTATCAAAAACTTGGTATGATAAGCCACTTATTGTTTTAGAGAGTCAATTATGTTTGGATATTAGTTATGTGATGTTTTAATGAATTGCATCAAGAGTATAAAACAAAGCTTGGACAACTTACCTTTGATAAGTGGTGGTCAAGATTTGCTTTTGGAGGACACAAAGAGCGGATGAGATTTGTTTAGGGATAAGGTGTGGGTCCGGATTTGTCTAGGAGATATATAAAGAGTGGCTCTGATTTCTTTTTAGATGTAGAGGAGATATAATGGTTATGATTTGTTTATGAATAATATAGATCATTGGTTGTGGTTCAATGAAAATACATCCAAGGGTTTTAATTTACAATCAAATTATTAATGTTCCCTTAATTTTCACACAATTAATGCTCCATTAATTTCTTATAATGTCATTAATTATCCAAATAAATATCTCATAATTATTATGTTATTAATTTCTTATAATATTATTAATTATATATATATATATATATATAAATTTGTTAATAATTAAATATATCAATGGAAATTGGTAGTAGGTGTGGTTGTGGAGTTGGTGGCGGTAGTGGAGGTGGATGTTGGTAGGCGGTGGAGGAGGTGATAACGTTAATTAGTAGTGGTCGCTCAAAAAAAAAAGCTTTTAGTGGCAAATAATCGTTTCATAGAAATTTATTTTTTCGCTACAAAAAGAATCGAAGATTTCGTAATCTATCGTAAGTCGTAAAGTCTTTTATGACAACCTTAAGAAATTATCATCGATTTTTTTATTAGCAATAATAAATTTATTGCCACCAAAAGTATCTTTTGGAGAGCAAATAAATTTGACATCGTTCAGTGATTTTATGACCTAGAATTTTGTCACTCTAGGTATTTTTGGTGAGGATATAATTTTATCGCTTAAAATAATTTAGCAACAAAATTTATTCGCCTCTGAATAAATTTATATAGATAAAAAAATGGTCACATAAAACCAATTTAACAGCGAAATTGGTTCGTCTCAGAAAATAAAATTAGCAGCAAAATTTGTTTGTCTTAGAAAAATTTATAGTGAGGAAATAATTTTGTCACATAAAAATTTAGCAACGAATAATTTCGTCTCAGAAAAAAATTAATAAAAAAATAACTTTTGTCTCTAAAAGTACTTATAGAGACCAAGTAAAATTGTCTTTATAAATATCATTGCCTCCAAAACAATTTACCGACCAAGTCATCCATCTCAAATAAATTATTGTAGATGGAACATTACCCTCACAATAATTGTTTCCTAACCCAAATTATTTTCACAACATGCCAAATTGGTCACCAAATTTTCTTTAGTGACTAGCCATATTATCATCCATCATTTTCAAGAAATTTATTACACATAAACTAAATATAAATAAATAAATAAACAAAGTGTAGACGACTTACCTTAGATAAAGAGGGGTCAGGATTTAATTTTGAGGAGACAAAGAGCGGCTGGGATTTGTTAAGGGATAGGGTGTGGGTCCGGATCTCTCCATGGATAAGATAGATGAACGATTATTGTTTGTTTTGACAAAAGACACATCCGTCCGAGGGCATATGTAGTTATTTTATATTTGTAAAATCTTTTCGGTGTTGTCTCAGGCAGAAGAAGAAAGGGGATGTGCAGAGAACAATCAAGAATACAAAAAAAAGTGTAAACAACTTACCTTAGATAAAGAGGGTCAGGATTTAATTTTGGAGGAGGAAAAAAACGGCTGGGATTTGCTCAGGAATAGGGTGTGGGTCGGATCTCTCTATCGATAAGATAGATGAACGATTGATGTTTGTTTTGACAAAAGACACAGTTGTCCAAGGGCATAAGTAGTCATTTTACATTTGTAAAATCTTTTCGGTGTTGTTTCAGGAAGAAGAAGAGAAGGGATGTGCAGAGAACAATCTCATTAGCGATCTAGGTTTCATTTTATTCTCTATCTTTCAGTTGTTATACTCAAATGTAACCCTAAACATAGAACTCGGTAAAGATACTTAATTAGATAAGCATTTTGATATAAACCTTTATTTCAGTATTTTATTTGAGAAATTTGATTTTATCAGCTCCAGATCAAAGGTTTCTGTTAATATCGGTTGTTCAAGACATGATATGAAGTTAGGCACATCCTTTTCTCTCTAGATTTAGGGTTTCTCACTTCTATTCACCTTCTATTAGAATCGATTGTTCTTCATATATTTTTTCTAACTAGGGTTTTGATTGTAACTAGATTTGGTGTAAAACTATCACAAAATATCAAGGGCATGAAACCCCTTCACAAAAACACTCTGATTTTTGGGCTCATTGTGTCCTGATCACTGAAAGAAATCGCATTTATCATCAATTTGAATGCGGAACCAATATAAAAACCCTAAGAAAATGGACTTCGAGAGTTGAATCATATAAATTGGAATAGTAATACCCTCAAGGATGATGACTTGATTGGCAGCGGGAAGTAAGTTTTTAGCTAAACATGTAACAAGAAAACCCCTAATGATTTTTAGAGTTTTCTAATAATTATTCTTAGTTTGTTGTTTGTAGAGTTCAATTCCAAAAGGTTCTTTTTCAAGGTCTTGATGACTCAACTTGGCCAATATCAAGTGTAAGGGGGGCAGATAATCCTACAAATCTTTGTTTTGCTCTATAAGTTACTCACTTCAATTTATCTTGAAACAATATGCTATTTTGAACATTTTAGACACGTGGGAGAAGTTTGTCTCATAATTCATTACCCCAATGTTGTTTTTAGTTCGATCTCTCTTTCTGCGTTTCGATGTGTCTGTTGGTCTCAAGTGATGCTTACTGGAGAAGTAAAGCTTAAAATTTCTATTTTGTATCATTTTTTATTGCTTTCATGTATAACTTGAGAACTCTTGCTGGTTTTAATATTACTAAATTCATAGTGCAACTTTATTTTGTAGAGCTATGGAAGTATTTATGGTGTTACATATCTGAGTTTCGCACCGCAAGGACTGAAAGACGCCATTTTATCTGGCGAAGTTCCTCTTATTGGAAATAGATTTACAACAGATTTTGTCTGTAGAGCATGCTTCAGACAGTTTTTATTGTTGACTGACTCTAGAGGATGAGGGTAAGCTATCTCATTTGATTCTTTAGAATATATCTTCTTATTTTAATTCTTTTTGGAATGTTGATATTGACATATCTTCAATTCATATGTAGGTTTGTCTGTCATCTGGTGGGATATTATATTGTCATATAGTAGTGCAGAAATATCAAAAGTCTATATAAATAAGTGTAGGAAAATTTTATTTCATACTTGACAAAGGAGTTGAAGATGAAAAATTAGGTGTTGAATATTGGAATCATTTGCAGATTCACTCAGTTATATCTATCTCGACATCAATTGTTTCTGCAACTCGATCTCTTTCACTCAAATTTCATGAAAATTATTTCAATATAAACTACTTATTTTTCCATGTAATATTATCTTCCTGCGGTTACTTAAACTATTGATTTGCAATTTACATTCATATTTGTCTTAATTTCCATTCAAATTCACATACCATAGGTTTCGACGAAGGTGTTATTAATCATAGGGTACCATCGAAACTGTTGCAGTATAGGGAGCTTGGAGTGTTGTTATGGCGTGGTTTCACCATTCAAGAGTTTTTCAAACCAGTGCTTTGGGAGTATTTCTGATTATGCAATAAATTATTTCCAATTATTATTTCTTATATCATACTGTTACATGTTGTATGTTTAAACCCGTGTTATGAAACCAATTATCGTGTAGTTATGTTACTTTATTTCTTAGTAGTTCAGTAAGAAAATATAATTCTTTAGTTTTTCTTTTCTTTTATTTTGAGAATTCCTTTATCGGAGCCAAACCAGAAATGTTGTTAGTGGACACCGATCGGGTTTTGGTTTGTTGTAACGATTCGGTATATTATGGTTATCAATAAGTACAAGTTTCTACTAATCTATTAAGCATAGGTGATTACATGTCGCGGAAGGACTCATGATATCTTACTTATGTGACTAAAAATGCATGGGTAAATTTTTTTAAAAGATTATTGATATATGAGGATCAAGATTTACATTATAACAAATATCAATTCCGGTACCGTAACGGCACGGGTTAAACTCTAGTTTTTTTAATAAAAAAAAGCGTAATTGATTGTTATTTTTAACTTACAATTAAATTATGTTAAAAATATGAAAAAAAAAGAAATTTTTTTTTATGAAATATTAAACTAATAAAATTAAATAACAAAATTAGAGGAAACTTGGGTTTTTGGGTTCCACCAAATTATATGTAGAATTCTTGTGCATTCCTAAACAAAAATTCAACTGTGACTCAATACTATCTAAAACCAAACTGATACGTCTCAGAGTATATTACTGTTAAAATAAATGTTACCACTTTTTGTTGTAAATAAAAATAGTATAATCTCCTCCGCTTATAAAAGATCAATTGCCGAAGACTATTAAAAAACGATTAAAATATGGATATGTTACTGAAGAGAAATTAAGCTTGCTGAAACCTTCTTGAAAAAAGTAGATTACGCTTTTTAGACTTGTTCTCCAAACTCAAATACCCCGCAGTGGTAGAACTTGTGGTCGCGGGTGAGAAATTAACTTTGATCCTTTTCCCTCTCTGATTCTGGTAGTAGCTATAAGAAGGAAAAAATGAGCTTTCAAGGATATTCATCCACAAGATAAATTTCATTCAAATTTCTAATGTGGAGAAATTAAACATTTAACCCAAAATAATATTCATTAAAGACTACATAATTTTTTTACACAATTAGTTGGCTTTTTCATTGGCCCCAGTAGAGATCTAGATTTCCATTACAAAGAAAAAACTAAAAACAAAAAGAAAAGAAAATTACTAAATATCCTAAAACTAAAACTACTGTGTTGCTTGGCTTTGGACTGAAAATGAACTCCTCACAATTTCGTCTGCTTCTACCACTATTTATATACTCTTCAATGTCACACCATTCATTTCTTAATATCTTTATATTATTAATGTAGGATATTACATCTATACGCACATGTACAAAAATATCCCTTAGATGACAAGTATGTGGATCTCTTAGCTAACACTTTTATTTTCTTCTTTCTTTTATTTATTCTCTTCATTACACAAAATATCTTCAAATTTCCTTTTATCTTAATTAATATCTTGCAAACGATATCGACATTTCGTTGGCTAGGGTCTGATGCTTCACGGTGCAACGCAGTATATGTCAGGTCTTCATAGATTACCGATGAATGGTATGCACACATGCATGCTACAATAGACAGGAGCACTTCAGCGTATTTGTTGTCATTTTTTCTATTTTATAGGTAAAGTTTGTATTTTAGTCCATCAAGCTTTTGTTTAATAAAATCTTTAAAACCAAATAAAATAATCAAATTTATACAAAATAAAAAACTAAACAAATATAAATTAAGATGTAAAAATGAAGTGTTTACACACTCATCACCAACCAACTTTATCTAAATCACATTTCTTTGCCGATAGAAAATTAGGCTAGCGGACTAGGCTTAGGGTCTTTATCTTAACAACTTTGAAATTTTTTATTGGGCTTGGACTTTCACAAAAATGGTTATTTATTGCATTGTACTGTAGTTCTTACTTCCTCCACGTGTATCAGTTTTCGAAGATGAACAATTAATTACCTTTATAATTTCTGCTTACATTAAATAAAAAACCTATTATGAGGGATTACAGAATTCTAAAGTTACCAATGTATTAAAATCATGAAATGACTTTTTTTTTTCCATTTTTAGAAATTGAATCGTATATTAAATAATGAATGGAGATTCATGGTAAATTTGTACATCCCATGTATAATAAAGAAGGGAAAAATATTGTAAAGAGTAAAGAATTTTTATGTTAAGAATGTAAAATACCGATCGGAAGAAAAAAATATATGGAATATATATATATACATCATTAAACAATACACAATAGTTATGCAGTGGTCTAGCACTGTTTTCTTTTGTTTGGGAAAAAGGAAAAGAAAGTCCGAAATCACATGAAACGATATCAATTCAAATTCAGAATTACAGTTCAAGGAAGATTCAGTTTAGTACTTTACATACTTAAGTTGACCCAATTTCAAAATATACATAGTCGATAGTTGAGTTGGCTTGACTTGATTTCAAAATGCTTGAAATAACTCATACGAGTCGATGATTCAACTTACATAGTCGAGTTGACTCTATTTCGAAATGCTTGAAATGCTTGAAGAAGTCGATGATTCAATTTACATAGTCGATGATTCGACTCACATAGTTGAGTTGACTCTATCTTGAAGTAACTCGTACGAGTTGATGATTGGAATTACATAGTCGAGTTCACGCAATTTCAAAAGAAGCCTGATATAGGGGCTCCAACATCAATAGAGGGGTTCCAATAATAAGACGAAATAGGGACACTATGAAATAAAACTCAAAAACCCCTTATCCATAATATTTTCACAATACCCAAATCACCCTTTATTAATATGTTAATTACCTTAAATAGTGAAAATTTAATTAAGCTAATCATGGTTAATTAAACTTAATCTTTGACTAACACAAATTGAAATCAATTTTTTTTTTTTTTTGATTTGTGATTTGGGGATGAAAAACTAGATGAAATGTGAGAAAAAAAATTCGTTTTTTTTTTAAACCCTAGTTTTTGATTTAATGAACCATAGTAACCATTTAGGTCTTTCTAGATTAAAATCTTGATCATTTTATGGCTCAAATTAGATGAAATCACGAATTGAAAGTTTGATTTTGTGTGATTCAGAGACAGTTACGGTTGGGTTTCATTACGAACCCAACCGTAACACCAAGAACACCGAAGAACACCTTCAGTTACGGTTGGGTTTTGACTCCAAACCCAACCGTAACCTCAAGAACACTATGAACACCCTTTGAACACATAGTTAAGGTTGGGTTTGGCTTAAAACCCAACCGTAACTCATCCTTTTTAGCATTGATTTTTGAGGTCAAATTTGAGTTTTAAAATCCAAATTTTGAAGTTATTCAACCATTTTAACTAGATTGTAGGTAAATTGGGTCATTCAAACACACAAAAACCGAAAAATCAACAAATTAGAGATTCCAAATTTTGAGTTATCAGTAGAATTTACGGTTGGTTTTGGCTAAAAACCCAATCGTAACTAATTATGTTAGTTGCATGTTTCATGATATAGTTACGGTTGGGTTTTGCATTAAAACCCAACCGTAACTAATCTTTAAACCCCAATTGTAAAATTATATAAATAAATTTTGAGATTTTTTCATTTCTATCTTGTAGAGAATTGAAAGACGAATCTAACCCCAAAAAAATGAGGTCAATCGGACATCGTATGAAGGAGTTATGATCAAAACGGTGAATTTTTTTTTTGTATCCATGAATAGTTACGGTTGGGTTGGACCAATAAACCCAACCGTAACTCGCCCCGCATAAGG
>JAJJMC010019063.1:12333945-12360117 GCA_023531435.1 Papaver californicum
CAGAGTTACGGTTGGGTTTATTGGCCCAACCCAACCGTAATTCTTCCTGGATACAAATAAAAATGTCACCGTTTTGATCATAACTCCTTCATACGATGTCCGATTGACCTCATTTTTTTTGGGTTAGCTCCGTCTTTCAATTCTCTACAAGATAGAAATGAAAAAAATCTCAAAATATATTTATCTAATTTTACAATTGGGGTTTGAAGATTAGTTACGGTTGAGTTTCAAGGCAAAACCTAACCGTAAATTTTAATTGAATCTTCATCTCCTACATTTGAAGTTACGGTTGGGTTTGTTGAATAACCCAACCGTAATATGAAGAACAAATTAGTTACGGTTGGGTTTGATTGAAAACCCAACCGTAAATCTGGGCAAAAATGGTGTTCTTCGGTGTTCTTGGTGTTACGGTTGGGTTCGGCATGAAACCCAACCGTAAGTTTCTCTGAACAACAAAAAATCAATCTTTCAAATCGTGATTTCATCAAATTAGTTAGTGTAATTTAGTTTTATCCGGATTGTCATCACTACTACTTTCTACACATTTATTAGTATTCTTCATCACGAAATTAGGATTTAATCGGTGATAAAATTTTGATTCGATTGAGAAATTTGATTAAAATGGAGAAGGAGAAGATATGGAGGAGATGGAAAAATTTTAATTAAAGGATAAATTTGTCTTTTTTTTATTAGGTAAAGGATAAAATGGACATTTAACTTTACCCTAGGACATCCTTTATCGTAAAATTGGGTCACCTTAACTCAACTAGGAGCCCCTCTATTGATGTGGGAGCCCCTATATCAGGCTTCTTTCAAAATGCCTGAAGTAACTCGTACGAGTTTAACACATGATAGTGCCCATCATCCGACCGAAACTCTGCACACTGATTTCAACATCTTTTCCATCAAACATATGTGCCCCTCCTTAGTTAATGTCTATCAAAATTTAAACACCGTCCCATCAGTGTTAGGTGTTTAGATTAAGGATAAATTCAAAGTTAACAATCTTTTTATCACAAATTCAATCTTGTGGTTTAAAGCTAAATCAAAAGTCAGACACAAAACCAGCACCCTTTTCAAGTTCAATTTTATCACATGACCTATAAAACACAGATACTTTAAAATTGACAGTGTATATATATCGACACCGTATCAGTATTAGATATCTGGGGATACATATCGGATACTCTATTTAAAGTATTCATTACTTTTATATATAAAATTTATATATTTTTACTTAAAATATAAAAAATCTATATATTTATAAAAAAAAATTGACGTATATATTTTGACGAGACATAACTAGAAACGGTGTTCTTTGATGAAGAGAATATTGATGAATGATGAATGAACGAACTTAAATTGTTTTTTATTTTTTTATTTATTCAAATTTTTAAATAGTATATACAGGATTTTTATTTTATATAATTTTTTTTATTAAAATAAATTTATATAAAATATTTTTAATAAATATACATATCTTACCGTATCTCATATTCCTATTATTTAAAACTATCCGTATCCCGTATCGGTGCTTCATAGTGCATGACTGACTTTCAGTTAGAAATAGCAGTCCCACAGTGAAATTGGTCCCCCCAAGATAAGCTGATCCGATTGTTTTACTGACTAATTGGTTGTACCATAAGATAATCAAAAATAAAATAATTAGGCAGTAAAATAAGTCAATTTGTATTGACACTCTCTTGAGAAGGCGTTTGGCGGTGTAGATAAACACAAACAAAAAAACCAATGACTAGAGAGAGAAGAGAAGAGAAATCGTCGTTGTGAAATAATAATTTAGTTTCCTTTTTTTTTAAAAGATCAAACCAATGTTCTAACACCTCACACGGAGATCTAAATTCTGGAACCCTAAATTTCCCAGAAATTTCTGTTTTTGGTTTCAGAAAATATTCACTCGAATGTGTTTCGAACAAGTATGGAAGCTGATGTTTTGATCTTATTAATAAATTATACACGATTTAGTCCATAATTTTGAGGTTCTGAGAGATTTTTTTTTTTTGAGTTTGTTTTTTCTATTCGATCGATATGAAAAGAGGAGTATCAGTATCAGTATATTATTATCTATTCCTCTTCTTGTATATTTCTTTTTCTCTCATGGTTGGTACAGTCACTTCAAATGTTCTCTTGTCTGGAAGGAATTTCAGCCTCTCGTTCGAAGACATCGAAGCTAACTTTGGTAATTTTCAATTAAGATTTGTTTAATTTTTGTGTAATTGAAGTTTATGATTGAAATTGATGTTTGTCTTGATAAAATTTGCAGCTCCATCTGTGAAATCATCTGGTGTATGTGGAAAATTGTATATTGCTGAACCACTTGATGCCTGTTCTCCGTTAAAGAATAAAATTAATCAAACAGAAGGTTCATTACCTTTTGTTTTGATTATCAGAGGTGGTTGTACTTTTGAAGATAAAGTAAGAAGAGCTCAAATTGCTGGGTTCAAGACTGCAATTGTTTATGATGATGAAGATGATGATGCTTTGGTTGCAAGTACTGTTTTCTATCCCTTTTGCATAATTTGGTTAATTCTTTGATTGATTTTAAGTTTAACCATGGGCATTTTTAAGTCTTCTGAGATTTGATTGCAGACTTCACTTATTATTTTGTCTTTAGAGTCTATTCTACTGCTCCCTTTTGTTAGGAACGAAGGGGTTGTTTTATGTTCCTAGTCCTTACCCGCGGCACAGTATTCTGTGTGCTCTATAACAATCAACTGCCAAAGTTGGTTTTTGTTGCTTTATCTTGTTAAGTTTTGTAGCTGGTTTGGATAGTTTGGCAAGAGAAAGGAACAGTAAGAAGACCTTACGCTCAAAACATTTGATCTTTTTTTCATAGAAGGTCTTTACTGAGTAACTATGTGATGTGAGTGTGGAATGTGATATACCGCTTTTGGGTATTTCCTTATACATTTGATAATTCAGTTAATCTGGTCACCTCACTAGTGAGGTGATTTGTAGGGTATAAGGATGTGTTTTGGGAAGTCAGGTGATATTCATGTTTCCTTAGTCCCAACCAATGCAATTATTTGGCTGGAGTTGGCTTTTTGATAAGTTTCAGTGTTTAACCTTTCCTTGTTTTCTTGAAGGGGTCAATTTCTCCTATTTACTTAGTGTTTGGTTTTCCTTTTACTTAAATTTGGTTAATTCCTGCCAAACAGTCGAAGTGAATTCACTTTATTCATTTTGTAAATTATAACTCATGTGATGTTGAAACATGCCTTTGTCTCATGATTCTATGGAAACTGCAGTGGCGGGAAGTTCAGACGGCATTAAAATTCATGCTGTTTTTATTGGCAAACACTCTGGAGAAGTACTCAAAAAGTACGGACTTTCCCCAGGAATAGTGATATGGATTATTCCCTCATTTGAAAACTCAGCATGGTCAATCATGGCGATTTCTTTCATATCCTTGCTTGCCATGTCTGCTGTTCTTGCTACTTGTTTCTTCGTTCGTAGACACCGCATAAGGCGGGAAAGACCAAGAGGTCCTAATGTTCGGGAGTTTCATGGAATGAGTAGCCGTTTGGTGAAAGCAATGCCGAGTCTGATATTCACTTCAGTTTTAGAGGATAACTGTACTTCAGTGACATGTGCTATATGCCTCGAAGACTATTCAGTTGGAGAGAAGCTCAGAGTACTTCCATGTCGTCACAGTAAGTATTCCTTTTCAATTGACCTCAGAGTTTGAGGATAATCTCCTTCGGATGTTGATCGTTCCTGAAAAGATTGCACTTTTATATTTACTCATAAAGTCGACCAAATGTTGGTTTAATTTTTTTTTCAAAAGTTGATGACCACAGGTCCCCTTAATGCTTGACATAAAAGTTGGGGTCACAGTTTCTATGAACTCCATTTGGCCGTCTTACATAAAAGTTGTGTTGGAATTAGACGAAAAACATATACAGAAAAATGAATCCGAGTCTTGTGTTTATTGGGGAAGTTGCCGAAATTGGTCAATTATCTACTGAACAGCTGCTTAGATATTATTGCAAATAATTTTCAGCTAGCGTAAATTTTCACGTATAACAAAATAAACCCACGTCTTTAATGTTGTTGACTTGATTTTTCACAGAGTTCCATGCTGCTTGTGTGGATGCCTGGCTCACCTCTTGGAGAACATTTTGTCCAGTATGTAAGCGTGATGCGAAAACCGCCAGCGGTAATCTTCCAGCATCAGAGCGGACTCCTTTACTCTCAACAGATCCAGCCTCTCCTTCATCATCTGTTGGTTCTTCGTCTACCAGATATTCGTTTGCATCTTCGTCATCAGCAATACAAATTGGTAGTGGATCATTGCGGTCCCCATCAGTTTCTCGTGGTCACTCTCTCTCTGGCACTCCTTATATGCCACAATCCTACAGATCTTATAGAAACTCTCCTTCCGCAATGAGTCCAAGTAGAAGCTCAGTAGATCTTAGAAATGCTTCTATGTCTCAAAGATCTCATGCGTCTCACCTAATATCTGGCCACTCTTTAGGCTATCCTACTTTATCATCTCTAAATTCACGATACATATCTCCATACATTCCTAGTTCAAGCAATGCCTCTCCAAATTTCCATGGGTCTTCTGGTCTGTATCCAAGCCTTTTGCATTGTAGTGAGTCAGCATCAAGCATTTCTCCTTTTACTTCTGCTCACTCTCTCCCTGGAAGTTGACTGCTACTGGGTGACTGAACTCGCACCTATGTTGATGCTATACGAGTGAAAAAATGAACACAGTTTCCAGAATTCCGCTGTGTGAGAGAAAAATAGAACTCGCTATAAGTGGTTCTTTGCTAGTTCATATCAGAGTCTTATCTTATTGGGTAGCAACTGGCGGCTAATGTATGATGCGGAGAAAAAGGTAATTGTAACACCACAGTCACGTTTCTATCTTTGTATCTGAATTCTGGTCTTAGTGAATTTGTGTGGTTTGGAGTTGATTTTTGTAATTTTTTATTCTTCTTCTGTCTTGCGCTGACCCACTAACCGATAGCTGTAACCTTCACTGTAGTATCTTTGGTGTAAATCTGCCGTAAACCAACACCCTTTTCCTTCCCGGTTGTTGTGCTATTGATGAGAAGTGTGTAATGTCAAATTATTGTGATAAAATATTGCACGAGATTGCTTCTTGAGAGCCTGTAGTATATGCTGTATCTGATATCATACAAAATAACTTAACTAATTTCCTACCCGGGCCTGACTATCATTTTACTTGGGGTTAAGCTGAAATGTGCTAAATTTACTACCTATATTAACAAAAAAAATTGAATTGGGGTTGTGTAGCTCCGTCCTTGTTTGCATGTGTCATTATTAAAATTATTTTCTTTTTTTTTTTGTTTGAATTGATTTTATTGAAATATACGGTGAGTTTTGCATGTGTCATTTACTAAAATCATTTTCTTTTCTTTTTTAGTTTGAAATAATTTTATTGAAATATACGGTGAGTTGGATAGAAAGACATCCTTCTGGTGAACTTCTAAAATAAAAAGGTTTCATCAAAAGCATGTCTTTAAATAATTGTCATGTTATCATTATGTAAAAGAGTTGGAGATAATATCTTTTTAAAATTGTATGTGCTTTTTATATGGTTTAATATTTTTTTGTTTAAAATATAACCATTGGAAAACCTTTAGAGCAAAGTCAGAGTTTGGTATATTGGTTAATTTGTTAAATATCACCCATCGAGGTTTAAGTTGAGTCGACTCAATTTAAGACGACCGATATAAGCCGATCGGCTCAGCTTGATTCGACAATGGTCGAATCTCCACATCTATAATCCAACGTCTCTCATTTATATCGCTATAAATTCAACCAATTTCAACTCCAAAATCACACCTTCTCAACTTAAAAGTTCTTCTTCTTTCACTTAAATCTTAATCTTTTTATCTCAAACTCTTGATCTCAACTTATGGATCCTGAAACGGAAAACGAAGAAGCACAAATGATAGGGGAACTATGGCTCTAACAAGCTCAAGGAATTATGCTACAGATTGATCAAACTGATGAAGATTCAGACGATGAAAGAAGGATGACCAACCATATGATAAAATTATACTCAGGGCAAATACTGCGAGATCCAGAACCAAGAGTCGTACTGACAAGAAGATGGACATGGAGATATCGAGAGGAAGGACATCAACAAATGATGCGTGATTATTTTATTAATAGAAGTGTCTACTCTGATGAAGATTTTCAACGTCGCTTCTGCATGCCACAATACTTGGTCATGCGGGTTATTGGGGAGCTTTGTCGAGTAAACCCTAAATTCAACTATCAATTTAATGCACTAAACATACGAGTATATAGTCCTGAACGAAATGTCATTGCAACCTTAAGGATTCTAGGTTATGGTGTGCCGGCGGATGCCTGTGATAAGTATTGTTGTGTGGCAAAAACAACATCATACGAAAATCTCAAAATGTTTTGCGAAACTGTAGTCAACCATTTTGGTCTACATTTTTTACGACAATGAACGCAAGATGATGTCGCCCGACTACTAGCTGAAAACACAAAAAGAGGATTTCCCGGAATGTTAGGTAGCCTTGATTGCATGCATTGGGTGTGGCATGGATGTCCTTATGCTTGGCAAGGTCAGTATAAGGGACACTTCACAAAACCAATTGTTGTTTTGGAAGCGGCAGCCTCTTACGATTGCCGGATGTGGTATGCTTTTTTTGGACTACCGGGTTCAAATAACAACATTAATATTTTGTATAAATTGCCTTTGTTTGAATAGATGAAGTATGGAATTGCTCCAACTTCAAATTTCACCGTCAAGGACAATAACTATCAAAGTGGGTATTTTCTGGCGGATGGAATTTATCCACAGTGGTCAACTTTAGTTCAAGCTTACACTCAGGTAGCTCAAGGCGGGCGTGCAAAACAATATTTTAACACGAAGCAAATGGCGGTTAGGAAGGATGTCGAACGAGCATTTGGAGTTTTGAAAAGGAAGGTCTGTATAATTTGTGGACCATATCGTTCGCTTAAACCAATAGAAATGAATGGGGTAATGCTCACCTGCATCAGTTTGCATAATATGGTAATTGAGGAGACCCGATGGGATCCCAGTTGGACAAGTTATCCACGTCAAGATTTGAGGAAAGATGTTCAACCCAAACATGGATTGCCAGCAAGAAAGTATAGAATGGTAGAAGCGAGAATTGAACACAGAGGCTTATATATATTAGGCTAAGGGAGGATCTCACTGCGCATTTGTAGGATAATTTTGGAAGAGGAAACCCTCACAGGATTTAGTTTTATTTTTTTGAATCTTTTAGTTATTATTTCAATCATTTTATTTCTTTTATTTTAATTGGATTTGTGTAATCTAAGGATCAAATTGGTGAAAAAACAACACTGAAATTGAAACTAAAGGATTACATCGAAATTGAAACTAAAGCTTAAATTGAGTGCACAACAAAGGATTACATCCAAAACTAAAACTAATCCAGTGGAACAATGACATTGTTGATATCCTCATTCTCCTCCTCATCAGAATCAACGTCAACTGAGTTTGGCATTGTTGTGCCTTTTGTGCTTCAATTATATTTATTTCTTCTTGCCAAATTCGCAGTTGTGTCTGATTCATCTTTAACGTGTCCATTCCCAAGATTCCTCTCATGTGAGCATTAAAAAGATTTCGTTCAAGTGCCTTGCGACCTCTCATAATTTCTGCAACCATTTTCTTGCGTTCTACCATTTTATCAATATCATTCTTTTCTTGTTTTTTAAAAAACTCTTGAAAGTTGACATCTGAAGTTGAAGATTCAGTGGCTTCTAGAGCATCCTTTCTGATCCTTTTATCTTTTTTGCTTTCTGGTCTATCATATCTTTTTGTATTTCCATTAACATTAAGATTAGTATTAGCATGCTAGGATACGCCTACGTTGGGTTGTGGGGTTGAGGTTGTTCCTGGTGAAGAATAAGTAGACGGAGACCTTTGATAAACGTTTGTCATCTCGTAAGGGGATTGCTTTAGTACTTGATATCCATTCAACAATTCGGGGTTAAATATGTTCAGGACTTTGAGGATATGGAAACATTATTCATATTTGAAACCCATAACTTCTTTGAGTTTCAATGCCTCTCGAGTTTTTCGCATTATATCTGCTTCAGTATCACCGCTTCCTCTTTGGCGATTCACTTGCATCATTATACCTACCCAAGCACTCATGTCTTTGATGATTACATGAAAACGACCTGACAACCCGAGAAGTCACGTTTATTTGGATTCCCAGTTTCCTCGTAAAATGATTGAAAAATTTTCTTCCAAAGCGTTGCATGTTGTTGACTAACACCATTGACAACATCAAGCGTACATGATACATATCCTCTGCAGATAGTTTTATCTTCTATAAGATTAAACCTTGGATCGCGAGGCTTTGTTGAACCCTTTCCTGATTCAATATTATGTGTTTGTGATGAGCTGACCATTATTTTTATGATTTTTTTTAGCAGGAGTTGAGATCAAGAGTTTGAGATGGAAAAATTAAGATTTAAGTGAAACTAGAAGAATTTTTGAGTGGAGAAGGTGTGATTTTGGAGTTGAAATTAATTGAATTTACAGGGAGAGAAGTGAGAGCCGTTGGATTAGAGCCATTAAGATCCGACCGTTGTCGAGGCAACCTGAACCGAGGCTCGTCTCAACATGGATCGAGCGACTCATATTGCCTTGATCGGTTCAATATGCTTCGTTTATCCAATTACCCACTGCCCAAAATCGAATTTACCTATCCACCTGGCTTGGTAAATAAGCCTATATGTCAATGCTCACTGGAATTGTTCTTAACAGGTATTATGTCAACGGGTTAAAAATCCAATTTGAAGACCTTTAATCATTAGGTTTCTTTCCAAAAATAAAATAAAATCAATTAGGGTTTTAACCTAATTGACCAACCCTTTCGATAACCAAATTAACAGTGCTCTTTAATAATACTTGGCCTGGACGTTCTTTAAAAGTTTCAGGCACAAAGCAAGAGATAGACAAATACCCTAATCTAATTGTCTAGGGTTTATATTGAACAACTAATTTTTAATGCAAGGATAGATTATGCAAAATGGAACAACGTCTATTTTTTTCTAATGATTATTAGAAAAAAATGATGGAGAAAAAAAGTAAAAAGCAGAGAACGGTCAAATGCAGAAAGAAATAATTAAAAGGCTTCAATTAGATTAGTTTTTCTTTATTAATCAATAAGAAGGATTTCATTGGAAAAATAGCTAATTTTATGAGGGTACCTTAACCTAACGAGAAAAATCTAAACAAATAAACAAAAGAGAAGCCACTAAAAAATACAAAAAAAAGAAGCCAGTATATAGAGGCACTACAAACTCGATGTGGTCGAAAAAGATTGGAATCTCATACGACTATCATCGTCTTTGTCAATAAATATAACACTTTGAAATTCGATTACGGCTAAAATTTACTCTTAATGTATATAATTTGCACTTTGAAATTCGATTACGGCTAAAATTTACTCTTAATGTACATAATTTGTTTATTAGACATTAATTCAATTATGAACATTTGTTTCATGTGTTAAAAACACAATATGCATTGGAAACGTAATAGAATAAGCAATTGAAAAAAATCTTGAAATATTTCTTTTTTATTAAATATGGATAAATATTCATACAAAGGCAAAAGTAAAATGTTGTTTGAATGGAAAAACATATCTACTCAAAGATTGTGGTGTACTTGGTACCCTTGTCATTTCATTATTGGACAAGAAATAATTGTAAAAATTAAATTTAAATAACTAAATTTTTTAGTAGATAAGGAAGTAAAGGGTATTTTAACGAACCCAAAAAACGTTAAAAAAGTCAACCAAAAATTTGGCATAATATTCAAGAGGGCAAGGAACCAAGTAGAGCAAGGGTATTGAGAACCTCTTCCCTTTGGTTTTATTCAAGCCTCTTCAGATGGTTCATTCACGGAGGGTATGAAATCAAAATATGGAGCGTTGCTGCGGAAAAGTAAGGGAGATTCCTTAGCATATACACACGGTATTGCTCCTCTTTTACCTACCATCTACTTACTGAATTATTCAGCGCTCTACGTTCAGTTGAGTTAGCAATTGAAGATAAATAATTCACATATAAAGAGGTTACACTAGAACTAGAACTCGTAATGGATAACAAAGATGTTATCGATATTATATATAAAAAACTTGATGATGAAAATGTTCCTAGTGCTTTTACCTTTGCTACTGTTCCTAGTGATACTATATCAATTCAGATTTTCATCCCAGCTCTGACCAAACCACTGATTCAGCAAGAGATGGGGATCCTTGGTACCTGGTGTCTAATAAGAGGAAATAAAACAAGCGAGATCAAAGTTGAATCGTAAGAAGAAAAAAGAGGAGAAAAATGAGAATGTTCATAAATTGAAAAACGCTCTTGCTCACGATATTGCAACTACAATAATTCTTTTTTTTTTGGGGATGTTGATCATGTACGAGTTGTAAGAAGGCCAAGAGAGCAAAATTATGCGGTCGACTGCATCTCAAGATTGGATGACAGTAAAAAAAGTAAGGAAGGGCCAACAAAATTTTGAGGATGTTCATGTCAGATGGTTCCTAGATAATGACATAGAAGGCTCATATCTGTTGTTTAACAAAATTGGAATTACGTACCGATTTGTGTCAAGGAAGTTGATTTTGGGGGAAAATATGTAGAAAAATGGTTGTTTTAATCCCTAGTTGTTAGGAGTTGTTGTGTTTATTTTTAGTATTTTTAATTAGTTGGGTAAGGTTTTGTATAATGTTCATTTTTTTAAACTATATAGATCCTTTTGTTTTCTAGCTTATCAAGACATTGCAGTTATAAGCATAATACTCGATCTAGAAAATACTGTTATAGATTATTATATATCTAGATATATTACATATATTTATTCTATTTTGTTTTGTTGGTGAAAAAAAACACACCTCCAACTTGGATTATCCACAAAAAAAAGATTAGAAAGTTGTTTTAAGGGCTATGGTTATTTTGTAGTAAATTGATGTGACGTAACAAAGAATGAGAAGGGTCTACCACAATCTGCATTACAAGGAAGTGGCAAGAATATCATTTACTAAGCTCTATGGGATTCATCTAATTCATTCCCCAGTTCCAACTAGCTTAGTAGTTGGTGGCACTTTAAGTACCAGCAATCAGTATCATTTTGAAGCACTACCTATGAGGGATGGTTCATTCTAGTTTACCTAATATCCATGTAACTCCTTAGAGACCATCCAAGCATTATATTCACATGAGAACATAATCCTTACACATCTTATAAGATAACTGAAGTTATTAATGACCATTCGGATGGTATTATAAGTAAATAGGATATAGAAACCCTAATATCTATTCTTTCTAAACAAACAATGATTTTCAACGCCACATTCCAGAACAAAACCCTGTGTATGCACCAGTTGAACTTATACACGCCACAAAAAAAGGAAATTTCAAAAACAAAAACAAAAACAAAAACAATAACAATGAGGTTCTGAAGAGCCATTTCAAAGAATTGGAAAGAAATCCAAATACTTCAGTTTTAATACCTCTGTCCTTAAGAAAAAGACATTTTCACTTTTTCTTTTTAGTCTATAGCAAACATTAGAAATATTGCCCTTAAACCATTTGACCAAATCAACATATTTTAACCACAGTTGTCTAATTCAGAAAAAATAAAATCATGACTCAATTTTTTTGATTTGTTTTTCATAATAGACAAACGATGTAACGTGGTTCGGTATTAATGGCCTACGTCCACGGACAAAACCCCTAAACTAGGTAAGTTATATTGATCATCAGAATATTTTGAGATGTTTTTACATTAACATTCCTGTTTATAGGAATAATAGGAGAGTCAATTAACCCTAGAGATAACAACATACTAATTATCTTGACTAGATGTAGCTTATCTAACTAGATTAAATAAATCTTGTTATTGACTTGATCTTCTGGTTATCTTCCGTGCACATGACTTTAATGCATGTGAACTAACTTGATCCATAGCCACCTCACTCATCTCGGTGGCTAGCATACACCATATATTCCAATAATTACTGGTGTTACGGATTTGCAGTTGTATTACACTAAAACTAAGCTAATAGGTATATAGCCACCGGTGATGGCAAGGCTTAATAAATAATTATGGCTTATTAAAATAATTATTAATTTTACAAAATCCAATAATAACACTTTTTCTTTTATTGCTCCCAACATTTAATATTTTCCCTTACCATAAAAATCACACACATATAGCAAAAAGTGTACAACTATATATCTTTCTAAGTAATAATATTACTACTTATTAACCAAAATATATCATGCTTAACAATATGTAGATAGGTGTATCAACTTGAGTATGAGTTGTCGACTTTGGTCTTAAGATTGTACGATGAAACCATTTGTGAAACACTGAAATTGGTCTCAAACCAAAGAAATGATGCCCTCCTTGGTTTGCTGCCCAAAGATGACCTTCGTCAACTTTGGCCCAAGGCCGGGCCTGGTGGTTACCTTCATTATATGGGAACCAGATCAGGAGGAACCTCCTATTAAAAGGTTATGCATTAAATTAGTCTTCCTTGTCCTCAGGTCGATACACTGTTTTGTTTTCACTCTCCGATATAGAACTGCCTCCTTGATCAACAGTAGGATGAGCTTGTGTTCTCTGAAGAACCTCGTCCTGGTCATCTTGTTTGTTTATGGTCTGTATAAGCATGATGACCGCAACGATAAATACAAGAAGGTATACGGACTTAATGCGATTAACGAATTTACGAAGCCCATAATCGACGGACCGCTAATTGATTCCTTCTCTGTTCTTCCTTCTCTGTATACTTCGAGGAATCGGGTTATTTGTGTCCCTTGATCCTCTTCCTCCAGATTTTCTGAACCTACAACCTTTTTGTACAGATGATAAAAATATGTTGAGAAATGCCTCAAATTTATACGAATGTATGACAACTGTCGAGGAATTATATTGAAGTAAATCAAGAGAAGTATGAACTTACTGTGAAGTATTCTTCATCTCTATCCCAAACAATCATCTTTGGCAGTTTCATCTTCTTATTAACACCAAATGTATCAGCAAAGTCCTCCCACTGCTTATACCCGACATACCCAAAGATTAGGTCGCGGTTTGCAGATGCTGCAGCCCTCAATAGCTTGATCAATTGAACTGATCTCTCATTTGACTCATCCTCCAATATTGTAAGAACGACTTTCCTCTCATCGTCTTTCAACAATTTGAGTGTTTCATAGTTTATGGGCATAGTCAAAGGCAGCAGACTTTGTTTGATATAATCCTCCAGGAAATCTCCTGTGACACCAAAGTTTAGTTAAGGTTAAACATGTAAGGTGCTGTTGACGAATACTCAATAAACTGTAGCAGATGAAACAAACAGAATACCTTTTAACATATAATAAAGCTCTAGATAGAGAGTTCAATGGAAGAGTAGGATTCAGCATTTTATTTTAAACCTCTTATTTTTCATATAAAACAGCTCACAAAATCAATTTTAAGCTGTACCTCAAGGTTACAAATGGTCTGTTGATATGTTGATACAAAATTGTTTTGGTGACAATTTCATTTACAGAACGGGGTAAGTGGATGATAGGATGTACATGAAACTACTAAGTTACCGTTTAACTAGCCTAAATCAGTTAACAACGTGAGACAATAATAAAAGCAGTACATGCAAGAAATGAGAAATAACTATTTCTCTTAGATGATACTGGCTTCAGGGAATGTTAACTAGGTGAACACAAAATCAAAACACTCTAACCCAAATGATTGTGCATAACTGGATTATTCACTAACCAGATAGTCTTTCTGTCCTCAATTTTAAGAGAGAAGACCATGACCTTGACCATGATAAAACACATACGTAAGCTATGTAAGCTATGTAAGCTAACTTTATATAATACACACACATACGCACCTTCAAAGGGGCCATAGAAAACAGTTCGCTCGTTGTAACGTTGATGCATGGAAACCAGAGCTGGTACCTTGTCGAAATCATAAGTTATCATAGCGTCCTCGGAAAAATCTTTGGCTACAGAAAACCATGCTCTTCTTTTGTACTTGATTGCCAACTCTGACACCACAGACTCGTCCAGCCCAAAGGCTACAAATATCGGAAAGTTTGTGCCAGCCATTTCAATGAAGTTACTAATGGCACTGTCTGACTCAAGAAGGGAGACATCTGGAGCAACAAACTTTTTCAAGAACCGAACAAGCAATTCTGCTTTCCTTGGACCATTATATTCTACGGGGACACCGTGCATAAAGATCATCATAGTGGGAAAGCCACTGCATTACACGAGTAAGTTGGGTAAAAGTATTTAGTATGTGAAGCCTAGAATAGAAAGTTTTTCTGCCGCAAACAATCAGTATATACCTCATTGAGTATCAAAGGTCTAAAACATCACAAAACAAGTAAACATGGAGTAACATACTCAATTTCGTATTTTGTAGCCAGGCGGGTATACTTGTCAGCATTGACTTTCGCAATGGCAATGGGTGTCTCCAACTTCGCAAGTACAGGAGCTGCTGCATCTAACTGCAACATTAAGCTCAACAAGTCAATCTGACAAACCCATTATGAGATGCTAATTGCTAGAAACAAAAAAAATAATAACAAAAGGATATATTACAAGGGTAGGGGTTCTGAATATTTAAAGCCGCATTGGTAACAACATGGAAACCATCTCAGCTAAAGAATGTTTAATCTGGAAAGAGGCCTTCCAAGCACTCTAAACCTAATAAATTCTTGTGCTTGAAGCGCCATCGGTTACTCAAAATGCATTCAAGAAACATGCTGCTCATCACTAGCATGTGAAACAGAGGGCTGGTAGTGCTCATTGAGGCCCGCGTTAGAAAACACATAAGTCACACCCACACAATTTTCGAAGTTAAAGGAGAAAGAAACAAATGTATCCAGGCTAAAACACTTACCAACATGGCTCAAAGTATTAACAAACGTTATCACAAGTCACTAGACTGCTACAAAGACCAGATAGTATTCCAGCCAACATTGAAATAAATTTCAGTTAACATTGTAGACTTGAATGTACCAAAATTGCACAAATAAAGACATAATTTTCACTACGAATGGGTTTCAAGTTATAGGCTTCGGATTCACTCAAAGTTTATACAGTATTGAGAACTTTAGAACAACTGGTATGAAATTCCTATTTACAACATTGAAAGCCTACGTATTATCAGAAACCAAAAAAGTTATCTTATAGATGAAAAGGAATGAATTATTAAGCTGTGGATGAACCCAAATTAAATAATATTGTAGTAAAAAGATCAGGTAATTTAAAATCTACTAGTGTGATGTACACAAGATCTAACACTGAAGATATTTTTAGGGTTTAAATCAAATAATTAAGAAAGCATACCTCAGGGGAGAGACGTTTGCAGTAACCACACCAAGGAGCATAAAAATCAACGAGGAGGAAATCAATAGAAGCAATTGCTGAATCGAAGTTTGAATCAACAAGCTCCAATACTTTACCATCTGCTGCTGCTGATGAGAACTGGTTATCATCGGATGTTGATGATGAGAAACAAAGAGATGATAAAGAAGACACAAAGATCGTAAAAACTAGGAGCAGGATTTGATTTCGCCGATTCATCTTTTCTGGGTTTAACTCCAAAGTTACAAGAGTAGTTCTATTTTTAATGTAGTACTGCAGTAGTTAACTAGATCTTTTATTCTTAAACTTGTTTTACTGTTAGCTGTAAAGTGACCCCTCCTAATTTCTGCACATAACTATTCGATAAGCGCTACATACATTAGGCTTATCTATCTATCTCTGCCAACCAATGTTTCCCGAAAATAGGTTTGTGCCAACCAACGTGTCCGATCCGTTTATGGAATTGGAATATGGGACATGTACTGAGAGCTTCCACGGTTAGGGCTGAACACGGTAACGGTTTTCCACGGAAACCCGTCAAAACCGAACCGAATGGCCCAAAACCGAACCGAACCGTTTACTAATGGAACGGTTATGGAAAAAAATTTGGAAAACCGGTAGTCACGGTTTCGGTTTTGGTTGAGCCAAAAAACGAACCGTTTACCATGGAAAACCGACTAATGACAGCCGTTCATCTAGATTTTGATAGATCTAATCTAGACCCTTCATCCCCTTGATATATAATGCATACCATACCCTAATATCTTTAGTTTTCACAAAGAACTTACGCCTCCGCCTCCACCAACTTTTCAGTTCTCAGAGCTTCTCATCTTGATTCTGAGTTTCTTCCATTTTCCCTTGGGTTTCAGATTTCTCGATTTTAGAAGCAGCCTCCGATTCATTCTCCATTTCAGAAGCAACTTCTTCTCCGACTAATCAGGTATGAATTGTATGATGTTAGGGTTTTAATTGTTTTTCTGTTTTTTTTTTTTGTAAAAGACTTTCAGGTTAAGTTTGAGTTGGTTTCATGTTAGGTTTTTAATTATTTTCCTGAACCCTGTATTTCAGAAGCAACTTCTTCTCAGACTAATCAGGTATGAATAGTTTTTGTTAGGGTTCTAATTATTTTTCTGTTTTTTTTTTTTGTAAAAGACTTTCAGGTTAAGTTTGAGTTGGTTCATGTTATAGTTGGTTTCATGTTAGGGTTTTAATTATTTTCCTGAACCCTGTATATAATTGAATGAGCTTTCCTGACAGAGTTTATTGGATTCACGGTTGACCCTTTTTTTTTCTTTCTTAACAACATGTTCTTCCACATGAATTGATCCTTGACTTCTGTTTTTAAGGAAATATTTTGATTTATGGCTTATCATTAACTGTCTAGTGTTTTACATTGCAGTCTATACTAAATCCACCATTTGTATAGGTGCTTTTGACATAAATCTTATAGGATGATTCAGGGTACACAGTAAAATGACAATTTTGGTTTACTTTCATTTTAAACAATCAGTGTACAGTAATTTATGGCTATTTTCATTTCTCAACAGGTGTATCTTGTTGACAGTGTGAGATGATTTATTCTCTTTATAAACCACTCCCAGTTTACCATAAAATATCTTTAAAAACAGTTGTCTGTGCTCCATGATCTTAACCAGCTAGGTATTTCATTTCTTTCTTTCTCATCTCTCTAAATATGTACAACAACTCCTTCCTCTTTCCACTTTAGCTCTTAAACTACTAGATTTGTCCATACACTTGAAACCTTCCTTGTCAGCATGTTTGTTTGCATCCAACAACGAATACAATTTAACTTATTTCTATAAATTCATTGCATTGGCTTGTGTACAGGGTAAGTCTGTTAACATTATTATGGGAGTCTCCAGAAGCTGAGTGGCCTCGTGCCACTGGAGAACTTTGTGGCTTGCATCATATTGAAGAAGCTGCAGTTCTTAGTACTTGCAACAGGATGGAGATATATGTTGTGGCTCTATCTTGGCATCGTGGACTTAGAGAAGTTACTGAATGGATGGCAAAGTTACTGCAATTGCTGGAATTTTTTGAACTATTTTAAGCCAAGAACATTATTGATATATGTGTTTGGATGGTTTAAGCCAAGAACTATTTTTTTGAATTTTTTATGAATTTTTTATGATTTTTTTTTTGAATTTTTCATTGTCAGTTCCATGAAACTGGCAAAGCAACCGGTTAACCGAAAACCACCGGAGAAAACCCGAAACCGAAGTAAAACCGATTAAAACCGAACCAACGGTAAACGGGACGGCCATGGATTTTTTTTTGAAAAACCGACCTTGCCGGTTTCGGTTTTGGTTTGGCACAAAACCGAACCGAAACCGGCCATGTACAGCCCTATCCACGGTGCGGCGATCAAATCCCGGACCAAATTCAAAATTGATCTTTGGTCTGTCCAAAATGGATTACAGCGGTGTGATCAAATTTGGGTTTTGGTCCACTTTTACCACTGTTTCGGATCATATTTGATCCCAGAATTGGACCAAAATAGAATATGGTGGAGCGTGTATCTAACTGTATGCTGACTCTCTGTCTCGTGCAAGGCGTAAGGCTAGACATACGCTTCATTGATCCGGGCGTGAACCAGAGTTACATTTCATCATGCGTTCACCCAACGTTGTGTCCAACGTAGCGTAAGGCCAGACGCACGCTCGTCTCTAGGCGTTAACCAACCCAACGCTTGACTTGGGCGTGTGGCTAAAGCAACGCTTGTTCTGGGCGTGTGTCTAAGGTAACCCCTACTTCTAAGCATTATGTAAACTTACGCCCCGCACAGGCATGATGCTAAGCGAGCGCTTGTTCTAATAACCATTGAGAACCGTTGAGAAAACTTACCGTTGATTTCTTACCGTTGTAACAGCTATCTTTTGGTATATCTATATAAATTAATTGGTTGATTGTGTATTTCATCTACTACTAACACATTTCATTTGTATACGAGAAAAATTTCACTATTTTCATATATTTTTCTTTCAAATCAGTTAGAATTATGGCACCAAAACCACGAGGTCCAAATTTTTCTACATTTGAAGATATAACGATGTTTAGAATTCATTTATCAATATCTCAAGATTGTAGTGTTGGTTCTGATCAATCAGAAGAAAAATTATGGTCTCGCATCTTATGTGGGATGAAAGAAGCCATACCTACAATGCCGAAGCGCACTTGGACCTCCATTCAGAAACGATTTCAGGGAATAAGTAAAGATGTGGCGCTTTACTCTGCAAAAGAGGTGGAAGTGGAACATGAACACCATACTGGATGGGGCCCCGAAACAAAGGTAAGTACCCGTTTAATTTTTGTCCCGTATATTATTGTTTTGAATTGTATATCGTCCACTAAACTTTTTTTAAAACAATAACATATTAAAGAAGTAAGGAAGCTTTTCAAGGAAGCTAATTGTGGCAAAATATTTAAGCATGAAGAGTGCTACACAATTATGTTAGAAAATATCAAATATTCACGATGATCAACAGTTTTTTTCGATTCATCACAAGCTGAAGAAGATTCTGAAAGTGGCGAGGAAGACTGGGAAAGAAAGGAAACAAGCCAAGACCATTCCAGTGGCGATGAAGAAATATGAGATATACCTAACACATATACCCATCATATGGGAAAAAAAGAGGCGAAACGACTGAAGAAAACAGGGAGAGCAAAATCCACTGGCCAACAGGAAATGATGAAAATAATTATATTAAAGAGCAACAAAACTTCAACACCAATTATAGAGAACAAACAAAAATAAAAATGGAGCAGAGAGAATCCGAGTTTGCAGCAATACTAGCTGAGTCTTCGGCAAAGTTTGCAGCAATACTAGCTGAGTCTTCGACAAAGTTTGCAGCAAAACAAGCTAGGAAAGAAAAACTTGACGCAAAGAAAGAAGCAGACGAGGAGTTTCACATAATGATTATGATGTCTCCGGATTGGATGTCGTAATGATAGACACGTCTGCGTGTCTTATTTGATCTCAATGTGTATATTGTTAGAACTCATTTTTGTATTAATATTATTATTTTATGTGTTTTTTAGGTATTTTTGGAAATAAATAGTTGTGGAAAAGATGGCTTGAAAATGTTAAAAGTACCTTAGAAAAGTGTTAAAGGCACCCACCTCCAATTGATAAAGGCACCCAAAAGAGATAAAGACACCCATGCCTTGGTTAGGGGCGCCACTTTCTTTTCAAGATTCAAAAGATATTTTTGGCGGGAAAATTTAGTGGTTGAATCTGTGAAGAATGATTCAGCGTATTTTGGAGATTTTCAAGGGATTAAATACATGATTATATTCTTATATTAAAAAAAAGAGTTTCAACATGGAGTAAATACGTGAAATCAAAGGAGAATCGTATCAAATAAAATTTCTTATTTCACGGGAAGAAAATCACCGAGTGTTGGTTCTCTTTTATTACTGAGATTATCTCATTGATTGGAAAGATTTGGAGTTGTGGAAGTGTTCTATTATAAATAAGAGGTCGAGTGAAGCTTTGAGAGGGGGTTGGCTTCGGCCAAAATCACATTTAAATCAAATCAGAAAAAACAGGTTCATCTTGTGAAAAGAAGAAGAAGAAGAATAGACTACACTCAAGAAAAGTCGCAGATTCTGTGGCTAATTCTTTTGAAGTTAACAACACCAAGAAACAATCGTTTTTCTAACAGCTGCTTCTGCAGCGTATATTTTAAATCTGCAACACCTATTTTGTAACAGTAAATACTGCAACACTTAAAAGCGTTGCAGCTTTCCTGATTTAGTGTTTATTGTTTATTTTCTTCTTCTCAAGCACTTTTGAGCTATATACCAACCTTTTGAGAGTGTCTTGGGCAAGATAAGCTAAACCCCATATGCTGAGGTGACGGAGGAAGCCATTGTTTCAATAAAAGTGGTATATTTCTATTTTAATTAATTTTTGCAATTTCTTTTATGATTAATTGCCTTGGTTAAAAATTTGTTTAATGATTTTCTTTAAGAAATTGTGATTTCGTTAAATGGTACATGCTCTGGTCTAGGTTATAGATGTCCCATGATTTTGTTATACAGTTGTTATTTTGAAAATCTACTTGTTGCAATATTTTAGAATCAAATTAAATGTAAGAATTGCATGAATATTAATTAGTTTGAATTACTTTAGTTGACTAATGATGAAATCCATAACCTCGGTATTTGTGAATATTATTTTCATATTTTTTTGTATATTTTTAGTTTAAAATCATTTTATTAAATCTAAATTCAATCTTCACAAGTTCGAGCGAACGATACTTTATTTACCATTATTTACAAAAACATCACGTAACAAAAGATTACATCGAACTTAGAAAGGCATACATTTTGCAGAGAAGGAAAAGTCAAGCTTAAAGTGTTCTCGGATTAGCTGAAACCTTAATTATTTTGATTAATTGGAAGTTTTAGTTTCTACTTTTATGATTCATATATTTATTTACCAGATAAGTATAAAAAGGTTAAAATTTCCGGTTTATTTTGAATTAATAGTGTTAATTTAAATGTTAATGAACTTCCGATGTACTTTTTCTTTGAATTAATGAAAACTTTAATTTTCGAGTAATTAAGTAATTCAGATGAAAAATACTACCAACCACACATTTTTTTCGCATTAACATCAACACAATAAAAAACTATACACTCAAGTAAATAATTGAAACGTTGGATTCCACTGAATAGACTGTTATTATGGACTCACCAGTCTCGGAAAAAAGAGACTCGTCACTTCTTTCTATATCATGCTTTAGTCGTTGCACGCAGACCCAATACCTTTCATAATTAGGCGTCCATTGTCTTTCTAGCCTACCTTTGAATAGACTGTTATTAATTACCCACTAGGCTGGAAAAGAACGAAGTCGTCACTTCTTTCGACACCATGCTTTAATCTTTTATTGAATATTGAAAAATTATTTCCATTAAAAAAATTCCCTATATATACCCATTCGTTCCCATTTGGAAATCACACCTTCCACACTTCAAATAACCTAATTCAAAGATTATTTTTATCTTTCTGTTTTAGAAATATGGCTTACCGAAATTTTAGTATTAATGCTGAGAATTTTACCATAGATGAAGATTTATCTCTTTGTCAAAACTTAGTATTATATTATCCAGTAAAGGGTCATGAACGTCGGATGAGTAGTTCAATATGCATGGAATGGTTAGAACATATCCATGCTAACTTCTGTAATAAAACCGGTAACCCAAATAACCGGAACAGAGCATGCATTTTTTGTCGATTTCAGGAAATAGGTAGGGAAGTACTACAATTTTCAAATTTAACCGCTTAGGTGAATGAAAGAAGAATTAGGAATGAAACTGATGACAAAGTTGTTGCCAGATCTCTGGAGGAATGGAAAAAATGGAAAGGTTCAGATTTCAGGTATCAACCTCATTTCGAGATCCTAAGGGTGATAGAAAAATACAACCCTTTTGTGTTGATTGTTCTTCGAAGATATTTAGATCGTCATCCAGGGCGTCGTACCACTCGGTGAAGGTTTGATTATAGGTTTTGGGTATATCTCTTTGTAAACCCTCACGAGAATAACTCGTCAGTTGGGGCCACCTAATGGTTTAAAGGCTTATTGCACGTGCTAAATGCAACCGCGACTCCTGCGAAAATGAGATATCTTAACATCTACTGATGTATTGTTGTTCTGAATAAGTGATATTGGTTATTTATTGTATTACTATTAATTTATTTGTTACAACGTAGTAAGCATATTGATAATACAAGAGCTAAAAAGTAAACCTAAACTCACTTTCGCAGGCATCGTGGCTGCACTTAGCATGTGCAACAAGTCTTTAAACCCCTAGGTAACCCTAGCGGCCGAGTGGTATCTCGGGCGGGTTTACAAGAGATATACCCACAAAACCTATCCACATGGTTTCGAAATTATTATTCGTCATCAAAATCTGACCGTAAGTGTTCAATCAAGTCATTTCGCGAACGAATATGCGTATCTTTGTTGTGTACTGTACGTCGGTGTTGCTCAACTCTCATTCTTGAAATTTCATCATTATGTTGTCTCGAAATATTTACCGGTGCATGGTTGCGGCGTTGATCATATTCATGTGGCCAATCACCGGATAGACGTTCATCCTCCACTATCATATTATGTAAAATGATAACAGTTTTCATGATATATGCAAGTACGTCTGGATTCCACATTCTTGCAGGTTGCTTGACGATGGCAAATTGATTTTCCATTACACCAAATCTTCGCTCTACATCTTTTCGGCAACCCTCTTGCATTGCTGAAAATTTCTATTTTTTCTGGGAATCTGGATGTTTAATAGACATCATAATAGTAGAAATCTCTGGTTATATTCCATCACCAAGATAATATTCCATATCATATTGATATCCGTTTACAAAAAAGTTCACTGGTGGTGCTTTCCCTTTGATAAGCTTTTAAAAAATATAAAAAACGGTTCATCACATTAATATCATTGTTTGAACCAGGCATACCAAAAAATGCATGCCAAAACCAGAGATCATATGACACCACTGCCTCCAACACAATACTTTCACTCCCTTTGTACGCAGTGTAAGCCCCTGATTCCGCCGATGTACATTTATCCCATTTCTAGTGCATGCAATCTACACTACCCAATATCCCTGGAAATCCCCTATCTTTATTCTCCTTAAGCAACAGTTCAACATCACGCTCAGTTGGTGTGTGCAAATATTCTTTCTCATACAAATGCACAGTCTTACAAAACCTACAAGTTGTTTCCAAAACAATGGTTTCTCCAATGCATAAGTATTCATGTATTGCTCTGTCGCATATCCATAAGCTAGCATTCGTATTGCTGCTGTAACTTTCTGATGAGGGGCTGATCCCGGAACGCCAACAACACCTTTTCTTTTGAACAAAATAATTATTTACTGATATGATATCTCCCAAATACGGTTGGAAAATTCTTTCCTCATTCTAAATCTTCTACGAAATATATTAGGTGGAAACGTAGGGTTTCTGCAAAAGTAATCTTTCCATAGAAGTACTTCACCAGCCTCACATTCTCTTGGTATTTGGATACGAGTATGAGGCCAGTTCATACTTGAAACGATCAATCCCAAAATGACTTCTTGGTTATTTTGGCTCAATGCAAATAAATCTTTATCTGATGAGTAAAAACATTATCATCATCATCACCAGATGAAAAATAAAAAGAAAATGAAAAAGAAGAAGAACGAGGAGGAGGAATAGAAGAACAAGAAGCATAATAATGATTGTTAATCTCATAGTATGCCATTGTTTTGTTGATGTTTGCAGTTTTGGTTTGAATAATTGGAGAATCGAGTGTTCAATTTATAGGCATATTAAGATAAGTCTTTGAGTGTTGATATGACTACACACTCTTGGTATTTTAAAAATTATCTGACTTGAGGAAAATGGGGTGAACAGATGCATCAAACATAAGAAGTGTTGGTTGAGATGACAAGACCAGCAGATAAAAAGAAAAAAGAAAAATTAAATATCTTTTTGAAATAACAATACAAAGCAGATATAAAAGACAAAGCAAAGATTAAAAAAATATTTGAAGATGACAACACAAAGACTATAAAAGACAAAGCAAAAATAAGAAAAGTCTTTTGAAATGACAATTCCAATCAGATAAAAGATAAATCAAAGATACTAAATTTGATTTCGAATGACAATACAATGCAAATGAAAGACTACACATCTGTATCTTGATTCCCAGGCGTTAATCACGGTGGCATAAAAGGAGGCAAAGATGATCTCGATGTGTAATTAACTGATGGAATTATTGATGATGATCCTTGACCCATGGTATTACACATTTGTGGTGGCATAGTTTGAGAAAAAATGTCAAACCCAAGGGGTGGTTGTTGCGTACGAAAATGGGCCAGCTGATTTTGTAGACCCCGTATTTCTTCATCTTTTGCCATGATAAACTCCATCCTCTCCTTCGTTTCATTTAACGTAAACTTACTAGACTCTTGCGTAAAATCAACATATTGTTGAACCAGACCATAAGCTTCGACATGTTATTAAAAAATAAATCACGATCTCACGTATTTTTATGTACTAAAAAAATAAGGTTTGTTGTATCCTTATGTATGACAATTGTTGTTGAGGCAGAATGTGTACATGTTCATCAGGTTCTTGGATGTTGTGTTTAATACGGTCACCATCATACCCGTATGTTTCAACCTCCCAATTGACTTTGGTGGAATATTTCTGCAAGTTAGTTACATATCGCCAATAATCCATATACAAATCATACGTAACAACATGCACTAATTCAGATGCATTAACCAAATCGCTTTCCCTCAGCTGATTAACTTCGTCATTGTTGAGGTTGGCAATACGAGTAGGTGGATTTATGGGAACGCCAAAATTATAATGATTTTGCTTTCAACGTCGTTCTCCGAGGTGCACGTTATGTTGTGCAAAGAAAATAACTATCAGAAAATAAACTAATTAACTATCCAAAAATCTAAGAAAATAAAGAACACAACTATCAAAATCAATTATCAACTCATAGCGCCTAGCCAAGAAAGTATAACCCTTTTTTCTGAGAGCTCCGATGATATCCGTCCAACATCATTTTCAAGGACTAAGATGGCAAAATCCCACGGTCGCCAGGTCACATCCTCTACAATCAGCTGATTAAGACAAGTCCTAGAGCGAACAATATCAACACTCTTCCTTCTGGTACCCTTCCACCGAGAACATCTAGGCCACACTGCTTCACTCTCACTCGTTGGGTTCTTTGGTCGACATATGCCCAGATATTCGTACCCCCAAAACTAGTATGTCAAGACAACCAACCAAATAAATAAATTATCAACAAATAAACATTTAAAGGAAGTATAAATAGAATCAAGAAATTTACCTCCAATATCTGGAATGGTCCGGCTAGTGAATTTTTTGTCCCCACCCAGATGTCGCGAGTCCGGAATACAATTTCGCAAAAGCACCTCCACCCTAGTCATAATTGTCAACTGCATTTATATCCTCAAAAGCAGCTAACCATCCAACATCAATATATTTTTTGGCATTGGAAAAGAAAAATTGTCCCAAAACATACATACAAAAGGCTCTGGCCACTCTCTCAGCAAGTATGCCATCATCGTTAGCCGCAACCAACGTTCCTGGATCAAAATATGTGCTCAAAAATGCAACTGTAATTGCATATGAAACCTACTGAGCGGGAATATGTTCTCTTTTACAAACTTCACTATCTTTAATTTCTGGAAAAATAAGGTCCCAGACATATTCAAATTGGTACTTCGTCGGGTCATACGGAATATCACTACCAACACTAATACTTAATCCTGTCAACATGACCCAATCAAGCGGTGTGAACCCCATCTCACCAAAGGAGAAGTGAAAAGTGTTGGTAGTATCCCAAAAACGCTCAACAAGGTAGTCAATCAATGCATGTGACGAATGATAGACACATTTTAGTGTCTAATTTGCACCTTAATTTCTAGTGAGTTAGCATTCGATTTTGTGTCTATTACGTGTTTTATTGCTTTTGTAGGGACATTAGAAGAATAAAGATTTGTGGAAAAATTGGCTCAAAAAGTGTTCAAAACACCCGGGAAAATGGATCAAGGCACCCACACTTTGGATTAGGGCACCCTTGGATCGGGATGGGCTGGATCGGACCAACTCAGCGGATCAACTCGGCCCAGTCAACTCGTTCAAAGTCAGTTGACCGAGTCAAACCCAGTTGACCAGGTCAAAACTT